>CM034352.1:35204393-35732046 GCA_019925275.1 Mytilus edulis
TTATACACGTGTATACATAATTAAATTGATGCCGATTTTACTGTATATACTGTAACATCTAGCTTCACTTATCAAACAATAATTACAATAAATGTACATTTGTGTTTCATTATAAAACGTCATTTTGATTGGCTAATAGCGAATTTTGCGTCATTCTGAAATTAACCTTCATTTCAAAATGAATTGTAAATAATTATCAAAGGTACCAGGATTAAAATTTAGTACGCCAGACGCGCATTTCGTCTACATAAAACTCATCAGTGACGCTCATATCAAAATATTTATGAAGCCAAACAAGTACAAAGTTAAGAGCATTGAGGATCCGAAATTCCGAAAAGTTGTGCCAAATACGGCTAAGGTATTCTATGCCTGGGATAAGAAAGTCCTTAGTTTTTTTAAAAATTCAAAGTTTTGTAAACAGGAAATTTATATAAAAAAAAAAAAGGACCACATAAATGATATTCATGTCAACACTGAAGTGTTGACTACTGGGCTGTAAATACCCTCGGGGACGAAACGTCCACCAGCAGTGGTATCGACCCAGTGGTGTAAATAGTTATCAAAGGTACCAGGATTATAATTTAGAACTCCAGACGCGCGTTTCGTCGACATAATACTCATCAGTGACGCTCATATCAAATAATTTATAAAGCCAAACAAGTACAAAGTTGAAGAGCATTGAGGATTCAAAATTCCGAAAAGTTGTGCTCATTCATGTTGACACACGTTTCCATAACAAAGTGCACACTGTCAGATAAATAAAAGAAAACTTAATAGTAATCGAGTTTTCAGATCATAGCGAAAAAATGTAATCATAAGTATTGAATGCGTCTTAAAGTTTTTTTTACAAAGGTTATAAAAACGTTAACCGTGCGCATATTTTTAGAATGAGCCTTCCGCGCATCATACAAAATGTACTTCGGTCAACGCTTTTACACCCCACTGAATTAACAAATAGAAGCATTCTATTTGTTCCGAGAATGAAAAATTGATAAAAATATGACCAATTCTCTCACCCCCATTAAATTAAATCTACACCAACCCTTCGTAAAAGATAGTGTACATCAAATAAAACAATAATATTTTTTTTAAATATTAACAATTAATAATCATTTATTACAATAAAATAAATATTGCAATTAAATAAAATGAGAATGGAAATGGAATGTCCCAAAGAGACACAACGCATAAAAAAAAGCAAAGGTACCAACAGGTCTTCATGTGGAAAAATCCGTAATATTGATTATTAAATTGTTGAACAGCTTATGGTTCAAGTGTCTTTTGGGCCAAACCACCTATCAAGGTGTCTCAGCGTCCTCATTTTGCCTTTAATTTATAACACAACTACATGCACTGTTTTGCGTCGTCGTAGTTGGCGCGGTTCCGTATCCCAACTCATACAGGAATATCCTTTTCTCAAAGCAAACATGTCGTCTGCAGGTACATCACAACCATCATCATCGCCATTTCCTGTAAGTCGTTTTATAACTGACATGAACATCTCCGTTACGTTTTCGTTGGTTTTGGCGCTTGTCTCTATGTGAGGTAAATTTTCCCTCTCTGCAAAATCCTAAAATAATGAAAATCAACACGATAACAATAATACTTTATTCATACATTGTATTACCGATTTTTGACTCCGGATATACATCTTTTTTTAACATGTAACCGTCTATGTGGTATGACATCCTGGTACTCGGTGAAGCAAGAGCAACCAAAAGAAGTATACAATCGTGATATCATTAGTGTGTATGTAGGAGGGGGAGTCACATATGATGATACAGCATCGATTTGTACACTATGATGATACATTTGCTACAATGAAAGATGCTGAAAGATTACTATAATATACACACAAACATAAAGACACTATATACATGAAGTCTATCATTTAAAGGGTTGACAAACTGAAGATTTAAAATGTATATTCAAAAAAAAAATAGTATCAAGCATTTTCTTAGCCGAGGTCTCATTGACCTAACAGTCGTGTATGTAGTGAAATTCGCACGAAACTAACACATTACGTGCCCATTGATAAATCAATGTTTACATGTATTTAAATCATGTTTGTCTACATGCAGTCGATAGTCAATGTATAACTTGTGTGGTTCAGTGTACACAAAACAAGGTATTTAGAACATGAATTTTATTTAGTTTTTCATTTCGACTCTAGTACGTAAACCCATTGAAATGACATATAGTTATAAATGTGAACAAAACTTATCAAGGGACAAGAACATGGTAACTAAACCAGGTGTATGGATGTGACCAAATTTAGGGTGCATTTTTTCTAACACAAACGATGCAAAGGCTAAGAGCGCACATGTTTTGATCATTTGTTTCTAATATACGTTTGCAAAGTTTACATAAACTTGGACAAACTATGCACTCGCTAAAAATGCGTCTACAGTTTTTCGTTCATCGTTTGTTAGAAAAAAACGCTATATTTGTTTCCCAACTTCACCCTGGTTAAAACGATGTAATTTGTTTTTACGTTTGTAAAAAAGTATGTTTACCAACAACATGTGCATGCATTATTGAAAGTTCAAACATGGTCAGTAAACACTGATTCAACGATGTATTTGTTTCTACTTTTGTAGCGTTAGAAAACAAAAAAACGCGTCACAACGTTTACAAAATTTTAGAAAGAAATGCAGTCTTAATGTGAAACCAGTGTACAATACATTAAACTACATGTACTTGTAAACCTGATTACTGTACATGGCGTTTGGTGTGAACACGGCCTTAGTTACCTTTTGTTATCTATTCTGACGGCGGATCGGATTCTTTTTAATTGAGTTAAACTGTGAGTATTGCTGTGTGTTTGTTTTTTTACATTGGCTACCGGCATAGGGGAGGTTGAGATCTCACAAAACATGTTTAAACCGCCGCATTTTTGTGCCTGTCCCAGTCAGGAGCCTCTGGCCTTTGTTGACTTGTTTGATTATAATTTTACATTTATATGCTTTTGAGTTCCATTATCACTGAACTAATACACATTTTCGTATAGGCCAGCTGAAGCAAGCTTCCGGGGCGTGATTTCTCGCTGTTTTGAAGACCTATTTGTGGCCTTAGTTGTATTCTGCTCTTTGGTCGGTTGTTGTTTTTCATATTCCACATTCCCATTCTCAATTTTATCTTCTATCTTATTGATGAGTTTCGAAATTATATGCGAATGCGCATAAACGATCACGTAGGTTAACATGGCGACAATGGTACTCCATTCCCCTAACCCGTGTCAACTCCGAACTAAAACGGAAATAAAACTTTACTTGATCTACTTTTAGGACGTTTAAAACATTCATTTTTAAAAGAACAAAACAAATATACCTCGGCGTCCTGTTTGTTGATTTCACGTTTCATGTCAGATTTGTTTCCTACTAGAATTACAACTGCTTTCTCGTTCTGCTGATTATATCGTTTCCATCGCTCACATATATCACTTGCCGTCTCTAAAGATTCCTGCAAGAAAAAAATAATTTCAATAATTATGATAAGTCGGAAAAGATGGTAAAAATGTTTTTTTTTTTTTGTTGTTCGTGGCATATATGAGTTTTTGTTTTTAAAACAGCACTTATAATGATTACTAATCATAGGCGGATCCATAATAACGAGCCTGTTCGAGGACAATAGTCATGGATAAAGTGAACTAATCGAGATTACAAGTTAAGTTTTGACCAGAGGCACTCTAGGAATAAATTTAATCTGCATAAGCTCAGTTGACCCTTATTAACCCGAACGACCGTAGTTACGGTTAAAAGGTCAATCCTAGCGCGTCAATTAAATTTATAACCGATTTTTATTGCAAATAACTGTTTTAACACATGAAACGTCATAAATTTAACGTGAACATGTGTTTAATGATGGAACGATTTCCAATCCACGAATCCTAAGAAAGGGCAAATACAACGTTTCATTGGGAGTATTTAAAATTGACAACTTTTTGGTTTAGACTTTGTTGACAAATTTGTTTATTAATATAATTTTTCTCTATATGTTTCTGTTATAGATCAATCAATTTTTTATTAATAAGTGACGATTAATTGTTGACAAATTGTAACCTTCAAATCGTTGTATAAAAAAAATCAGTAGCTGAAAGGGTTATGAAGTTTATTAATTGCTTTAATATCTTTCATCAACTGAGTCATTTAAATAGAAAGATAAACGAGGGAATTTTTTTATAATTATGATAGAATTAACGCCCTGTCAACATCAGAACCGCCTTAAAGAAAAATAGATTTGACTGTTCAGATATCTGAGGTAGTTAATCACAACCTGTGTGCATACCAGATTATAGACAGATAGACAAAGAGATTTTGCCATGTCTTTGTTATTAAAAATTCGTTAAAAAAATTAATATTTAAAAGATCCTTCATAATCCCATTGGAAAGTAAACATGATAAAACAATTCTATTTAATAATTAACTTTAAGATCAACACGCAATTTATACCTCAATTTCATCGGAGGCAATTATTGTTCATTTCACTTCGACTTGAATCATGCTATTTAATATCGAGACCAAACCAAAAAGCTAACTTTAGTAATAGAAATACATGTTTTACTGAAACAATCTTTTGTTTTAATTCAGCCAATTGCGCTATTCGATGTTCAGTACTTTGATTATAATAGGTATTAATAAAAAAAATTTTAAAACCATTATTAAAATTCAAAATTTTTAATTAAAATCTATGTTTAATATATCAATATTCAAAAGTTTCCATGGGGTTAGAAGATAATTGATAGAGAAAATCTCTATTTTACCCATCTTGTCTTCTTAACATCATTCATTAATATTTTGAATCTGACTTTGAAATCTAAACTTGTCACTTAAGGACAACAAATGGTAAAAGCCAACATGACAAAATGTAATCTTTTTTTTTAATTCAATAGCCAGTAAGTCCTTTTTTAACGAATCAAAGAATCGATTTGATATTAATAAAAATTAAATTAGTTTTAATGGGGTTGTTTTAAGTTCTTCTAACTTTTAGATATTCTAAAATCGATCTTAACATTCAATTTTCCAAATAATTAACAGTCAGTGAAAAAACTATTGAATTAAGTTTTTTTATCTATGAATTTGATGTCCGCTAATACTATGTGCAATTAACACAAAGAAACTTTCGAATAATTAGTTAATCAGATTTTATACAAATGATGTTTGGTTTTTCTATTAGACACAATCAAAATTTGTTCCATTTTATGGATCGTTCTTGTTCTAATGAAGATTTTTTAAATCATATTGTATTTAAAGTATGTTAATGAAGCACTTAAACTTAACGCGTTGAATTTGGTATAAACTCATTTAACATCGCTAAAAACATGTGACTAGTGAGGAGAGTCACGGAGTAAGGGTCAACCAATTCGTGGTGGTTACTGGAAAATCTATAAGTGTCGATTTAAGTCGATTTGCATGCACACAAATCATGTTTGGTTGTTTCTATATCAGGATCACATTCATATTAAATGAAATCGGTATATTTCGAACGTGTATTGAGGATACTGCTCCTCTGTTCCAAAATAACAAGATTTTCAAAAAATAAATTGATAGTATTTAAGTTTTTTTAGATACTAGTATAATAATTTTAAATTGAAAAATCGATTCGAATTGATTCTCTCTTGATTTTTCTCACAATCAACATTGGCATCCTTTTCTCTTTTAAAAACTATGACAAAGCTAAGAATTTATAAGATTTTCAAAAAATCTTTCTTTTATTTATACAAAAATGTCCGTAACAAAATCATGTTAAGAGAGCAAGGGTATGCGGGCAAAGTTTTTGTTGGGACTATATAAATAAATTCCGAATATCTTGTTAATTTTTTTTTTTAAATAGAGGGGCGAACATCCTTATGAAGATTTGAATACGCAATGCGAGAGTAGAAAACATACAAGTATGCGCTACTGCTGCAAAATGGGAAATCTACAAATGCAGCTGAAATTAATTAATCATAAGTCTTATTTTCGAATAAGCGACAACACATGTAAGAATTAATTTTGTGTACTGATTAATTGATTAATTTGAATTTATCGCTACTTTAAGCACTATTGTTTCTTTTCCGTAGTGGTCAGTTATTTTTCGTTGAGGAAGTCGGCAGAGTGTTGGAGAGATCTTCGGTAGAAATACTAACAAACCTAGTAAACTAATTTTGAAAAACACAGTATACTTACAAGCATTATACGAACTGTTTTTCCATTTACTTCCACTGTATGCGACGTCTATTGGAATATAAAAATACATACAACTTATATTATGAAACTTTTTTTTTATTAAAACTCTTTTTATATAGTACTCTCCTTTTCATGTATTTAATATTTTACCTTTTCTTTTTTGAAAATTGGCATTATATTTTAGAAACGTGTTTTGGTGTATTTTATAACGAGCAAACACCGTGAACGCAATCTCCCTTTTATATACATTCCTTCTTTCGTACATTTACTTATAAATAAACTCATCATAGATACCATGATCAATTTTATATTTGCGCCAGACGCGCGTTTCGTCTACAACGGTACAAAAGAATCATCAGTAAGAAAACTGTGTTTATTAATTAAGTGTATTGATAAAAAAAAAATTAGTCCCTCTATGTAAATGTAAACTATTATAATCATCGTCCTGGTTTCCTTCTATTGAGTTAAAAATCTAGTGAAATATATGCCGTCATAATTTTGTACTTCATTTTAGAATACTGTTCTGTATTTGTTTACCATTAACTATAATTGTATTTGTATTTATATTGTATGTTTCTCTGTTTTTAGTTTTAGAGAATAAAGTATCTATCCATCTACACTTCTTTACCGTCAATCTTTTAATTTATTTCTTAATTCGATCCATTTTAAAGGAGTAGACAATGAAAGAAAAACGTTGATGACGTCACAGTCACATGAAAAAATTATGTCTATGCTCAGATAGACAAAAAAATAAACTTTCATTCAAATAGAAGACGTATTACATCCGAAATCAAATTATTTATTTTGGGAGTCATTTTAGTATTTCACAAAGTAATATGCTGTATCACTTTCCTTTTACGTAATCAGAATGTGTTTTCATATATTATGTCATGTAGCTACTTTGTCAATGATAGAATAAATCTGATTCCCCCTTTTTGTCATGAAAATGTAACATTTATAAGTTTGAACAGCTTTTTGCCTCCAACAATGTAATTATATAGAAAAAACTATGTAAATTTATTAAGAACGTCTAAGAGAAGCTCGTTCCTCCAGGTTAGAACTTCTTAGCACTATTACTTTATACATGTATATGCAATTCACACATGCTATATATAAGTTTGTATATTGGTAATATGGATATGTTCTCTGTATTTAAACAAGTGTTTTAAGAGAATAAAGTATTCATATTCATATAGGATTCAAATTTTGTCGAACGAGCATTTATTTGTGTGTCATGTTGGTCTCTTGTGGAGAGTTGTCGCATTGGCAATCATAGTACCAAATCTTCTCCTTTTTTATAAAACAAGGACGAAAAGAGAATGCATTATTATTTTATACTTACACTATTCATATGTTGTGTAGGTTCATGTTCTTTCTGGAATTTTTCTCCCTGAAAAAAAAATTGAATCAACAAATCATTTCAAAAGAGGGGCAAAAGATACGAGAGGGGCATTCAAACTCATAAATAGAAAAAAATCTAACAACGCAATGGCTCAAAAGAAAAGACAAACAAACAAATAATAGTGCAAAAGACATAACATAGAAAACTAAAGAGTGATCAACACGAACCTCAACGATTCGTATTGCAGTCCTATAACTGGCTACACTATGTTTAATTCGTTTATTCGTGGGTCATTGTCAAAACAGAAAAGTTTGCATACATGTACACATTCAGGCTCGAATAATTTCATCAAATTGAATAAATACTGGTAAAGCATGAAAAGAAAATGCCTGTTTTTAAGACAATTACCCAATGACATAAATAATAAGATATATGCAATACAGCTCGACTGTATACATACATACATGTATAATATTGCACGGTTAAGCTAATTTTACTGTTACTGAAAAATTACAACCATTATCCTACATGTATTAGTAAGACCCCGAAAACAGTCAAAATCAAAGCACTGGGCTATATGCAAGGAACCTCTAACATGTTTGAAAAATTAAGAGTTGAAACAAAACTGGCATGAGACATCTCAAATACGAAATAGTAAAACAGTGAAATCTAATGTTGTGTAAATGTCTCCCGTAAAAACTTTTAAAATTTCTGGTAAATGAGGTTATATCTCGACATATTTGCGTGCATTTACAGCTTTTGGATTCATATAAAAATCTGTTAAGTCTTATGAAGCGTTTTTTCTAACAATTAAAACACAGACATTCAGTGTCTTCACTGTTATGTTATTATACTATTTTTATGTGTTAGGTCATCATAATGGTCAATTCATTCAAGGACATGTAGTTTCATTTATCACATTTGTTTGAAGTATAGATTCAAATTACTGTAATTGTACTCACAACAAAACGATTGACCAAGCTTGTTTTTCCGCATCCTGACGATCCTGCCACTAGTATTGAATACATGGAATTGCTGAAACCATATAAATTGATTTTTTAAAATTTTCCGTGATTAACTCAAATCTCAAAATAAGCCCTCCGTATCATTGAAGGTGCTTATTGGAATATTTTGATATATTTGTTTTTTCTACCTTTCAAGCATGATTTAATCAATATAAAAAAGAAAATATGATTGCCAATGAAACAACTCTCCACAAGAGACCAAAATGACACATAAATTTACAACTATAGGTCACTGTAAGGTCTGCAACAATGAGCAAACCCCATACCGCACAGTCAGCTATAAAAGGCCCCGAATTTACAATGTAAAACAATTCAAACGAGAAAACTAACAGCCTTATTATTATAAAAAAAAAAATGAACGAGATACAAATATGTAACACATAAACTCCGTTATGAGTTTCTATGTTTTTTCAATTTTTTTTTATTATTGAGGCTTTAAATAAATACCTACATTTATACAACTTTCAATAATGACAAATCTATAAAGGCTAGCTATAACATTTTTAAATATTTACTCTGTGATGAGTTCCAATAAATTAAAAGTATGGGGAAAATAGGATATTCCTATTGCGAGTTAATCTTTTGATAGAATTATTTGAAAATATACGTGTAAAAACAATCTACAATTGTTGCATGCATTCCAATCTAAGATCAAGTGTCCATACTAGATATCAGATGAGGAGAATGTGCATGATTGTCAATGGAGATCAATAACAGCGTCCAAAATAAATAATTTAAGCAATGGACATTATAGGTCATGTTACCGTAATACAGCCTTCAAAAATTAGAAAACCAGTATAGTCAGCCACGTGTACCAAAGATAACCACGTAACAAAATATGAAACAATTCAAAGGGAAACCCAATAGCCTGAATTATAACAAGCTTAAAATAAACAAGTGAAATCCAACCATAACACATGGTATAAATTATTGTGATTTAAAATACAAATGACTGTCGATATCTTTAAAATGTATAAACAGATATCAAAATTTCTTTGCAATAATATTATTGCAGAAAATGTAGTTTATTTGAAATAATATAACTTTTTATGGACACACAATAAATTGATTTTTATTTACCTTAGTTTTTGGTTTTATGATTTAAATCCGTGTCAAATCCATGAGGTTAATATCTAGTTTGTTTATAAGTAACCATGTGTGTATCGTATCGATCTGAATGAACTGTGTTACGGTAGAATGAATAAAACCATTGAACTGCTTTTAAACCTTCTTAACTCACCCCGTATAACCCCGATACAAATGAATCCGGACGTTGACGCGTTCGAAGCGATAATTAGGATATCATTTGGGATGACAACAATTTCGAATGCCTCTCTAGAACTTTTTTGAGTATAGATAAATATGTCAATGTGCATGTTAGTTTATTTATTCAATTATACAGTTGTTGTAAGTTTTAGATATTGTATAACACGTTTGATAAAACTACTAAATGCAAAACGCACAGACATGGTGCAATTTCATACGGTTTATGATATAAACAATGCTGAATATCTTTTCGTGCATACACCTTTGCGTATTTATACCTTAAGCAATACTAAATAACTATACATTGAATTACTACGTGCCTTCAAATGTGCCCTAGAACTTAGAATAAACGCAATATCATACAAAATAAATTTTCTCTTACTGTATTGTTCGTTCCACCGAATGTGTCGCGTTCGTTGTGCGTTTTATAATAATCACTGTACAGTTCGTTGACAAAAACCGTCAGAAATCACTTTCTTGTCAAGGTTTTCGAGATGGTGTCGGCGACCCTTTTTCTATATTTTATTGTAAATGTTTATCTGTTAACTTAGTCAAAGTGGTTGAACTTAAAATATCTTTCATACAAAGCCAAAATTGAAATTTTTAACCAGCGTACATCTGCTTGGAATGTTTCTATTGAAAATTGAGACTTTCAATGTTATTCCAGATGAAATGAACAGTTAATAAATATATTCCAGAGGAAATAAAGTTTCCAAAAGTATAGTACAGTCATTAAACTAAAACTTTAATGACTTCCTTTTCACAATTTGAGACCCTTCCAAATGCCGATGTTGGTCCAAATTTGCCTAGACTAAAGCAGACATACATGTAGGAGCTCGTTGAACTTAATTTGCCGAATGCCATAGATGACATTCCAACTGCTTTATTTTTTTTACATAATTTCTTGAGATTTATGAATTCTTATCATTCATAATCGATCTTAAAGTAATGGCACGTCTCCACTATCAGGTAGCTCTTATTCAGGTAAGACACTGTCCTTTGACGGTATTTTACGGAACAAACCAAAACCAGATACACAGAATCATTTTGAATACGCATGCGATTTACATGTATTATTATTGTCAATTATATAAAGCTTTGTAGATGCGGTGTGATGGCCAGTGAGACAACTTTCCACCAAAGTTTAATGAAGTGGGTGTATAAAGCAACTATTATAGTCCAATATACAACATGTAACAATGAGGAAAACCTATAGTCGGCTAAAAAAGGTCCCGATATAAAAAAAAATATGAAAAATTAAAACGATAAAACTAACGGTTATTAATTTACAACTTATGAATTATGTATTAAAGAAGAAAAAAATGACAGATCTATATAACCAATTTACAACAGGATCCTGACGTTGGACCGACAAAAAAAAGTGCGGCGGGATTACACATGTGAGCCCCCAACCCTCTCCTTAACCTAGAACACTGGTGTAACAGCACAACATGATAAAAAAGTTCAGTTTCAATTGGCTAAACTCAAAATGTCGGTACAAGGCACAAAAACCATATACATAAAATATCGACAACGGAGTAATTGTAGTAACTGATAGTTATTTCAAAGCGAATTACAACAAAGAAGTAAATCATGTATCTAAAGTGTTAATCAGTATATCCTACGCTTTTAGGTAAAGACGTAATAAAACGCATGAACTTGTGCAATGCCAAATATAAACGGTATCGAGAGGATGTACGGTATTATGAGTTCTCATATAAGTGTGAATAAATTGTAATAATGTTAAGTGATGTTTTGATTTAACAGGTACAGCAAAACTTATTGTGGCCATTTTTTTTATGAAAGAATTTGGTGAAGGGTGACTGGGAAATATACTATTAGATATGATCATTTTGGTCTTTTTCCGACCGGCAGTAAAAACTGACCGAAGTTGGCCACCCGTTCAATTGTGTGGGATGCAAAAGTACACAGTCACGTCCAGTCCGAGTGGGAATATAAAATCAAATGTCTCGTGTAAAGAGAGTACCACGCTAACTCCACTGTACGAAGCAAAAACTTCAAGAGAGGTCCATAAATAGGCTTTTGAAAGGCAACATTTGTGTCCTTATAAAATATACATCATTTTATCCAGTGGCAGTCCAAACGTCCCTGACGTAATTGTGGAGTGCCTCCTTCCAGGACTTACATGTAGTATGTGTTGCTACTTTGTGCTTATCCTAAACATGCATGACATATTTGCAAGTGAACGTTAAGCAACCAACAATCAGCCATTGCGTACGCGTGTCATAAACAAATAAAAAGGGTCCATAAATTGTTAAGTACCAACAGTAAAGAAGAAACACAGCAAATGTCTAAGGTTAGGTTGGTGATTGATGATTTGCTCAACCCATAATTTACCAATGACGCAAAGGGTAACTGGGGAATATAAATATGGTCCCTGTGGTCTTCTGCGAAATAAATCAAAATTTAAATGAATTGCATTTGGGTGGGTATAGACTTTAAGGTGCTTAATATAATAACCAGAATGACCTGACCAATCATTTAGATTTTTGCACCACAGTAGAATTACTGTAATGTTCGAGGAATTTAAGCATAATCTTTATACCTTAAAAATTAAACAAACACAAAAACATAATTGAAGAAAGCAAACCAGTTAATATTAAGAATTGTTTCTTCATCTTTATATCTTCACATTAAAGTAACTGTATTACTATTGAGGGCTATCAGTTACATGATCCTTGCATACACCTATTCTTTAGCCTTAATGTAACTCTATGGTAATCTATGATCCCCTAGGACCCGCCTCTTAGATTCAGGCCAAAAGGCTTAACCTATAATCCATTGATTGTTTTTGATTGCTTTCTGTATCAAAAGATGATGTGGTCTTCTCAAGAGACAAAACGAAAAAAAATAAACAACTATAGGTCACCGTACGGCCAGTTTAACAATGAACAAAGACCACACCGCTATAAAACACACCGAAATGAGAAATGTAGTACAATTCATACGAGAAAACTAACGGCCCAATTTATGCAAAAGATAGTGAACAAAAAAATATATATTAACTACTGTGTTACACGCTCCTGGCTTTGGACAGGCACATACAGAATATGGCGGGATTAAACATGTTAGCGGGCACCCAACCCACCACCTAACCTACATTGACTGTTGTATGGTAAACACTTTCAAAAATGCTATCAAATTAGAAATCGGACGTGTGTATCTGTATGCTTAGTCATAGTTGCATCTGTCGAGTTATTGTATTTTCCTACCAATTCACACTTTCGTATACATGTAAAAATTTCCTCCAAGAGTTTTTCGACAATACAACGGACATTATGGGTTACGGTCTGCATGTTATGGTGGTAAATTATTATTTTATAATCATATCAAAGCATAATTTAGTACATGCAAAATTCATTGACAAACGCAATATTGTGTCAACGAAGCGTACAGTATAAAAAGGTGTAATGACAACGAAGCGTACACAACATGAAAATAAAGACACTTTAAAACGTGTATTTTTTTGTTTCTAGACACAACATAAACAAACGATCTTTATAAGTTTGTTAATTTATAATATAAAGTTTCAAAAATGTATGTTTTAAAAACTATGAGGTACGAGAAACATTAAGTTTCGAATGTTTAAAAATACCAAGCACGTTTTATCATTGATATCGTGGTGCGTTTTTTGATGTTTGTATATAAAAATGTCACATTTTTGAAAAAGCTTTTAGTAACTAATGAGTATTATGGCAAAGAATATATTGGAGCAAAATATCCGAAGAATAGATATTGGATTGTCTTTTAAAGTATGAATTCCTTACTGTCTGAACTCAGTGTTACATGGTGTGTTCGATTCGAACGCGTCAACGTCCGGTTTCATCTGTATCGGGGTTATACAGGGTGTAACTGTAAAAGCAACAATCGGCAATCCTCTGGTGACTCCGCTACTTTCCGTAGATGAAGGTACGGAATCAGCCGAGTTGTGACGAATGGAAAAGCAATACATAGGAAGAGGTGTAGCATGTCTTTTTATTACTGTAAATATCTTCTTGTATCTAGTTCATAATAATTTTATCTAGGTTATGGGTAATAGAAACTCGACAACGAGGTGCCAAATCTAAGAGGATATCGGACAATTGTGGTACAAATGTACATATATATGTGAATCTTGTCTATTAATGAATACTAGTACCAGATTTAAGACTTTTATCTGCATCCTGAGCATTTTTACTTTAAAATAAACAGTCTGTTCTTGTTCATATGATCAATGTTTTGACAAGTGCAAACGAACCTGAGTGTTACAAATATTTGTGACAAAGCTTATGATATAAACGACATGTAATTATGTAAAATTAGGTTTGCATAAGGTCATGTTCTTCTTTGACTGTAAATGACGTCTTTACGCTATATCTATTGGATGTTGGACATTTACTGATTGATATTTAAGTCTTGGACACATGATTTACTAATAGTTGGGTTTTTTTTTACTGTGAACTAGCTTTTCGTAACTGAGAATGTTATCAGATCTGCACTTTTTGTCTCTTGTGCTTTTGTGATGGTGTTTAGGTGGTACATGTATGTATATTGATCTGACGAGTTAAGCCGTTTCAACTGATTGTTAAAGATTGTTCTTATGTCGTACAATTACACCACTGTCCCAAGTTTAGGATAGTGTATTGCGCTAAAAACATATTTAACACCGATACATTCTGTATACTAGCATATTACACATGTATATGCATGTCCTGTAATCAGTGTTTGCCTTTTGCAGCTACATGTATATAAAATATTTGTTTTTAGGTTTGTTGGTGCCCCGGAATGGTACGTTCCTATCATACATCTGCTGTGGGTGGTATTGGTTTTTTTTTAATAAATTGTTTGACTCTAATCTCCGTACAATCATCGACTACTAATATTTATTTTTTGTGAGTGTGTACACCTTCTTACCATTAATTCATGTTTTTACAGACTCAAATATCAATCAGTGGTAAAATAAAATAACCAATCCGTGAGAAAAATTGTCTCACGCAATGCCAGAATAAAAGGAACGTCGCTATGCAGATAAAAAAAAACCCTGATAGTAATTGTACAATACAAGTGAACCATATTTAGTTATCATTTATTGATTTATTGAAACACCATCAATGCTAGAACTAATGTAGACAGTAAACTATACCTCAGTAACTTGTCTCGTATTCTTTTCATATTATTGAATTTTCGTTGTGCATATACATTTTAAAATATTTACCGCTGATTTTTAAGCGGCTATCAATCAACAACACACATTATTGTCATCGGATAAATTAGAAGGCTTTTCTAATGAACAATTTACATGTAAGTCATTGGCAGAACAACAATAATGATAAAATGTTTTTGATAATCGAAAAAAAGTGTCAATATAAATAATAAATGTGGTATGAATGCCAATGAGACAACTCTCCACAAGAGACCAAATTGTCACAAAAATTAACAACTATTATAGGTCACCGTACGGCCTTCAACAATGAGCAAATCCCATACCGCACAGTCAGCTTTAAAAGGCTCCGAAATGACAATGTAAAACAATTCAAACGAGAAAACTAACGGCCTCATTTATGTTTAACAAATGAACACAAAACAAATATGTAACACATAAACAAACGACAACCACTGAATTACAGGATCCTGACTTAGGACAGTCACAAACATACAGAATGTGGCGGGGTTAAACATGATAGCGGGATCCCAACCCTCCCACTAACCTAGGACAGTGGTATAACATTACAACATAAGAACGAACTAAAAAAATCAGTTGAAAAAGGCTTTACTCATCAGATGAACAAAAATAAAATGCATATTGCCAAATTTAGTTTGACATTTAGAAATCAGAAAATGTCAATCACAGAATTGAAAGACGAGTAATTATTTTAAGATTTGATTCTCTTTACATATCAGTTACCAAAATGCTGGGACCTAAGGCTGCAAAACTTGTGAAATTTTAATAACAGATGCTGAATTCACTAGCAATTTAACTAAGAAGTCATATTTTACTAGAAGTTACGATGATCTGAATTGAAAAAATATACCATAGTTCTAATAATCCTAATCGTGCAACGCCTCTCCGTAGAAAAAAAGAGGACTAGTGGATTAGACAATTGGGAACTGCAACACCATATGGTTGCAATGACAAAATTAATGGTATAGGTATTCCATCTAGTCCTTCGTGTAGCTCGGTGAATGTAATAAATATTTTCAACTCTAAGTCCTCGGCGTAGACGCAGTCATGTTCATCGTCATTATACATCACCTACTCTGCATGATGTCTCTATTAATGACTTGCTGCCGTTTATACAAAAGCCGTTAGGTATTCATCACATTCGCACGAAACTTTATTCATTATCCCTTTCAAAACTTCATTCTCTGTTCAGTTTATGTTTGGAAACCAATGTTACAAACCCTCATTCAAACCAATACAAACTTACAGCTATAATCTCGGATATTGCAAGTCACAGACTTTTCAAGCCAGTCCGCATTGGAACGATGAAAAAGAGAAAAGATCTGTCCTTAATCTTTCCTTTGCCAACAAAGGTCTCGCTGGCGTCAACTTAGGCAATATCCTTCATCATAAATTAGTTCAATCGAAAATACCTCCTTATTTCAAAGACCAGTCTGTACCAATCATTTCTTATACCTATACCAAACCTATTGCAACTAAAATTTTCAATTACAAACACGTTTTGCAGGATCTCAGTATTGACGACTACAAGTCTAATCCTCCTGATTGCACTTGTGCTAGTTCCCAATTCATATATATTCCGGCTGGCGACGTTATTACCGGTGACCTCAACCTTGTTAATAACATTTCCCTACGAAATGTGTAATCGAAAGGTCCAAAATATCGTGAGCTGGAATTCATCAATTGGAATTACAACTTTAAAATGTTGATGGATTCAGTCGAGGATTATGCCAGGCAATGGGCTAAGCGTTATAAAAGACGTAGACACTCTTTCCGAATGGATTAAGGCAGTGAGGTCGTTGATACAAATCTGAATTAAGAAACCGAATGGGTCTATCAATACCCATGCTATGTCAATCTTTAAAGACCCTAATGTTGCAAAACACTTATCCTACCTTCATGACAAATATGTTATTGTTCCCGCAGATAAAGCCTTACAGACAATGGTATATTGCTGGGTCTTCCAAGTGCTCCACGAAACCTCTTTCTAAATTATTAACATCTATTTTATCAGCAATCAAAGACGGGCTACAAAGTTATTGTGAAACTGCCTATTCTAGAGGTGGCGTGAATCAGATATGGATACTTAAAAAAATTCCAAAGATCTTTTAGAGTACATACAATCTAACTCTCTTTCATCTTGTAATAGTATTAAACATTTGACTTTTCTACACTTTATACAAGTATTCCACATTCCAAACTAAAAGACAAATTGAAAGAGTTGGTATTGCTTTGTTTCATCAAAAAGAATGGCCAACGAAGATACTGGTACCTTGTCTTAGGAAGGGATAAATCCTACTTTGGAAAGGATCACTCTGATTCAAACAAAAAATTCTCGAAACTGACATTATCAAGATGCTTGATTTTTTTATTGACAACATATTTGTTACGTTCGGAGGACGTGTTTTTCAACAGACTGTCGGCATTCCAATGGGAAAGAATTGTGCCCCTCTTCTTGCCGACTTGTTTCTGTAATATTATGAGGCTGAATTTATACAGGTACTTCTTAGGAAGAAAGATAAGAAGTTAGCAATATCCTTTAACTCTACTTTCCGCTATATAGATGATGTTCTTTCACTAAATAATTCAAAATTTGGTGACTATGTCGAACGCATCTATCCCATTGAACTAGAGATAAAGATACAACAGATACAGTTAAGTCGGCCTCATATATTGACTTACATCTAGACAAATTGACAATGAGGGTCGATTGAAAACAAAACTTAACGACAAAAGAGATGATTTCAACTTTCCAATTGTGAACTTTCCATTTCTAAGTAGCAACATTCAGCAGCACCTGCATACGGTGTATATATCTCCCAATTGATACGATATTCCCGTGCTTGCATTTCCTATCATGATTTTCTTGATAGAGGGTTGTTGCTCACAAGGAAGTTATTAAATCAAGAGTTCCAAATGGTGTATTTGAAATCATCTATTCGTAAATTTTACGGACGCCATCACGAGTTGGTTGACCGTTATGGAATAATCGTTTCAGAAATATTATCGGATATGTTCCTTACGTCGTAACTACAATCCCCTTCCCTTTCATAAATGTGACCTACCGAATTATACTATTTACCGGATTTGTTATCTCATAAGCAACACGACGGGTGCCACATGTGGAGCAGGATCTGCTTACCCTTCCGGAGCACCTGAGATCACCCCTTGTTTTTGGTGGGGTTCGTGTTGTTTATTCTTTAGTGTTCTATGTTGTGTCATGTTAACTATTGTTTGTATGTTTGGCCTTTTCATTTTTAGCCATGGCTGTTGTCAGTTTATTTTCGATGTATGAGTTTGACTGTCCCTCTGGTATTTTTCGTCCTTCTTTTACATCTTTGTAACAAGTTGGCAAGAAAAGTGAGAAAAGTAAAAACAATACAAGTCACAATACACATAATGATATTATCAAAATACCCGTGTTTGTAAAAAAACATATTTATTTAAAAGACACCATAATCTAGTCCTTAAAATAATGAATAAACTAAAAGAATTGCAACTTATTCAAATTAAATGTTATCATAAAAAACAAACATATCATATAGACATAAAATGCTGATTTCACCATTTCAAATCTGGTGTTTCTTAATATAAAGCTGTAAAACAGTAGAACAAAAGATTATAATAAAGAAAGGCAACTTGTTTTGTCCGTCATTTAAAAAATCTACTATGAGTACATAAAATATAGTGTTTAATATCATATGAAACAATAATAAATATTTTATTATCATCAAACGTTCTGTTAAAACAATATTGCAGCTAACGTATTGAGGTACAATGTATGTTCATATAGTAGATCGGATTTCGGGCGCTGGTTGTCAGCCCTTTATCAATTGTTTACTTTTACCATTATGACCCATTGACTAGCTTATAACACAACAGTTGCTGTTTTGCGTTGAGGTAGAAGGTGACGTATCTGCATGAACAGTTTTACTGGCATTTTGTTTCAGTTCGGACGTGGTCTCGTCTGCTTGTTTATTACCACCACCGGACGGGCTATCATCTGCAGGTTTATTACCGCCACCATCATCGCCATCATTTGCCAGTCGTTTGATAAGTGACATGAACATCTCCGTTACATTTTCGTTCGTTTTTGCGCTTGTTTCTGTGTGGGGTAAATTTTCCTTTTCTGCAAAATTCTAAAAAAAAAAAGAAGAGGAAATGACTTGATTTGAACCTAACATTATGAGGTTTTTTAAATACTAGTAGTGATACGTATATTTTAGAGTTTAGAATTTGTTGGAAGAAACTATTTTAGTAGAATTTAACTTTTCTAGCAAGGCATTAGCACTTGCACATTTTAAACTTTCCATGATAAGACGTTTATGACTTGATAATACTAGTAACCACATTTTCAATGGCGTTGTCCATTTGTCGTCGACTAATGAGTTTGAATATCACTTTTGTATATTCTGTCTTTCTTTAAATATAAAATTTCAAGTGTGGTGAACGAAAACCACCGTTGTCATATATTTTTCCCCGCAAATGTGATATTGTAAAACGTGTTTTCGAAAGAATAAACACAAATTAGTACAAATCAAAACAAGATGTTGACTTAATTATCCATACATCACGTTTTATATATTTATAACTAGTGCAAAAAAATTGGGAGAGCACATTGGTATCATTTTATTTATATAAAATAACGAGATGAGGTATGATGTCAAATTGCAAATGCAACAATTGTCTTATGACGTAGATTTCAACAATTAAAGGTCACTTTAAGGCCATCGATCATCAAGCAAAGCACAAAAAGGAAAATCATACAGCAAACAACAACAACCACTCAATTATAGGCACCGAACTGGTACAGGCATATACACGTGGAAGGGTTAAACATGTTCATGAGCTCTCAACCCTCCCCAAACCTTCCGTACTGGTGTAAGAGCAAAATGTAAAAATCGCTTGGTGACTTGACTTTAGATTAAGTTTGAACTACCAGAATGATTATTAATGGCGTTATAAAGAAATGAGTAAAAGAAAACAAGATAAAAATATCAAGTTTAAAACGTCTTATTTCATGATTATGTACTATGTTCATGTATACATTGTTTACTTAATGTATTCCTATTTTGTATTACTATATTACACTGCAATCTTAACATTGTCTTTTATTTTTATTTATTTTTAAATTTCGGTTAAATCATTACCGCTTATGAATTAATCATTTGAACCCTGCCTATCCTTCTGGCGCATCTGAGACCGCTCTAAGGTGTTGCTGCGGGTTTCAAGTGTTGTGTTTTGCGTAATTTTGGGGTTTTTTTTCCTCAGTTGATGTTGGTCTTATGATTTGAATTTCCCTTTGGCATTTTCGCCTCTCTTTAGTAGACTAAGAAAACAAGTATCAAGTTAACTCTTTCAAATGTAAAGTGCGTTTCTGGATTGAACTTAAAAAGCGTCTTGTGTCTATTGTCGGTTAGGCCTGTTTGAAATATGTTTATTTTTATATAGACAAAAATTAAAAATAAAAAAGACACAATTATCTGGATAAAGCTTAAATCACAGCTTCCAAATATCTTGTTTTGAGCGTTCCTGATGAAGCTAAATCCAGAAAAGCGCTTCGGATGCATGGTATTTATAAGTATTGCAATTTTGAATTTTCACTTTACCCTACATACTCTAAGATAAATCCGAAACTTAGGTAATATGTATATGTCTTCTGTCGATCACTTGCAGATGCGTGTCTTAGAAAGTGCATTAATGGACGAGGACGCGGACATGGACAAATGTCTCTAGAAATCCATGTCCATGACTCGTTAAAAAAATTGAAATTGAAGAAATATTAGTAAATTTGAGGAAGTAAGAAAAAGTTTGAACCAATATATATACCTCGACGTCCACTTTGTTTATTTCACGTTCCATGTCAGATTTGTTTCCTACTAGAAATGTAAAGGCATTCGCATTCCCGCTATTGTATCTTCTCCATCGCCTCTAATATATCGCTCGCTATCTCTAAAGATTCCTGAAAGAGGAACAATTAGTTTGAACAAAACTGGTGTTAATGCCATAGAGTATAAAATGTCAACTTTGGTAAGATTAGGAATGACTTTTATCCATGGCGTTAATTATTTCTGATCATATGAGCTTTCTTTTTTCACCAGCCTGTTATATTACACTGAGAACACATTTTTATCTCAAAGGGTATTTTATTGTAAACTAAATAAAACACTTTTTTTTGTAAATTGTTTTCTTATAAATTAGACGTTAGTTCTTTAAATTCTTCCATTTGTTTTCATCATTTATAGCCCGACTATACGATATGGGTTTTTCACATTGACAGAAACCTTACCGTGACCTTTATTTTTTTTTACCTTCAACTATTCACATCTCCTTATTTTTAATTGGTTCCATTTTTTAAATCTTTTTTTTTAATTTTTTTTTAAATATTTTGACGATAATGATCCTAAATTTGTGTCTTTGGACTTCTTGTTGAAGCTAAAATTGGTCTAGAGTATTGGAGCTTGTGACTGTCATTTAAGTCGAACTAAACTTTGAAATAGGCTGTAAAAAATTAACTGATCATCTCTGAGAGATGAATGGGTTTAGATTTGGTGACAGGACTTCTTAAATGAATAAAATAATAGCAGAACCCACTTGTTTTGATATATCATAGACGATAATAGTTGCATCCATTTCTTCATAGTAATTGATAGAAGAGCCCTCGTACTGTCTATCTCCATCTGTGTCTTTCTGAAATATCATGTTTGTTCATTTTTAATAAATTGTATTACGGTGAAGATGTAGTGTGCCTATAAAACAACTCTACATCCAAGTCACAATTTGTATAAGCAAACCATCATTATAGGTCAAAGTACGGTCTTCAACATAGTTTCTTTGCTCATATGACTATTTTATTTATTGTGTCTGTTTAGTTAAGGCATCATTGTAAATATAAAGGAATTTGATGAGACTGTCATCAAAGTGAGAGGGTTGGCGCTATAAAACCAGGTTTAATCCACCATTTTCTACATTTGAAAATGCCTGTACCAAGTCAGGAATATGACAGTTCTTGTCCATTCGTTTTTGATGTGTTTTGTTATTTGATTTTGCCATGTGATTGTGGACTTTCCGAATTGATTTTCCTCTGAGTTCAGTATTTTTGTGATTTTACTTTTTAGAACAAACAGCAAGCTACAAAGAGCCCCAAAAATTACTAGCGTAAATCCATTCAAACAGAAAAACCAACTGTCATATCTATATAAAAAAAGAGAGCAACGAGACTCTCTAATGAATCACACGAACAAACGAAAACTACTGAAAATCAGATTTCTGACTTAGTACAGGCACAAACACATGCAGCGGTTTTAAACGTTTTAATAGGTATCAACCTTCACCCTTATCTGAAACAATAGTGTAAAGTAATTATTTCAAAGTATGATGATTAAAATTTTGATGCTTTTATCTAATATTAATATTTAATTCAATGAAACTTGACCGTTTCTCTAAGATGAATTTAAATTTCAATGAAAGTAATCTCAGAAAAACAAATTACTGAAACTTTTAGTCAATTTTTTCATAAATACAAATATTTGGTTAGGCTGTTTAACTTCTTTTTTTTTTTTTGGTGATGTTGTTTATAGAGCCCGTAAAATTACATACGATCTCTTTAACTTTGAAGAAACTTAATGGTTATCAATGTTAAACTTTCTAGTTAAAAAGGGATTAAGCGATCATTATCATGTTTAACACCGTTTAATTCTTCTTACGTATGCCCCATGACAAGAGCCTACTTAATTCCTAGAGCGGAAAGTCAAATGACCAAAAATAATATACTGCATTGACTTTTATGTTTGAAACTTAAAAAAGAAATGCCCAGCGTGTTAATAACCAAAAAAGGCAACAGCAACTGAATATAAATAAATGCAAACATTTCATACTTACAAGCTGTACACGAATATCTTTTCCATTTACTTCAACAGTATGTGACTTCTGTAAAGTTACAAACAACATTATATGTTTAGTCTTTTGTTTTATCCAGATTCGTATGTCATATTTAGCTTTCATGAATTCAAACTTTGCATATATTTTATTTCGAAATAAAAATAATCATGGAAACATGTGATTTCTATAGAACAAAACTGTCTAAATAAGGCCGCTTTATTCATTCATTTGGTAATTTACTAGTAAGATCGTTTGAATAGCATACTATTATGCAGTAATAAATTCCTTTCCGTCTCTGACTTCAAAAAATTTACAATGGTTCTTTTTTATGTTGACATGTTAATTGTGATATACTGTAATATTGGCATAGCACATATCTAAATAAATATAATGACGAAAACTATGCATGTACTGTAAGCAATGCGATATTGCATACACGACGAATATATATAAAAATAATCATAAATATAATTAAAAACCAATTGTTCACAAATTAAATGATCGGTCTTTCCACCCGAAAAGATCGTTTTTGATATAAAAAATATTAAAATTCAATTTAAAATGTCATTTGTCTGTTTGTCTTTTTCATTTTTAGCCATGGCGTTGTCAGTTTATTTTCGATTTATGAGTTTGACTGTCTCTTTGGTATCTTTCGTCCCTCATTTACAGCGTTAAATGATAGCATCTTGTACGCTGGTTTAAAACATATATGGTTTCTAAAAAAAAATCGATAAGGGAGATCATTCGTTACATCTGGTTTGAAAAATGTCACTTCCGGTATTTTTTGACAGTTTACAAAAGTACAAAAAAATAGCTACTTCCGTTATCTTATCTTAAAAAAGGTAAAAAGGTCAAATTAGGAATTACACGTAATCACTAAAAAATTCAGCAAATACCTGTAACTACTAGTCGAATTAGTGATAACATGTATTTACTAATTGTTTCAGTAAGAACAGGTAATCACTGATTTTGTTAGTATTTTACAGCTATTTACTTACTTGATATTTTTGTTTCAAAGTTAGAGACATAATTAAAGAAACCTAACAAGAAAGTAAAGGACTGGGATTGGAGAGCTATCTTTTGGGTTAAAAAATCAAAGGCATTTTAAGACTGCATGCTCTTAAACTTGAAACTGAAAAATGGTTGTTTTTTATAATTTTATAATAATAAAACAGTAAATGGGCTATGTCGCTGATTTTGGTATAATTTTGCATATGCCTTGGGGTTGTTTAGTTTTATCTGAAAATCGAAAAAACAATATTGTTGATACTTTAATTTCCGTGTTAATGATATTAAAAAATTAAGTGGTCACCGACTTCGTTTCTATGTGTATTAACCAATACATTGTAGGTACTGAAAACGTTAAAAAATGACGTTTTACGGTACTGTGGATTCATTATTATTCGTGGGATACCAATTTTCGTGGCTTTCGTGGGTACTGGTGAACCACGAAATTAAATGTTCAACGAATAACAAATTGTCTATAGGTTTGTATGTAGACTTCGGCAAAACCACGAAATTAAATATCCACGAACTTGCAAGTTTTCCATAATCCACGAAAATTGGTACCCACGAAAATAAATGAATCCACAGTATATAAAGCCCCAGTCCCACTAGAACACGATCGCACCACGATCACTGCGATCTTAAATAAATTTAGATGGTGGTGAGGTCACGGTATGAGCGTCATGAACGTGTAAATTTTCGTTGGTTTCACGCTGATACTACGTCCTCATTACGCTTCTACAACGATCCCGCTACGATTATACCACGTTCTCAAATGCGCTTATTCTGCGACCTCACTGCGCTTATCAAGATCTTTCTACGCTCTTCACTTTCTCATTACGACCATACCAGGAGTTATCCGATTGCAACACGATCTTACTGCGATTATAGCACGTTCTTACCACGATTATACTACGTTCATACCGCGATCTTACTACGTTCTCAGCAATAACGTCAACATCGTGTTCCATATCAATACAGTTCCATTCCTTCTATTTCTGATTAATACGTAGATTCCTCGGAAACAATACAGTCATGCCACCAAAATCTACTAGAACACGTGGGCGTGGTGGTAGAGGTTGATGTAAAGGCAGAGGGAGCAAAGTCATGAACCCTGATCAAGCAGAGAAGTCAGACCGACCAATCCAACCTAAATTACAACCTATTGCTGGTCCATAAAGCTTAAATACGATATTTTAGTGAACAATAGCAGAGATGACCCAGATGTGTCAATAGATATAGGAAGATGTGTGTATGAGTGCCAATGAGACAACTCTCTATCCAAGTAACAATGTATATAGTTAACCATTATAGGCCAAGGTACGGCCTCCAACACGGATCCTTGGTTCACACCGAACAGCACGCTATAAAGGGCCCAAAAATTTATTAGTGTAAAACCTTTTACACGGGAAAACCAATGGTCTAATCTATATAAAAACGAGAAGCATGGTTGAGCCGTTAGAGCAAATGGATAATTACATTCCGACAAACAATATTTAGGAAGCTTTTTTATATATTTTATGTGAAAATGACAATGCGAATGATGGATCGCTGTGAGAACGTGATGGTGGTAGTGAGGTCGTGATAACGTCGCTGTGAGATCGTAGCGCAGTCTCTCCGAATAGAATCACGCTTTCGCTACGCTCTTGCTACGATTGTACAGTGACCTTTGCGATCTTACTACGATCTTAGTACGCTCTCACTACGCTTTTACTACGACCTGATTTCGCCACGATTGTTTTGAACATGTTCAAAGTTGGCCACGCTCTCACCACGACCGTGATACGACCTTACTGCGATCTACACGATCGTACTACGATCATCAAAATTTGCATTTTTTTCACCGATCGTAGTGTGATCGTGGCCTAGTGGGACTGCAGTTAAACGCGGTTACATTACGATGATTTCGCCGTTTGTTTGGAATTTTTTCACCTAGGACACAACTGTGCTTGATGATTACCGTAACAAAGAAGTTAGGAATATGATGTACAGTAGTTGTCGTTTGTTTATGTAATTTATACGTGTTTCTCGTTTCTCGTTTTTTATATAGATGAGACCGTTTGTTTTCCCGTTTGAATGGTTTTACACTAGTAATTTTGGGGCCCTTTATAGCTTTTTGTTTGGTGTGAGCCAAGGCTCCGTGTTGAAGGCCGTACATTGACCTATAATGGTTTACTTTCATAGATTGTTATTTGGATGGAGAGTTGTCTTTTTGGCACTCACACCACATCTTCCTATATCTATTTATTATTATTCTACATCATAGAAACTGAAATGTTTGTACCAAGAATATATATTTTTGGAGAATTTGGAAATATGATGATTTAAAGTAAAATTTCAGACTGTATGATATTATATATATATATATATATATGTGACTGTATCTTACATTAATTTGTAGGATCCTTTACTATAGATAATTTAGATGGTCTGTAATAATAACATCTTCATGCCTTGTATATCATGTACTGTAGTACGACGCTAGATTAAAACTGACGTGGAAAGGTAACACTAGGCCACCGAAAGCTTCATTTTTATGAAGCCCAGGTGGTCGTGTGGTCTAACGCACCGGTTACAGTGCAGGCGATTTGGTGTCACGATATCTCAGTAGCCCGGCGAGGGAAGAACCAAAAATTTGCGAAAGCAAATTTACAGATTCTAACGTTGTTGGGGTGATGTTTAGACGAGTTGTGTATATATATACATAAATAAGCGATATCTTTGGAAACAAAAAGTCAGCGCAAGAAAACAATTTGGCAACAGTAAAATAAATCAAAACAAAACCAGGGAAAAAGTGTGAAGACCTAAATTGATATAAGATCTCGTGCAAATGGAATTGATTTCGTGTTATAGGTTAGAATATAAGTTAATTTTCGATTTTACCTATTTAAAAATATTTTTTTGTGGATCGAATCAATCAATCAAAGGTTTATCTTTGTTTCACTTCAATATTGGCATTCTCTTCTTTTAATAACCAAACACGCATTAATAAGTGTAATTCATCTCTAGCTAAAGGGTTAAATCGAAGTTCACATGAAAACTAATTCAATGAGATAAAATAATTCACTTAATAAGTGAATTATTCCTCATCGATGTTTCGTAGATTCTTTTGATAACATTGAACCATTCCACGCATGCTAAAAGCGAATTATTATTTTATTTTAATTTTTGTATACATGTATCAAACAAAAAGTGGTTTTTTTTTCCTTATTCATGTGGGAATTGGTTTAGGGGAGCAACTTTCTGTCATCATCGTAATTCTAAATCCCAATTTATCAATTCACTTTTTTATCATTTACGTTTATTTATTTATACTTACACTACCTATACGTTGTGTAGGTATATGTTCTTCTGTGAAAGTATCCCCCTAAAAGAAAGCAATGACCGAATTGATAAACAATTTTTGGATACAGTTGTAGTCGTAATGGTTGAACGAATATATTTTTTGTGGTTTTTGTCTTTGTAGAACGATAGTGTAAACTTAATGTTGTACATGCGCTTTTTTACAGTAGTAATGTTTTGAGGGTCCTTTAAAGCTTGCTGTTCGGTGTGAGCCAAGGCTCCGTGATGACGACCGTACCTTGACCTATAATGGTTAACTTTTACAAATTGTGACTTGGATGGAGAGTTGTCTCTATGGCACTCAAACCACATCTTCTTAGATCGACCTTTTAAGTTAATACAAATTGACAAATTTGAAACCTCAACGAAGAAACATTATGGTATTTAAACCTGAATTGAACGTCAAGAAAGTCAATAACAGCAATGTGAAATAACAAAAAAATCATTGAACATATTGTTTTCAATCTTAAGTTAAAGCAAGCCTTATCAAAAGTTTATATTTAGCTTATACATGTTATAGATAATTGTACATTGTGACTGTGGAAAAAAATACAATTGCATATACATAATACAGATAATATATGCATTGCATTTATTTCAAGAGATGGTATATCGTAGTACCGATCAAAATATCGCATTTAAAAGATATAAAGATAACATTCTATCATAAAAACAGTTATGCATACATTTTCCCAAAACTAGTAAATATATGTAGTTTCAAAAAACACTTCTGATCTTATGAATTGAATTATATTTTACTCTCAAGACATTGGCAGGTATGTGGAATTTCTCTGTCAATATCGCAGATCTAGATTTTTTTATTGTTAATACACTTAGAAGTTATATGACTTTTGTGTGCAAACTATGTCATCTCCTGTTCTTGTGGAAATTCGTATAACAATGCCATGCTTTTCAAGTTTATCTTTAACAACCGGTTTTCAATGTTCTAACTATTATATCAATACTGTCTTTTATACAAAATTTAGATGTTTCATCTCTCTTGAAGTTTTTGTTTTATTTTTTCACGATTGTAAGATATTCTAATAAATGTTTTACTCACAACAAAGCGATTGACCAAGCTTGTTTTCCCGCATCCTAACGATCCTGTCACTAGTATTGATAATTTATTGCTGAAATAAACCAAATTATAATACGTTGTATTGAAATTGAGAATGAAAATGGAGAATGTGATTGTGTCAAAGCGACAACAACCCGACAATAGAGCAGAAAACAGCCGAAGGCCACCAATGGGTTTAAAATGTAACGAGAAACTCTCGCACGCGGAGGCGTCCTTTAGCTGGTCCCTAAACAAATATGTATACTACTTCAGTGATAATGGACGGAATACTAAACATCGAATTATACACAAGAAACAAAAATTAAAAATGATAACAAGACTAACTAAGACAGGCGCAAAATTGCAGCGGGTTTAAAAATGTTATTTAAAATCTAACCCTCCCCTATACCTTTAGCCAATGTAGAAAAAACAAATGCACAACATAACGTACAGTAAAATCAGTCTAAGAGAAGTCCGAGTCCGATGACAGAATATGAAACAAAAGAAAATAAACAAAATGACAATAATACATAAATAACAACAGACTTAAGCAGTTACTGACATGCTAGCTCAAGACCTAAATTAAACTGATTGAAAGATTATTTCTTCATCATATGAATATCAGGTACAATCCTTCCTGTTAGGGAATTAGTATTATACCATCATTAAATATATGAGAAGAGCATAACCCGTGTCTTGCCAACAACTAGTTTTAGAATAAATGTGTTTAATTCCGATGAGAAGACTCTGTAATGAATCAATATTAAAGCCAAAATATACAATCTTTAGTGACCTGACAACAGTATCGTAACTATATCCCTTCTCAATACGTCTGTTTAAAGGTTTGGTAAGCTTTTGAGGTGAATACTGACAATTTTGTAAAGAATATTACCATAAAAGATTGAATGTGAAATACCTGAACGTATAAGATGTCTGCATGTTGAATTATATTAACAAATGATTTCCTTATACCAATGATAAAATTTAGTATATATTTTGAGTAGTTTGTGAATCGAAAACCCTGGTGTGATAATTTTTCAGTTATTACATACATTTCTCTCGCTAAAATCTAATACACGCTACATACACGAGCGAATCGTACAAGTTGAATATATAAACACCAAAAGATGGTGACAAAGGAACGTCATCATCTAAAAATGGATAATTAACGATAGGAAATGAAAAATCATCGCTTTTATCATAAATTTTGTATTAAGCTTCCCGTAAATGATATAGATCTCAAGATCGAGGAAAGGACAGTGGTCATTGTTAATATTAGCTTTATTTAAAGTTAAAGTAAGTTCAACAGGATCTTTAGTATACATACTGAAGTCGTCATTATTGAGAGCCAATATATCATCCAAATATATAAAAGTATTTTTAAATGTTTGTATCAAATATTGTTTCGATGGGTCTTTGCTGATTTTAGACATAAAATGTAGCTCATAACAATACAAAAACAGGTCCGCAATAAGTGGTGCACAGTTAGTCCCATTGGAATTCAAATAACTTGACGATATATGGGATCTCTAAAAGGAACAAAAATGTTATCAAGTAATAGTTTTATTCTGTTAATTTGTATTGTTATTTTCATTTTCTAGTGCTTGATCAATACTTGTGGACTGATATTCCCCGATGTTTTTTTTAATTGAGTAATTAGTAACAAACACTAACATGATGATATCTTTGTTAATTCTTCGTTCATCAAATTTGCAAATATTGCAATATTTACAGTTTAACCTATTTTTGGCAGTGTCCATTTGACATGACTCAGTACTTGTACATCTTGCCATTGTTCTGATGTGCTATGGTAACTATTAGCATTCGTGTCTTTCATATTTGCTAATGTGCTATGTCTATATGCCTTTTTGTTTGTCTTTGTTGACACATTCAACTGTTTGAGTAAAGATTAAGATTATAACACAATGTTGACTGCTGCACCCATAATTTTGATATTCTTACCTAATATTTCGGTTTGTATTGATCACACATATTTGTCAATATAATGAAATTTGATACAACTGTTAGATGGCTGTAAACCCATGCTATATCTACCGTTTTCTACATAACAAAATGCTTGTACAAAGTCAGGAATATGGCACTTGTTATCAATTTGTTTGAAGTGTGTAATTTTGCCATATGCTAAGAGACTTTGTTTCCTCAGAGTTCGGTATTTTTGTTATTTTACTCTATCGAATGCACCAAATATATTGATGTTATTTTCAATTGCTGATGATGTATCCATTTGTTATTTTTTTAGTAAGAGTAGTATTGCTTTACAAACAATAACAACTGAATATAACATATTTTTAACGGCACCACTCCTAACAAAAAGTCCCTATTTAGAATAATTCTTCTGTTTCTGCTTCTTCATTGATGCAAAGCAAAATATAAAGAGACCTTATGACAGACAAATGAAAAAAGACAAATATTGCAAATTCTTTAAGTTCACTTATATATTACCTGTCACATAATACCTTACTATAAACGCGGATTTGAGAATAGCAACTTTTAAAACCAGGAATTCTGCTTCAGATAAAGACCTTTTTTTATTTCGACTAAGAAAGACGATCTTAACTAGGATTAAGGACAAACTTAATTTTAAATTGCTGAGCAGCAATATGCCCTAATTACGTTTTGTCTAATTTGCTAATTTCGTAGTTATTATGAATAAGCCGTTTTAAAAATACATTCGATTACCCCCAGGAAAAGATTACCTTAGCTGCATTTTGCGAAACCGTTCTGCATTTTGCGAAACCTTTCTGCATTTGCGAAGCCTTCGTGTATTTTGTCACGATTCCATCGTTGTATTTTTTTGTTTACCTTGATTTATTTAAGGAAAGACTGATATATTTTTCTGTCTATGAAGAAATAACATGAAATATGTGGTGCACACTTACAGTCATACTTTAAAATCTAATTCTAAATTCCTTCTTTAGCCGGAGTAATTTATGAAACATCGTTGCAGAAATGACGGTCATATGACAAAGTTATGTCTATGAGCTGATAGACAAAACACTTTCAGCCAATAAGAAGACGTGTTACATCCAAAATTAAAATATTTGTTCTTAATGAGATATATAGCATTTGAAAATTATTCTGTCTCTGGTATAAGTTTAAGCGGTCTCGGTGAATTCTGGGAAACACATTTTTTTACGGAACCGTGAAATGTTCACCATGCTACTTACTTAATGACGTTAAAATATAATTAATGGTTAACTAAAAGGCCGGAGAACACAGCTATTGCGTACTCCGAAATGCTAATCTATGATCAAATCGCTTTTGTGTAACTGTATCCCCCTATTTGCTATTTGAGGTATAAAACATGAGGAAATAAATGTGGAAGGGGTATAAGAAAAATTCGCAAGTAACACACTGTCCACATATAGCTAAAGACTATATTTGTAATTAAAGGACGATAACTGTGTTCCCAGACCAGAATAAATACAGTAACCAACTGGTTTTTTTTTCACTCAGAAAAATACAAAACATACATTTTCATATGTCTACCCAATGATAAAACCGATAAATTAGTAAATGAAGAATTAAAAAATTAAAGCAATGTTATGGGCAAATAGTAAATGATATTTTAAATTACCTGTTTTTTCGTTTATGATGAAAAGCCATTTAAATAAATACGGTTAATATCTAGGTTGTTTAGATTAGTAACCATGCGTTCATCGATCGGGTTTCGCTTTGCACTACCTAGTTCACATTATGATATAGATTTTCTTTAATTTATTTTTAATTAGAAAGGAAATGTTTGATAGTTGAATGAACAAAATCAATGCATTCCTTTAAACTGCGATAACATTGAAAACTGTACTTACTTCGTATCACTACGTAAATATGACCTCTGTCACACGTTGTGTGGAATTTGTCTCCAAACCGATTTACAACGCTCAAGATTACATAAAATCTAGTTCATAAATATGGCCGACTACAAATCGCACCTTCGTGTACTGAACAAAGAAAGTTTTAATCTAAAAGAAAAGCAAATAGAAATATTGGATATGTTACAGAAGGGAAGAAAGAAATAATTGGAATTTTAACACTCGGTATGGAAAATGTTTGATTTATGAAATTACACCACTCATGCTTAGCAGCACTGTTATTGCAATTTCTCCACTTACATCAATCCAGGCACAGGAGTTTGAAATCCTATCAATAACGGGGTAAAAATATACCAAAGTCGACTATCACAGTAGAGCTTCTCTCGAAGATAGAAGCGACAGGAATGCAACGCATTTTCCTATTTTTTTTTAAAACGGACCTTTTTGGGTCGGAATAAACGCTATCCGTCGATTGCAAAACATATTTTTACTTCAATTTACCATTTAAACTTCTTTGCAGGTCACTAATTATTCATTTACAGCTTATTTTGACGTCCAGACAGGACTCCAGATTTTCTGTAACTCCATGAACGGAAGTCCTAATAGAATGAGGATCGCACTGAATATATGCAAATGAGGTCACTTCATTCAGTCAGACTCGTCCCTATCCAGCTCGTCCCAGATTAGGTCAGTTCGTACCTAGTCAATGGTCCAATCGTTCCAACTGATTATTCATCAGACCTAACAATGTGTTCCAACCTTTTTTTAATGCATTTGTCCGTATATAATATTTTGTTTTGTTAATCAACCTATATTTGTATGATTACACGAGAAAAATCAGAACTTCCCTGTCCAATTTTGTTCTGTATATTTCATCATATAATTATATAAAAGGTTTTTTTTTCAACAATAACTCTGAAGGCATTTATGGTTTGTTTTTAATAAACAATGTGTTGATTTTTGCTTATTCAGTATTAAATACATTTTTGGGGTTGTCAATGTGTTTTTTTCTTTTTGGTCAATCTGTATCATAATTCAGGATAATCTGTCTTATGCAGTACGATGGCAGTTTATAATTTTATTTGATATGCATGGCATTAACACCTTTGTTTATAACAAAATACAAAAGTAACAGATCATAACAGTTCACAAACTAGAATAATTTGAATAATATTGAGCAAACAGGTTCTGTGGTTAATATTTCATTGTGCAAGCTGATTTCAAGTAATCAGGAAATAGAGCAGTGGATTCCAAGAGTTCAATTTTATTATTAGGTTGACTATGATTATCGTTGTCAGTATGCTTATTACCAATTTTCAATGTTGAGACTACAAAATTTCTGATCGATTTGAACTATATTTACAATGGTGGTCTTTCCAGTCTTAACGATAACAGATTGGAAGTAATTTTATATATATATATTAGTTTTTGTATAAAAATACAAAAGATTATCCTCTCAAGATATTCGTTGTGGTATGAATTCTGAATGAAATCCATGTAGCTAATTTCATTTTGCATTTATACTCTTATTTCGTGATATTATTTATATTATAAGGCATATTCTAATTTGATAATGATATAGAAAGCCTGATAATTTCATTCATTTTATGCTTCATATCTCGAGTAAATATACTATATACGTTGCTTTAAAAGTTTGGTCTATCGACAAGTTCATTAATACAAACGAGAAATATATGTTCGTATATTTGTATAAACCAATAGAATTATTATATACTACATATATTTGTACAAGCAATACGCTTCAGTTGAAGTCAAAGGCATTACATTTTAAACATTGGTTTGGGTTGGATTTACCAGACCTATATCTTGTATACATGCAGCTGTTAAATAAATTGGTATATAAACCAGTAAACGTAATACCCAATAAAATTCAAACTTGCTGATTTTTGTCGAGCCTGCGACTTTTGTCGCAGAAAGCTCGATATAGGGATCCTGATCCAGCGGGGGCGTTAACTAACTTCTTAAAAGCTTTATATTTTAGAAGGTGGAAAACCTGGATGCTTCATACTTTGTATATGGATGCCTCATATTACGAAGTTTCCGTCAGTCACATGTCCAATGTCCTTGACCTCAATTTCATGGTTCAGTGACTACTTGAAAAAAAGTTAAGATTTTTTGAAATGTTAAATTCTCTCTTACTATAAGTAATAGGATAACTATATGTGGTATGTGCGTACCTTGGAAGGTCCTCATGGCCGTCAGACAGTTTTCACTTGACCTGACCTCATTTCATGGATCAGTGAACAAGGTTAAGTTTTGGTGGTCAATTCCATATCTCAGATACTATAAGCAATAGGTCTTGTATATTCGGTATATGGAAGGACTGTAAGGTGTACATGTCCAACTTGCAGTTGTTATTGACCTTGACCTCATTTTCATGCTTCAGTGGTTATAGTTAAGTTTTTTTGCGTTTTGGTCTTTTTTCTTATACTTATGCAATAGGTCTACTATATTTGGTTTATGGAATGATTGTAAGGTGTGCATGTCTAGCTGGCAGATGTCATCTGAACTTGACCTCATATTCATGGTTTAAGTGGTCAAAGTTAAGTTTTTGAGTTTTGATCTTTTTTTCTTTAAAACTATATACAATATGTCAACTATATTTGGTGTATGGAAAAATTTATGATCTAATATGTCAATCGCGCAGGTTTTATTTGATGTGACCTTATTTTCACGGTTCATTGCTAAGTGTTAAGTTTTGTGTTTTGGTCTGTTTTTCTTAAACTATAAGTAATAGGTCAACCATATATGTTGTATGGAAGCTTTGTTAGCTGTACATGTCTGCTTGGCATGGTTCATTGACCTTGACCTCATTTTCATGGTTCATTGGTCTTTGTTTAGCTATCTTGGTTAATGTTAAGTTTATGCGACCGTTGTAATAAAGCTTTATACTTAGGACTATCAACATAATATCAATGATTAGTAAAGAAGGCGAGACATTATGTATACTATTGTCCGTCCGTCCGTCCGTCATCAGCATGTCGGATAATAACCCCAAAAAGCTGTAACCTCAAGTTATGGGCTCTAAATATCCTGTGTCGCTCACCTTGGTCTATGTGCTGCAGTGCATATAAAACAAAGGACACTCTTCAACATTAAAGAAAAAAAATAGAATTCATTACAAAAGTCTCTGTTTCGGTGATGGTGAAGTGTTTGTGGATCTTACTTTACATATTATATTCTTGCTGTTTGAAGTTATTTCTTTCTATAAGAACTTGGTCAAGTAGTTTCAGAGGAGAAGATTTTTGTAAAATTTAATGGAAGGCGACGATGGACGCCAAGTGAGAAAAGTTCACTTGACCCTTTTGGTCCAGGTGAACTTAAAAGGGGTGATTTTAAAATATTTAGTTACTTATCATGTATTGATTTATTGAAAAAAACATCAATGCTAGAACCAATGAAGACAGTAAACTGTGTTATAGTGATACCAATAACATGAACCGTTTCTTAATTTACGGTCTCTTTGAACAACATCTTTGTAATTATTAGAATAGGACATCCCTTTTGTTATAATGAGCAACACATCGAAAATACACCTCAGTATGACTTGTCTCATATTTTTATCATATTGACATATTTTCGTCCTGATTATACATTAAATATTTTACCGCTTATCTTTTAGCAACTATCAATCAACAACACACAGCATTGTCATTGGATAAATTATAAGGCGCATGTAATAAACAATTTATATGTAATTCATTGGCAGAATACTGATAAATAATAAAATGTTTTAGATAATTGAAAATAAAATGTCAATATAAATAAAGAAGATGTGGTATGATTGCCAATGAGACAACTCTCCACAAGAAACCAAATTGTCACAAAAATTAACAACTATTATAGGTCACCGTACGGCCTTTAACAATGAGCAAATCCCATACCACATAGTCAGCTTTAAAAGGCCCCGAAATGACAATGTAAAACAATTAAAAAGAGAAAACTAACGACCTCATTTATGTTAAAAAAAATTACGAAAAACAAAAATGTAACTCATAAACAAACGACAACCACTGAATTACAGGCTCCTGACTTGGGACAGACACAAACATACAGAATGTGGCGGGGTTAAACATGTTAGCGGGATGCCCCCCCCCCTTTCCCTAACCTGGACAGTGGTAAAACAGTACAACATAAGAACGAACTATAAACATCAGTTTGAAAAGGCTTAACTCATCAGATGAACAAAAATAAAATGCATACTCTGGCCTTTGTTAGTCTTGTATTATTTTATTTTTAGTTTCTTGTGTACAATTTGGAAATTAGTATGGCGTTCATTGTCACTGGACTAGTATATATTTGTTTAGGGGCCAGCTGAAGGACGCCTCCGGGTGCGGGAATTTCTCGCTACATTTAAGACCTGTTGGTGACCCTCTGCTGTTGTTTTTTATTTGGTCGGGTTGTTGTCTGTTTGACACATTCCCCATTTCCATTCTCAATTTTATATTGCCAAATTTGGTTTGACATTGAAATCATATTTTCAGGTTACGTTTTGTTGTCAACTAACCATCTCTGTCATAAGAGAAAATTCAAGGCTGTGGTTTTAGACATAAACGATAGTTCTGTATATTTCAAGGAAACTTAAGGTAGATCATAAGTAAATGTTTTTTGAGACAGAATTTTCTTATAATTTGACAAAATGAAGATTTTCCTATGCTGTTTTCAAAAATATAATAAAAAGTATGGGTCACCGTGCTATTTTTCAAACTATGAGTCGTTGAAAATTGCCTAAATTTGGTTAGTTTGTTCATGAAAAAACACATAACAGCGAATAAAAAAAATTCTATGAGATAGAATTTTGAAAAAAATTGTGAGAAGATAGGTTTTATAATATGTTTTCAGAAAATAAAAAGAAAACATGGTGTCACCGAACTTGTTTTCTTGCCACAAGTAAAAATAAAAAAATTCCCTATTAGCCCAGTATAAATTTTGTGCTAAAAGAGTTATCTCCCCTTAAATGGCTCATTTGAAAAAAATGATTTTAAAAACCAAAAAGGTTGATATTTGTTAAAATATTTTGAATAATACAATAAATTAGCAAGTTTTCTTTATATAAATAAACAGTCTAACCATTAAATTGCAAATCTGTTTCCAAATTTGCTGGTTTGGGCAAATAACTAGACCGATTTTGTACTGTGATTGTACAATCCAAGATGGCGGTATACCATGAATCTACCTTAAGTATTGCAAGGAATCAGAAAATGTCAGAATCACAGATTTAAAGACGAGTAATTATTTTAACATTTTATTCTCTTTACATATCAGTTACATCTTTGTAACAAGTTTGCAAGAAAAGTGAACACAATACATCTCAATACATAGAATGATACATGTTAAAATACCCGTGTTTGTAAAAAGAAAAATATACTAAAAAGACACCATAATCTAGTCTTTAAAATAATGAATACACAAAACGACATTGGACCTTATTCAAATCAAATGTTATCCATATAAATAAACATATCATATAGACATATAATGCCGATTTTACCATTTCAAATTTTGTGTTTCTAATAAAGCTGCAAAAACAGTAGAAAAAAAAAGATTGTAATAAAGAAAGACAATTTGTTTCGTCCGTCATTTCATTTAATCTACTGTGACAATGAGTACATAAAACATAATTTTTATATCATATGAAACAATAATATCTTCAAACGTTTTTAAAAAGAGTTCTGTTAAAACAATATTGCAGATAACGTATTGAGGTACAATGTATCGGATTTCGGGTGCTGGTTGTTAGTCCTTTTTCAATTGTTTACGTTTACCATTATGACCCATTGACTAGCTTATAACACAACAGTTGCTGTTTTGCGTTGAGGTAGAAGGTGCAGTATCTGCATGAACAGTTTTACTGGCATCTTCTTTCAGTTCGGACTTGGTCTCGTCTGCTTGTTTATTAACTTCACCGGACGGGCTATCGTCTGCAGGTTTATTACCGCCACCATCATCGCCATCATTAGCCAGTCGATGGATAAGTGACATGAACATCTCCGTTACATTTTCGTTCGTTTTTGCGCTTGTTTCTGTGTGGGGTAAATTTTCCTTTTCTGCAAAATTCTAAAAAAAAAACATGAAGTAACTTGATTTCAACCTTACATTATGAGATTGTTTAAAAAGTGATACGTATATTTAGAGTTTATAATTAGTTGGATGAAACTATTTTAGTAGAATTTAACTTTTCTAGCAAGGCATTAGCACTTGCACATTTTAAACTCTCCATGCCAAGACAACGTTATGACTTGATAATACTAGTAACCACTTTTTGCCATGGCGTTGTCCGTTGGCACAACTTTTTGGAATTTTGGATCCTCAATGCTCTTCAACATTTTACTTGTTTGGCTTAATATTTTTTTTTATATGAGCGTTACTGATGAGTCTTATGTAGACGAAACGCGCGTCTGGCGTTCTAAATTATAATCCTGGTACCTTTGATAACTATTGAATATCACTTTTGTATATTCCGCCTTTCTTTTAATATAAAATTTCTAGTGTAGTAAACGAAAAGCACCGTTATCATATTTTTTTCTCGCAAAAGTGATATTGTAAAAACGTGTATTCGAAAAAATAAACACTAACTTAGTACAAATAAATACAAGATGTTGACTCAACTATCCATATACCACGATTTATGTTTTTATACCTAGTGCAAACAATTTTGAAGAGCACATTGGTATTATTTAATTTATATAAAAAAATGAGATGAGTGAGGTATGATTGTCAAATTGCCAATGCAAAATTTATCTTATGACGTGGATTTAGGCAATTATAGGTCACTTTAAGGCCCTCAACTACGAACAAAACACAAAACAAATCATACAGCAAACAATAACAACCATTCAATTATAGGCGCCGGACTTGGTACAGGCATATACACGTGAAAGTTAAACAAGTTCATGAGATCTCAACCCTCTCTAAACCTTCCGTACTGGTGTAAGAGCAAAATGTAAAAATCGGTTGGACTGACTTGAATGATTTTTAATGGCGTTATAAAGAAATGAGTAAAAGAAAACAAGATAAAAATATCAAGTTTAAAACGTCTTATTTCATGATTATTTACATGTACATGTATGTTTACTAAATGTATTCCTATTTTGTATTACTATAGTACACTGGAATCCTAATATTGTCTTTTTTTTAAATATATTTTGGCCAAACCATTACCGCTGATGAATTCATCATTTGTACCCTGCCTACCCTTCTAGAGCACTTGAGACCGCTCAAGTTGTTGGTGGGGTTCGTGTCGCACAATCTTTTATTTTCTAAATTGTGTTTTGCGTACTATTGTTTTTTTTCTGTTGTTGTTTTTTTTCAGTTTATGTTGGTGTTATGAGTTTGAATGTCCCTTTGGTATTTTCGCCTCTCTTTTTTAGACTAAGATAAATAGTATCAAATTAACTCTTTAAATTTAACGTGTGATCTTGGATTGAACTTAAAAAGCATCTTAAGTCAATTTTCTGTTAGGCCTATATGAAAGATATGTATTTTTATATAGACAAAAAAATATATAATCCAACCTACAGATAGACCCAAACTATCTTGATAAAGCTTAAATCACAGCTTTCAAATATTCGGCTTTGAGCGTTCCTAATGAAGTTTAATCCAGAAAAGCGCTTCGGATGTATGGTATTTATAAGTATTTCAATTTTGGAATTTAACTTTAACTTCATACTCTTAAGATAAATCCAAACATTAGGTAATGAGAATATGTCTTCTGTCGATTAGTTGCAGATGCGTGTCTTAGAAAGTGCACTAATGGATGAGGACGCGGACATGGACAAAGGTCTCCAGAAATTCATGTCCGTGGACTGCATAAGAAAAATTAAAATGGGAATTGAATAAATATTAGTAAATTTGAGGAAGTAAGACACTTTAAGGTTTGAACAAATATCTTTACCTCGACGTCCAGTTTGTTTATTTCACGTTCCAAGTCAGATTTGTTTCCTACCAGAAATGCAATGGCCTCCTCATTCCGTTATTGTATGTTTCTCCATCGTTCTAATATATCGCTCGCTATCTCTAAAGATTCCTGAAGAAAACAAAAATGGTTTGAATAAACTGCTGTTAATGGCATATAGTATGAAATGTCAACTTAGGTAAGATTAGAAGAATGACTGTTGTCCATGACGTCAATTTGTCTGTTCATTTGAGCTTTCTTTTCACCAGCCTGTTACATTACACTGAAAAACACATTTTGTTCTCAAAGGGGTATTTTATTGTAAACTAAATAAACCCCTTTTTTTGTAAATTGTTTTGTTATAAATTAGACATTACTTTTTTAATTCTTTCATATTGTTTTCCTTTCGGGGCCTTTATAGCCGAATATACGGTATGGGTATGTCACATTGACAAAAACCTTACCGTGACCTTTAACTTTTTTTACCTACAACCATTTACATGACCTTATTTTTAATTGTTGTCAGTTTTTGGGGTGGGGGTTTGTTTTTGTTTTCAGTTTTTTTGTTTTTAACTCTTTTTTTTTAAATATTTTAACGATAATGATCATAAATTTGTGTCTTTGGACTTCTTGTTGAAGCTAATATTGGTCTATGTATTGGAGCTTGTGAATGTCATTTAAGTCGACCTAAACTTTGAAATAGACTGTAAGAAATGAATTGATCATCTCTGAGAGATGAATGGGTTTATATTTGGTGATAGGACTTCTTAAAGTCATATGAAACCTCAAAATTAAAAAAAATGATGCATGTGTTTTTATAACAAAACGTATAGTTTTCATTATTAAACTTATATACATATACTTTTTTTGAAGAAAATTCTTTAATTTGTCCGCATTTAGAAGAAGTTTACTTTTTTTAATTGCTTGCTTCCAGGAAGCAATTCGCTGACATATTTTCCGTTTGCAAAGTGATCTTATCGTGAACCTTCTTGTACAAATCCGGTGATCGCAATACGCATGAATCTGTCTGAAATAAACTATTATCTGATTGTACATGTTAAACACGTGCTCAATATCCATGGTTTTTTGTTGAATGTTTACTATTCGGTAAACTTCGGAGTCAAAACACGGCATTTAATGAGCTGTCATATTTTTTAAATCATAACAGACAGAGAGAAAAAAATGACGATTTTACGATCGTAAAAAATGATAAAATCATGCACAGAAGACTAATTAGTTTATGATATATACGTAATTAGTTCAAGAACTGGATAAACATTATTTTTCACCAGTCACTTGTTTCATATGACTTTAAATGAACAAAATGTTAACAGAACTCACTTGTTTTGATATATCATAGACGATAATAGTTGCATTCATTTCTTCATAGTAATTGATAGAATAGCCCTCGTACTTTCTATCTCCATCTGTGTCTTTCTGAAACATAATTGTTGTTCTTTTTTAAGAAATTGTATTGCCTATTGGTATGAGTGCCTATAAGACAACTCTCCATCCAAGTCACATTTGTTAAAGTAAACCATAATAGGTCAAAGTACGGTCTTCAACCCGGAGTCTTGGCTCACAACAAACAGCAAGCTATAAAGGGCCCCACAAATTACTAGTGTGAAACCATTAAAACAGGAAAACCAACTGTCTTATCTATATAAAAAAAAAGAAGAGAGAAACGAGAAACTCTTATGAACCACACGAACAAACGAAAACTACTGAACATCAGATGCCTGACTTAATACAGGTAGAAACACATACAGCGGTTTTAAACGTTTTAAGAGTCATTCTCTGTAAGCATCAAAATCATGAAAATGACATGTCACATAATTGGTTCAAAATTTGTAAAAATGTTCTAATCATTGAGATAAACCAAAATATAAATCAAGTTCCACATAAAATTTTGTGGTTGCTATGGTAACAGCATGGACAGTTTTCAGTCCATTTTTGTAAGTTGAAAAAAGGCTAAACATATGCAATTAATATTTGATGTGTATGGCCTTTCATAGAATAGAAAAGTAAAATATGTTTGTTATTATGACTAAGTATGGTTATGACATATTCAAAAAATGCATTTAGAAAAATATAGTATTTATTAGTTTTGTCAAGAAGTTATCCCCAAAAAGTGGCAAATTCCTTGTGTATTGGGAGTACCAACCTTACCTTTATCTAAAACAATAGTGTAAAGCAATTATTTCAAAGTATTGTATGATTGAAATTGTGATGCATTTATCTAATATTATATTTAATTCATTGAAAGTTGACCGTTTCTGTAAGGTCAATTTAAATTTCAATGAGCGTAATCTCTTATATCAATATATGATTTGTAAAATATAAATTATTAATCCTGGAATTTTAGAAAAACTAATTGCTGAAACTTTTACTCAATTTGTTCATAGATACAAATATTTGGTTAGGATGTTTAACTTGTAGCGTAATATTAAAAAACGAGATAGATGATTACATCCAGCTATTTTAATGATATTTTTATCCTTAAATTAACATAAGTTACTCGTATCTTTAGAATAAATTAGATATCAAATTTATTAACAGAATATTGTAATGCTTTTAAGACATTTTAACACTAAAGTACAAACTACTTCAATTGCGACTACCATTACAAAGGATTAAGTGCAACTATATGCGTTACTTATTAAAGATGAAAGCTATTAAGTCATGCTATTACAATAATTTAGACTATATGCTGTATATTAAGCATATGGCAAATTCAACTTTATGGAATTAACTTTATATTTTGTATTAATTAAAATAATCATAGAAACATGCGTTTTCATATTTTATAGAGCAAATTTATCTAAATAAGGCACCTTTATTCATTCATTTGGTAATTTACTAATAAGATCGTTTGAATAGCATATGCAATAATGAATTCCATTCCGTACTTTAATAAAGTTCTTTTTTTATGTTGACATGTTAATGGTGATATGATATTGGAATAGCAAATGTCTACATTATTATAAATATGTCATCACGAAAACTATGCATGTACTGTGAGCAATAATGAGACGTCGCTTAAACGACGAAAATATATAAAATAATCATAAACATGATAAATATAATAAAAAAAAAAAATTGTTCACATACCAATTGAAGGTCTTTCCACCCGAAAAGATCGTTTTTGATATAAAAATATTAAAATTCGATTTTAAATGTCATTTACAGCGTATAACGATAGCATACTGTACGCTGGTTTAAAAAATATATGGTTTCTAGGGGGAATCAAAGGGGAGACTATTTGTTATTCCTAGTTTGAAAAATGTCACTTCCGGTATTATTTGACAATTTACCTGACCCAGAATCCAAAAGTATGTGGTTTCTTTTTACTTATATATTACAAAAGTACAAAAAAATTGCTACTTCCGTTATCTTATCATGTATATGTTACAGTAAATAGGTCAAATTAGGAATTACACGTGATCACTAAACAATTCAGTAAATACCTGTAATTACTAGTCGAATTAGTGATAACATGTATTTACTAATTGTTTCAGTAAGTACAGGTAATCACTGATTTGGCGTCTCTAATCGATGTCCAATTTTTAGCTTCTCGAATCGACGTCCGTTTTATGGGCATATGCAAAGATCCAAACGCCGAGATATTTTGGGCCGACATGCCGTAAATATCCAAGATAAATGAACAAAACTGCAAAAGGGAACCGAAAAAGGTTATAACAGAACTGAAACTTGGATTGTCTGAGAAAGATGTAAAGACAGTTCTATGTCAATATTTTTGGATAATTAATTATATGCGACAAATAAAATAATTTAAGAAATTATCAAAATAAAACAATGACATGTGGTGTGATTGCCAATGGAACAACTATGCATTCGAATTCAAACGAAGTGATGTAAGCAATCATAATCAATCGTACATCCTTCACAAACGATAAAGTCGGCAATTAAAGGCCATGACATGCAAATCAATTAGAGCTGAACACTAACGACCTTCCCTATAACAAAACAATTCCGAAAAACAGATATGACAGACATTAACCAACAAGAACCACTGGACTACAGGCACATTAAATATTTGGCTTGGTTAAACATGTTTGTCAGTGTGTAATCCTAAACTGGAACGGTGGTGTAACAGCACAACATAAACACATGATGTCAATTTAAGTTTTATATGTTTCACTGCAGGTGTAAAACTATAAATGTGTTGAATATCTTACAGAGTCCAAATTATAATACCTTCAAAATAGTTGGCTTTACTTCTTTAATGTGTCCATTGTTGAAGACTGAATGTTGCCCTTTATATGTAGTTTTGTTTTCTTTGTTGTTGGTTTCTCATTGATGTATACTCACTAGTAATTTATCAATATGAATATGAATGAAATTCGTCAACTTAGTTCGACTGGATTAGTTTCTATTAAATATCATTACGCAAATTACCTTTTTGTGGTTGAAGAAAATCTCTAGGGTAAATATGTATAACTATTTGAAAATTATATTGCTTTAAGAACTCCATAATTCATCGTTTATTGCGTATTTGAAAATTTCAAAATCAATCAACGTCCTACGAATGTACATGTATAAATGTAAGTGCAGTTATTTGTTATTTCATTATTTTTTGAACATCGATTAGAGAAGACTACAATCTATCAGACCGCGTTTTGGCAATACATGACGTCAAATTGGACGTCGATTAGAGGATCAAAATATTGGACGTCAATTAGAGAATGTGACATCAGATTTGGACGTCTATTTGAGGAACGGACGTCGATTAAAGACCAGACGTCGATCTGAGACTACATATATATATAAAAAAAAAATAAGCGACATCTTTTGAAACAAAACTTCAGCTCAAGAAAAACATTTGGCAATAGTAAAATAAATCAGAATAAAACCACGGAAAAAGTGTGAAGACCTTAATTGATATTAGACCACGTCCAAATGGAATTGATTTTGTTTTATCGGTTAAAATATAAGTTAATTTTTTATTTAACCTATAGAAGAAAGATTTTTTTTGTGGATCGAATTAGTCAATCAAAGGTTTATCTTTGTTTTACTTCAGTGTTGGCATTCTCTTCTTTTAATAAACGAACACACATTAATAAGGTCATCTCTAGTTAAGTGGTTAAATTGAAGTTCACATGAATACGGATTCTATGAGGTCGAATAATTCACTTGTAAGTGAATAATTCATCATCGATTTTTCTTAGCGTCTGTTGACAAAATTGAACCATTCCAGCTGCTAAAAGCGAATTATTATCTCACTATATCACTTTCATTGATGATTGAACAATACAAATTATAATTTAATTTTTATAAATATCTCGCTATTGCCTCTTCAAACTGCTGTTTAATGTTTGGTTTTTTTTTCCTTTTTCATGTGGGAATTTGTATAGGGGAGCAACTTTCTGTCATTATCGTAATTTTAAATCCCACGTTATCAATTTACTTTTTTATTATAAAAAGTAGTCTTTACTTACGCCACCTATACGTTGTGTAGGTATATGTTCTTCAGTGAAAGTATCCCCCTAAAAGAAAACAATGACCGAATTGATAACCATTTTTTGGATACACATTGCAGTCGTACTGGTTGCACGAATATATTTTTGAGGGATCTCGTCTTTGAATAACGATAGTTTAAAGTTAATGTTGTACATGTGCATTTTTTTTACTGTAGTAATTTTTTGGGGTCCTTTAAAGCTTGCTTTTCGGTGTGAGACAAGGCTCAGTGATGAAGACTTATGACCTTTAATGGTTTACTTTTACAAATTGTGACTTGGATGGGGAGCTGTCTATATGGCACTTCAACCACATCTTCTTATATTTATTAAGTTAATACAAATTGACAAAAATTATGGTATTTAAAACTGAATTGAATGTCAAGAAAGTCAATAACAGTAATGTGAAATAACAAAACAATTATTAAACATTTTGTTTTCAATCTTAAGTTAAGCAAGCCTTATCAAAAGTGGTATAATAGCTTATAGAAAATTATACATTGTGACTATGGAAAAAAATACAAATGCATATACATAATACAGATAATATATGCATTGCATTTATTTCAACTGACGCTGTATCGTCGTACCTATCAAAATATCGCATATAAAAGATATAAAGATAACATTCCATCATAAAAAATAAATTTATGCATACATTTCTTCAAAACTAGTAAATATATGTAGTTTCAAAAACCACTTGACTGTGATCTTTTAAATTGAATAATCTTTTCCTCTCAAGACTTTGGCAGGTATGTGGACTTTCTGTGTCAATATCGCAGATTTTATATGGTTAATAAACTTAGAGGTTATATTCCTTTTGTGTGGAAACTATGTATTTCTATCATCTTCTGTTCTTGTGGAAATTTGTATATTACAATGACATGCCTTTCTAGTTTATCTTTAACCGGTTTTTAATGTGATAACTGTTATATGAATACTGTCTTTAATATCAAATTTAGATGTTTCATCTCTTTTGAAGTTCTTTGTTCTTTCGCGATTGTAAGATGTTCTAATAAATGTTTTACTCACAACAAAGCGATTCACCAAGCTTGTTTTCCCACATCCTGAGGATCCTGTCACTAGTATTGATAATATATTGCTGAAATAATACAAAATATTAATACATGGAAATGGACTTATGTGGGCAAGCTCTCACCGCCCCGTGCTACGACATAAATGAAGGTAACCAAAAGTGACCTGCTGGAATATTTTTATTGTTATCTTTTATTGTAATTTTCATTTTCTAGTGCTGGATTGATATTTGTGGATTGAGATTCCTCGATGCTTTCTTCAAATAGTAGTGAGTAAAAAACAATAACGTGATGAAACTTTTTTTTTTTAAATTCTCCGTTCATCAAATTATAAACTATTGAAATATCTACCGCTTCTAATATGTCAAGCAAATATTAAAATAAAATTTAATTCAAAATTTAATATGTAATGGTTTAAAATCGTTAAGTAGTTCAAACCTTCCTTAAAAACGTGTCCGGGTCGATATAAGATGGTCTGAGTTGAATTAACAAAGTCGGTCCAAAATTTCTCCGGACCAATTTGTCCAATAATCATCACTTATGCGTAAGACAGATTATGATTGTTTTGCCTAATACTAAACGCTAAGGTAACAAATGATTTTGTAAATATTAAAAAATCGATTGATAAATATTCAAAAATTATTTTGTAATATTTTTTTTTTTTTTTTTTATTATTTATTAAACTTCCAATTTACAACATAATAAACACAAATATAACAGCAATATATACATTTATAGATATTATCTAATCAATACATCTTTTCTATAAGAAAGCAATTTTATTTTAAATATACAAATATAAGATAAAGAGTAAAGCAGTTTGAACACGGGAGAGAGAGAGAGAGAGAGAGAGAGAGAGAGAGAGAGAGAGAGAGAGAGAGAGAGAGAGAGAGAGAGAGAGAGAGAGAGAGAGAGAGAGAGAGAGAGAGAGAGAAAATAGTTAGAGAGAATAGTGTGGTGAGTTTTCAATATAATTCATCTAGACATTAAATTCTATTTTAGTATAGTAAAAACAGCATTTTCATTTATAACATGTATACTATTAAATGTAAAGTATATACATTTTTGTAACTAAGTAATCTATCAAAACATCCCATTCTCTGAGAAGCTGATGTTCACATTTGTTTTTCATAACAATATTTTTGTCCATTGCATACACATATTTCATCTTGTTTTTACTGACTTTATTGACAGTTCCTTTTTTAAAACATGTGGAATTATAAATATATTGCTTTATGGTAAGAAAAAGAATATTTTCTGCATTGCCTTTTGATATTTTTGCAATGTAACCAAACAAAAAAAAATTTTTACACTAATTCCATTGGTCAGAAACCAATTCTCAATCTGTTCTAATAATAATTGTGTATGTTCACATTCCCAAATAAATGTTCTAATGTTTCAATTTCTCTATTACAAAATGTACAATTTGATTATCATTAATCTTAATTTAAAAGAAGAAATTTGTTTGTAGCTAAGATTCGATGATTGAATCTATATTGTAGCCACTGTAACTTAGTATTATTTGTGACAACAAATGGCAGTTTATAAAAAAATTTCCAATGATTTTGATCAAAGCCAAAAATTTCAGTCCATCTTAACTGACTAGTGGGAACACTTCCATTTTTATTTAAAACAATATACATATCTTTAGATCCTTTTGAACTTTAACAAGTCTTTTAATAGGCGATGGAATTATTAGTTCTAATTTGTGATTTTTCCCCACAAATGATTTTGATGCTTAATGTATAGCAGATATAATGCTATTATATCTCAAGAAATTCACATTTACCTGAAACATTTCTTCTATTTTTTAATGAGAGAAAAAAGTCCCATCTTCATTTACAATATCATTTATAAATCTTATACCATTTCGGCAGGCATGTAATGATTCCTTGTTTTTGCGTAACAGAAAGTTCACCAATCTCAGAACTGTAGTTCAAGGAGTCTACAACAAAAAAAATCAAATCTCTCAAAAACAAATCAAAGAACTCTGTGGACAAACCATCAGATACTGGTGATTTATTATTTTTCATATAAAAACCAGCTTCTTCAATTGTTATTTCACCTTCAAAATTTTTTTCTCATCATCAGTAATTTTTTTAAACTTTATATCTTCCAATCCTTCTTCAAGTTCACTGAATTTATCTCCCTTTGGCTTATCTTTATTCTTGTATAAATATTCATAAAAAGATTTTACATCTTTTAAACTATCTTTTTGTTTTGAAATTACATCTCCATTTTCTTTTTCTACTTTTGGTATTATCTTATCTGTAAATTTTTTTTATTCTAGCCCACAAAAATAGCTAGTAGGGTTTTCACCCTCTTCTACCCATTGTATTTTTGATAGAATTATTTTCCCTTGATGTTTTTCTTTTCTTTTATTTTCTAATTCACATTTTTTTATTTTCCAAAATCTGTATTGAACCTTCATCTACCTTTTCTTCCAAAATAAGAATTTTATTTCTAAGATATTTCTCTTGTTTTTCTGTTACCTTTTTCTTATAACTTGAATACGATATAATTTTACCTCTAATTTCCATCAACATTGTCTGAAGAAATAATTGACTATTAATATTAAAATGGAGATCTACATTATTCATGTCTTCTATTCACTCTATATTATAAACAGTTGTTACATATTGTTTTTTAACTTCTACTATTTTTACTTCAACAATCTTTATATATTCTGGATCATACAATAATGAATTATTAAATTTCCACAATCCCCTACCTCGATCAAATGGATTAAATTCTAGATTTAATGCAACCATAGAATGATCAGAGCGATAGCTAGGATCAATATTACAATTTTTCAAACAGCATAGTAAATCTTCAGACAAAAGAAAAAAATCTAGCCTTGCTTGTTCAAATGGGTTCTTTTTCTCCATGTGAATTGCTTCAAATCTGGGTAGAGTTTACGGAAAGGGTCAATGAGAAACCTTTCCTTTATTTGTATTTTACTTGTAAATGGACTTTCTTTTTCTGTCAGTTAATACTACATTCACTATGTGATTAAATATTTTCAAATTTTAATAACTTTCTTTTACTCTCCTGGATTTATACAAAACTTGGACAGAAGCTTGTTAATGATATAAATGTAAATTTTGTTGTAAAAAATACCTTTTTTCCCCTATTTTACTTAGTTGAACTTAGTGTTTTTGCTAGTTAACAAATAAATGATCCTTTCATATCAATAAATAAATATCAACAACGGCTTGCCATAGATCTGAGATCTATGGACAGTGTATCCCTTGGTTTCAGTTTGTAACCCGGATTTGTTTTATCTCAATCGATTTATGACCTTTGAAAACCGGTATATTACTGTTGCCTTTATTTTTGGAGGTCACTGTTGAACATAGAGCAAATCAGGTATTCGTTGTTCCGCCATTCAATGCATGCGCTTCAAATGCACCATATAGTTGAGTGTTATTTTTATTTGCTTATGTTATATCCATTTGTTATTTTTATAGAGAGTCATATTGCTTTACAAACAATAGGAACTAATTATGATTTTTTTAACGGCACCACTACTAACAAAAAGGTCCCAATTTAAAAAAAATCTTGTTATTGAAATCATTTCAAGTAAAACCTTCATACAAGTCTACAACTTGTCAACTTGTTTGTTTTCTTATACATGTTATAGTAAGTTAAGCAGAATTCAAATAGAACCCTCTGACGGACATGAGGAAAAAGACAAACATTGCAAAGTTCTTTAATTTCACTTACATACATTTTGATAATTATCTGTTACATAAAACCCTACATATCATATATAACATTGAATTTGAGAATAAGTACACTTTTAAAATCTTGAATATAAAAAAGAAGATGTTGTATGATTGCCAATGAGACAACTCGTCATAAGAGACCAAAATTACACAGCAATTAACAACTATAGGTCACCATACGGCCTTCAACAATGGGCAAAGTCCATACCGCACAGACAGCTATAAAAGACCCCGAAATGACAATGTAAAACAAGAAAACTAACGGACTTATTTATGTACAAATGATGAACGAAAAACAAATATGCAACACATAAACCAACGACAACCACTGAATTACAGGCTTTTGACTTGGGACTGCCACATTCATACAGAATGTGGCGGGTTAAACATGTTAGCGAGATCCCCACCCTACACTAACCTGGGACAGTGGTGTAACAGTACAACATAAGAAAAAAATGTAAAAATCAGTTGAAAAAAAATTTAATTTATCAAATGGATAAAAATACAAATACTACAAATACATGTGCATGTGGACGTGGCCGGGTACTTGTACATCCCAACAACAAAAAAGCACTAAGTACAGATCTGAAAATACTCGCAGTTACTGACAGCTAGTTCAAAGCTACGAACAACTAATTAGAAAAATCATGCATATAAAACTAAATTATCAATCAGTTCACATCCAACATCCAATGGACTCAGTGTAAAGACGTCATAAATAGACAGAGAAAAACATGACCTTGTGCAATGCCAAGATACTGGTATAGACAGATTGCAGATCCATGAATGTGTATATGTATATAACAATAACATTTAGTTTGATTTTAATTAACTGATAACAAAATCAATTTTAATACCATTAAAACAATATTCAATTATCTAATTACAGTGTTAAATTGGTAACATTTTAGAATAAGTTTTTTTAAAGGAACGATAAGTTTACCGAGATCGTTTCTAAATTTCCGGGAACGGTAATCAACATTTCAGTCAAAATGAGGATGTTAAACACTTAGTCTAAGCAACACGAACCCCACCAAAAACTAGGGGTCATCTCAATTTCATAACGTTCATGCATTTATTTAAATAAGAATCCACAGATTTTTTTATCAGAATTTTCTCTACTGCACGAATTTTTACAGAACGAGTAATGAGCATCTCTGTCTGGTGTTCTGACAGTACTGTTTCCAATATATTTTAAATGGAGGATGATATTTTGGTCCTTTTTTCAAAAAAAATTTAACCTCTCTGTCTTGGACGTTATTGAGGTCCCCCGTAATAACATGGTAATAGGGAACATATCTTAACTTCGACGATTCACAGTTTCAAGTGAAAGGAGTATTATTTTCTACATTGACGTCTGATGTTACAATGTACCGACGTATAATTAAAAATTAAACTTCTGCTTGTTTTTTTGTATGTGTTTGAAATAATAGGTGGTTCGTTGTTATTAAAATAGGGAGGTATAAAGTTTTAAACGATAGAGTAATTTATAATATACTACATAAGTTGATAAAATCAATACCTCTGCTAATATACTTCATTTTCAGAAAACGACGTCTGTAATCTTCAGGTTTGTCTATACGCGGGAACAGCCTATGGTGGCAAAACGCTGTAATTATACGCAAATATTCATACAGTGGGCTGAAGAAAGAGATCGTGTCACACTCTTTGAAAATATCATGTAATTTACTAATTGGTACTTGACCCAGTTTACATAATAATTGATGCCTACCATTGTTTTTAAATATAGATAGGAGATTACCAAATGTATAATTTATACGATGTTTAATTCGTTGATTTCGATTGATACGTTTGCCATATGAGACTTATTAATTCGTTTTCTCTTTTATCCATAATATTCATGATGTCAATAGGATAAGTTGGAGATGTGTTCCCTTGTCGAAGTATATTGTCATTTAGACCCAGGGGATAAGCTGTTTGAAGTCGTTTGATCCAAGAGAGTTCGATAATGTTACAGGAATCTTCAATTTGTTTATGCGATTGATCTTGTTGTTTCTGTATCTTTTCGAGCGGTTGAAATTTAATAAATCTAATACTGTGGTTGTGTTTACCTAAATGTTCTTAAATTATGCTTTTGAATTTCTTGGGTTTTCGGAAGCGGTATAGATGTTCCTGTGTTCGTTTAAAAAATTCCCGTCCTGCTTGTCCTACATATTGTATACCACACTTTGGTTTTTGTCATGTTACCAGATAAGTAAGGCTTTTGGTTTTTTCATGTAATGTCACAGGAAAAAGAAAGCGAAAAAGCTCTCCCTTTCATTGTTGACCTTAAGATAAACTACAGCAGCTTTGTCATTTTCTGGCATTGAACGGATATTTGTGGATATCCACCTGCATGTTTATTGAATAATCTGGCTGCAGCCGCATTGCCGCCTTTTTCACAATTATAAAAAGTGCTATTCGATTTGGAATTTCGATTGACGGCGGTTGAATTAATATTTGGAATGAGGTTTTTTGAGCACGTGAATATCCTCGAAGGGTTTGTGTTTAACGTTTTCATTTGCTGCTTCATATTTTCATATTGACCCAGACAGACGACCTTAACTAGAATAAATGACAAACGTAATTATTTCAAATTTCTAAATATAAATTTCTTATTTTGAAAAGCAACAATCGGTTTGATAAATAATATTGTGCTTTGCTCATCAATTTTGTCATAACTATGAATTAGCTGTTTACATTCCTCAGCAATAGATTAGCTTAGCTGCATTTATCGAAACATTTCCGCATTTTGTGTTGCCAACGCTCACTAGCTGCGTACAATAAAATATAAAATATATTACAAGTTCTAACGATTGTCATCACGAATTGATTTACGATGTGCCTGTGTTTGAAATATTGGCCGACATATTGATACAAACTTCTTTAATATTTAGAAAAGTCTTCAAATCTGTAAACATACATTTTGTAACAGGAAAATTTAACTATGCCAACGCTCCTGGGGTTATCATGATTTCATCGTGTATTTTTTTTGCCTTAATTTATTAAATCTTAATCAGATGTAGCATTATAAAAATGTTCTGCCTCTAGTATAAGCTAATGCAGTCTTGAAAAATTCTGGGAAACACACTTTTACTGAACACATGTTCACGAGGGATTATTTCCCAATCCGGTAAAATGTAATTAATGGTTCATTCGAATCAATACACATGCATATATAATGGCATGAACTGACTCTAAACTACGATAAATGTAAAACATACATCTTTAAATTGCTACCCAATAGTTAAACCGATAAATAAGTAAATGAAAAATAAAAAAAATAAAACAATGTTATGGACAAATAGTAAAATCTATTTTAAATTACCTGTTCTTTCGCCATGTTCGCTTATGATGAAAAGCCATTTAAATATATACGGTTAATATCTAGGTTGTTTATATCAGTAACCATGCGTGTATCGATCGGTTTTGCTTTGCTTCACCTAGTTCACACTATGATATATATTTTATTTAATCTGTTTAATCTGTTTAATTTTTAATTTTAATAAGAGTGGAAATGTTTGATAGTTGAATGAACAAAATTAATGCATTCCTTTAAACTGCGATGACATTGAAAACAGGGATGAAGATGTTGTTAAACAGATATGCAACATGCTTGGTACATTTATATGAAATAAAAACATCATTTTATTAATCTCGAGTGTGTGTATTTACCTACAACAGGAATGTTAAACCTAAACCAAGGAATTAAAATAGGAAGACACGGAAGGAGTAAAATGAAAAAAATGGTACAGTAAACGAATTGTGTTTGAACGTCAAATATTTTCACATATGTAATATTTAGATGTTAGTTAAAAGTTCTAAAACGACTTGTCCTAAACCCTTTTGTAGATCAGTATTCACAAACATTGTATATAGATGTGTACTTTATACTTGATTGTAAGGAAGGGTAATTCATTACATATAACAAGAGTAGCTTACCCGTTTTTAAATCTCATAAATCAGCTTAGACGACCAATCATAGCAATGAACAAAAAATGATCAAATTGTATTCCATTCAAAAAGTGGCCTGACCGGGTGTGTCGATATGGTAAGTATCTCTTTCTGTGCATTCATCACCAGCCATGCATATCCACACTCAGTTAATAGTTATCAAATAAGGTACCAGGAATAAATCTTTCACAATTAAAAACAGGACAGTCAGAACAATAACTGATAAGACGACTATCAACCGAGACATATATGTACAAATACTTTTAGGCAATTTTCTTCATATGGATGTATCAGAAGATAGAGATTCAGCTATACTATATTTTAATAAAAAGCCTTTGGCCCTTTTTTTGCCAAGGAGGAAACACGATTGTAAAGTATCTCACATTTGACTGATGAATTGGAATATGTGGTTTTTTAAAAATTAAATAAATGCATAATTATACACTTTTGCAGAAATTTTATTAGACATACACTTTCGTTTTCTTTTTTACCTCTATCATCGGCTTGTTTTAATAGTATATACATATTCCAAATCACCTGCCTTTTTCAATATCACACTCATTTCTAAATAAAACATGTATACCAACATTTACAAAAACAAACAACAACACGACATTTCCAAAAGAAAACACATCGAATTGTTTACAAAGAATAGATTGTACAAAACACAAGTATATTATTCATAAACAAAATGCGCTGGAAGTCTTCTTTCGTTTGATCTTTATAGAGATTGAAATTAGCCGTGACTTAAACAAGAAAGAAGTAAATATGCAAAAAGATAAAATTGCAGGCCCTAATGAAAACATTTCGAACATATGTACAGAAACAGTTCCATTGCGCAATCAAATCTTCCGTTTTTGAACTTGGTAAATATACCAAACTACAGCCTGTACCATATGAATGCCCATAGGCTGCATGTCTAAATATACAGAATGAATTCAACATTATACAGTGAAACCTTAAAGATTCATGATCTGGTTTCATCGTGTCATTATCACGTGATACTATCATCAACGATCAATATTAGATAAAATTTACGGATTCTTTCCATAGACGATATTTTGTATGATGTTTTGTAAAAATTCAGTTCTGAAATGTTTTCCACTGGAAAGGTCATCTTGTTTGTGCTTATCACTGCTATAAATACTGTTTTACAGTCAGAAGCTAAGGGACACTGTTCAAATGGTATGTACTATATGCTATACTAAATAAACGACATGTGACATGATGGACAATGAGACACATAATAATAGACAGAATACAAACAGCTCCAGTGCTTGATGGTCTTCAACACTTAGCATAAGTTGTATTAACTAGTAAATTATAAAGGTATGACACAATTCGAGTGATGAAGAAAGCAGTCTATTTAATACATGTATAAGGAACTATAAACGAAATACAACATTACATCGAAAATAAACGACAATCCCTGAATAACAGGCTCATGACAAGGGATATATTAACAAAGAATGTCACGGGGTTTTACATGTTTGTGAGAGCTCAACCCTCCTTTTAAAGTCACACTTGAGTGCTTTTGAATTTGTACATGGTTTAATTGTCAATTATAGTTTCTAATAAATGTGTTAACGAAGTCGTTTACATAAATATGTTCAGAAGGACTTTATATATATGGTATGACAAAGCGGAAGTTTATTTAAGGAAAAAACGTTTCGCTCACGTAGTAACTTGAAATTTTGGCAATGTTTAAATGTTTAGCTTTCCAAAAGGTAGTTGGGAAGAAGTACCGGTATTTACTGTCAATAAGTGGTATGTTGTTGCTTTTCTATCCTTGATCGTTTGTTTCGTGAAGAATAAAAAATTTCTGAAAGAAGTATTTGTATTGAAATAGACCAATGCTTATGTTATATTTTGCAAGCTGTTGTATATCAAATGCATAAAATTACACCAGGGATGTGTTTCACCATGACAAACAACGATACAAAATGTATAAAATTTCTAGCAATCCAATCCAAAAGTACTCCTCCACTTGTTAATGTGAAAGTCTGCCGTCCGATGTATGCATAGTAATTTATTGAAATTATTTCCAATTATGCGGTATACTAGTATATGTCGGAAATAAACTAACAACGCACTTACTAATAAAGAAAAAGACCAACTGACATACAATAGTACGCAAAACACAACATAGAAAACTTAAGACTGAGCAACTCAAACCTCACCAAACCTAGGGTGATCTTAGGTGTTCCGGAAGGGTAGACATATTCTGCTCCACATGTGGCACTTATTGTTCATGATAGTAAACACCAGTTTATATGTCTTATTCGGTAGCTCATATCCGAAAAAAAGTTGACGGGATTGTAGTTAAGACATTAGAAACCTATCTACTATTTTTTGTGAAACGGATGTTCCATAACGATCAACAAACTCGTGATGGCATCTTTGAAACTTACAAAGAAAGGATTTCAACTTTACCATTTAGAACTCTTGTTTTAATAGCTTCTTTGTGAGCCGCAACCCTTTATCATGTAAATCATGATCGACAACACAAGCCCTGAAATATCGTAACAACTGGGAAATGTTTTAACACTAGAGACAGGTAAGAAAACAAATATGAGTATGATTTATATGGCCTGAAGGTGACTATCAAAATATTGTTAAAAATACATTTATATTTTCAGTTCCAACAGAAATTGTCCTTTAAAAGCTTTTAAATTTTGTAAAAGAAATCAAACAAATAAGTTCAGGTAACATTGATTATATTCATAAGTTCAAATGTTTACGAAGATAGACGAACCATTTTTTCAAGGTTCTAAAATACTTACTAATTGATAACTTAGTCTTAGATGCATGATTGTTTTAATAGTAGTTAGTGGCTTTCACCTAGCCATGAGTAACTGCGAGGACTCTCAGATCTGTACTCAGTGTCTTTCTGTTGCTGAGATGAACAAGTACCCGTCCACGTCCACTTGTACATGTATTTGATGTGTTTGTATTTTTATCTTATATGATGAGTTAAGCTGTTTTCAACTGATTTGTATAGTTCTTTCTTCTATTGTACTGTTATACCACTGTCCCAGGTAAGGGGAGGGTTGGGATCCATCTAACATGTTTAACCCTGCCACATTCTATATGTATGTGCTTGTCCCAAGTCAGGAGCCTGTAATTCAGTGGTTGTCGTTTGTTTATGTGTTAGATATTTGGGGTTTTTTTTTCGTTCATTTTTGTACATACATTAGGCCGTTAGTTTTCTTGTTTAAATTGTTTTACATTGTCTTTTCGTGGCCTTTTATAGCTGACTTTGCGGTATGCGCTTTGCTCATTGTTGAATGCCGTGCGGTGACCTAAAGTTGTTAATTTCTGTGTCATTTGGTCTCTTGTGGAGAGTTGTCTCATTGGCAATCATACTGTAAGCGTACTTTTCATTCCACCGTGTATTTATTCCGTGTAACTGTTTTTCCCTAGAAAATATTGGATGTAAATAGCGTGAAATATCGTTGTTTTTGTTTATTTTAGACCGGTTTATTGTTTACATAAATAAAAGGGTTAAAATTAGATTTCCAGGGAACTAGTGTAATTAATCTAAGTCAATTTAACGAATAATCATGATTGATGAAGATAAGGAGGATATTTTTATAAATTAAAATACTTTCAACAATGACTGAAACATAAAACTTGATATGTAAACTAAAGAGCAGATGTATTCTAACAGAATGTTTCAATTATACATCAAACAAATATCAATAAGCCCATTTATATATATGTCCCCTTTAAGATAGTTTTTTGGAACTTTATAATGACTGGTGGATGCTTTACACTGGACCCGGATCAAAAACCTAGTGATTTTTTGTTGGTGGATAAAAATCACTATAGGCATTTAATACCTTTAAAGGATAAAGTGCACCGGCGAAATCAAACCACTGTCATTACTGTGCTCTTTTACCAAATATAATAATTGATGTAATGTTCTAATATATTCCCGTATGGTACGAAATGGTATAGCAATTTTTCCATATGGTACAAATGGCGAAGCATCTTTCCATATGGTACGAAATGGTAATTATTTTTTGTGGTATTTCACGCCAGTAACTACTGTTATTGAAAGAACGATATAGCGGTATTTTTACCATTGCCATAAAAGCGGGAGGTTTATCTAGCCATAAAACCAGGTTCAACCCATCATCTTTTTTTTCTAAAAATGTCCTGTGACAAGTCAGGAATATGGCAGTTGTTATCAAATAGTTCGTTTCTATGTTTGTAGCAATGACGTCGGAGTTCAGTGTTTTTGTGATTTTACTTTTGGTTTCTTAATTGTTTAAGTTTGAGGGATGCATGTGAAAAACCTTAGAAACTATGTTCCAGTTGTTCTCTAATAAAGTTTATTGGGAGCTGATGTATGATCTTAACAAGCTTATTAAGCTGAGTAAAATATTTAAGTTCAGCTTGATGTCAAAAGTTTTCAATATCAGTCTCTTGTATTATCTTAACTGGTTTGTCAATTTGGGCATTTTGACAAAATCTATCAAACTTTGGGCGATAGAGAACATGCTATGTCGTATAAAACCTTTTGGCGATTGATAACATGCTATGTCGTGTAAAAACTTTGGGCGATTGAGAACATGATGTAAAGTGTAAAAACTTTGGGTGATTGAGAACATGCTATGTCGTATAAACAACAGTCTATCGTGTTTTAAATATCAATACGTTTGTTTTTATTTGTTGTTTAAATACTTGCTTTCTCAGTTACAGTGTTAATATTGTTTTATTCATTTGTGCTTAAGCTAACGATATATATAGATATTTTGATTTAGTGAGGAGAATAATTTACACAATCTTATGGTACAATATTTCGTAAACTCAGCTAAGCTTTTCTATGGAAATAAAGCGGTTTTCCTTTTTTGCGTGTAGATCAAAAGAACCCATTATTTTTGTGTATATCAAATTATTATGTTATAATCGTAGATATCTTTTTTTCTGCTGGACATTAACTTGCTATCCAAAATAAAATCATTAAGCTTAATCACATTACATCATGTTATTAGTTCAAGGTTACAATTATAATAAGTTGTTATATGAATAGGTTCAGTTTCGAAAAATATATGCTTAAATACATATAACTAGTGTACTAGTTTATATTAAATGATTTTTGAATGTAGGAATAGTTCCTCTGCCTTTATTCATATATATACAAATAAGGAAAGTTTACCATGAGGAATAAGGTAAAGATGAATGCAGTATGTTATGATCTAATTTTTCAATCGCATCAAAGACATCTTTGTAACAAGTTTTCATGTAAAAGGGAATACGGACGAAAAAGCAATAAAGAACGTATATCTAGTCAATCATATGTTTATTATTCTGAGTAAAAACGTTGTATTTTTAGAATCAGCATCCTGTCGTAAACATAAGAATCATGAGAACATGACAATAGCTATTTAAGGGAATATAGATTGACTTAAGAGAAACATTAAACCGTTAATTAATTTGTTTTTTTCATATTCCAAATGCCATAAGTACATATAATACAGATGTATGGACAACTTTTATTGCATGAAATTTTTTATATCTCCACTTCTTATGAAACAATAAAAACGAGAATGATTTGATTATTACGGTTTTTATATAACGCGTCTGTCATTTGCCATTCTTGTTCTTCTCCTGCCCTTAAAACGATAACATATTTATGGCGCGGAATCAGGGTCATAATTATCTCTTTTAGCATATGCTCAATCAATTTAAGCTTATGCTGAAACGATTTTAGCATAAGCTAAACTCATTTTAGCATAAACTGAATTCATTTTAGTTAAAGCTAAAATCAATTTAGCATATGTTGAAATGTTTTGCTTATACATAAATTTGGCGCGGAATCAAGATCATGCATACCAAATTCATTTGAGCATATACTTAATTCATTGAAGAAACATTATTATAATTCGATAAATACACTAGAGGTATGATAGTTAATAGTTGAGATATGTTCACGATCCACTTGTCTTGATGACAGTGTCCAGTTTTCAAAACATTATCTAGTTAATTTATCAACTTATAACACAACTGCAGCTGCTATTTTTCTTTGAGGTTATAGGTACAGTATCATCACCATCATCACTATCATCAAAATCATCATAATAACCTGTACCATCACCGCCATTTTCTATAAGTCGTTTGATTACTGACATGAACATTTCGGTTACGTTTTCATTTAATTTTGCGCTTGTTTCTATGTGAGGTATATGTTTCTTTTCTGCAAAAATCTAGAAAACATGAAAAATAACTTGATTAAAATACATTCCTAAAAATTTAATAGTTGTCGTACACGTGTAGATGTTATAATACAATATATATTTCATTAAATATATACTTTATACAGTTTCTGTATACATGTTTATGTTGTTATAACTGTTTATATACTAGTACATATACCCTTGATTGAGTCTTGAGAAATAACATTTTCAAGTTACAAGCTATATTTTAAAAATGTTCCGAACAAAGGAATCATTTACAGTCGGTGCCGTGTCCTTTTGTAGAACGTTTAATAAAGTGAGTTTTTTTTCTGTAAGCAACTTCATTGCTCATCTAGAAATACTTTGTTTGTAATAAAATACAAATCATCTTTGAACTGTCAAAATGTTTAAAAGAATGGCGAAAAATACCAAAGGGACATTGATACTCATAATTTCTTTATTCCTTAAAACAAAAGGTTGTTTAATTGAAGGAATCTTCAGTTTAAAAAGGGATTCGGTGTATTGCACAGAGTATATATTGGTTCCAAAAGCATTGTCGCTGAAGGTGTTGATCATTCATTTGATGATTAAACTGATAAAAGACTCCCGCCTCCTCCCCCACCCCCAATCCCCCAAATTGCACCGATATGAGATTTGTTGTGAATGCGGTTTCCACTGTTGTAATATTCTCTACTACACAGCAACTTTTGAATAGGTACTATTTCTGTACTTAAAATCTGTAGTACTAGAAATTTACTTTCAATATTTAATACTATTTCTTTTCGTTAGAATTATTGTAATATTTAGGTACTTGTATTTCCCAGTACTTGTTTTTAATATTGGTACACAAATAATACCAACAATGATCACAGTATGCCTTGTTTCAACATCATAACTATAAGAGATTTGAAGTAGACAAACTTTCAAAATGCTGAAAATGTAACCGTGTAACAAAAAATCCGTAGTACTTAAATTTGAAGTACAAATCAAGTACTTTAAAATATAGGTACCTAAATATTACAATTATTCTTAAGTAACAAAATAGTACTGAATATCAAAAGTAGATTTCATGTACTACAGATTTTGGGTACAGAAATAGAACCTATGCAAAAGTAGCTGTGTATGACAGTCCCTGTTAACAATTTTTTTTCGATAGCGAAAATTATGCATTTTGGCGCTTGCTTGACTATTCAGCTCATCTAATCCTTCTGTATTTCCTATTGTGCCATATTCTAAAATTGGAATTCACTTAACACCTCAAAATTGGAATTTTTACAAGTCAATTAAACGTTACAAATCACTTCATGAAATTGCTTTTTTAGTTTCATCTACAGAAGAACTTTGCAATTGAAGCCTTCACGATCGTGGACTCAAAGATGCATGTAAGTTACCCCGCCGCATTTTTTCGCCTGTCCCAAGTCGGGAGCCTCTGAGACCTTTGTTAGTCGTGTATGATTTTTTATTCTAGTTTCTTGAGTATAATGTGGAGTTATGTATGACGTCCATTATCACTGAACTAGTTTATATATTTGTTTATGGGCCAGCTAAAGGAGGCCTCCGGGTGGGGGAGTTTCTCGCTGCATTGGAGACCTATTGGTGCAATTCTTCTGTTGTATGTTCTATGGTCGGGTTGTTGTCTCTTTGACACATTCCCCATTTCCATTCTCAATTTTAAATGTAAAAGTGATAACACAAAAATGAGTATGCAACAGTACTGTCAACTTTGTCTTAGGAAAATAAAACCTCTGTTTGTTTAATCAATAAATATACCTCCACGTCGTCTTTGTTAATTTCACGCTTCATATCAGATTTGTTCCCGACAAGAATAGCAACACTTTTACGGGGACTGAATATTTCCCATCGTTCACAAATATCCGTCACATTTTCTAAAGATTCCTGAAAGAATAAAATTGAGATTGGAAATGAGGAATGTGTCAAAGAGACAACAAACCGACCACCAACATGTCTTCAAGAAGAATACATTGTAAACACTACGAGTATAACAATTGTTTAGTTTAATAAATCATATAGATATTTTATACCATTTCTCGTTCTCATTATCGAAATTTTTCTATTAGCTTCTAAATCATACCGATATTTTATATTCAACAGAAACAATCATAGAACTGACAATAACGCCATATTTTCAACATAACAAAAAAAGAACAATTATAGTACTAAGATAATGACTCGAAATCACAATAATTACTTTAAAGTGTTACATATGTCTTTAGCTTCGGACAAGCATGTACAAATATTGCGGTTTAGGTTGTAATGTATTCCTCCTTTCATCTTTGTTATTAGGATTAATAGACGCGCAGAAAGATGCAGAAAAATTACTTATGAATCAAGAAAAGCACTGAGTATTTTTTTTTTTCAAGTTTTTTTCTTACATTAATTTTACCTGATTAAGTCTGTTTTGTATTTATGTTATTTTTGTAGAAGTGTCAATGTTAAAAGTTATATATTTCGTTATTTTAGGTTACATCTTCTTTTATCTATCTATAGTATAGGTTGAATTGACATGAACAGAATATATCAAAAAGAAGATGTGGTATGATTGCCAATGAGACAACTGTCCACAAGAGACCAAAATGACACAGACATTAACAACTACAAGTCAGCGTACGGCCTTCAACAATGAGCAAAGCCCATACCGCATAGTCAGCTATAAAAGGCTTCGATATGAAAATGTAAAACAATTCAAACGAGAAAACTAAAGAATGTTTGTTTTTAACTTACCTGGTTGGAAATATCATAGATAATAATAGTTGCATCCTTAGTAGCATAGTAATTGATAGAATAACCCTCGTAATTTCTATCTGCATCTGTGTCAGACTGAAATGTTTTGCATGATGTTCATTATTGGATAATTTAATTTTGATATAACACGTCTTCTAATTGGCTGAGATAATGTTCTTTATCAGGAACTAGACATTATTAAGTCATGTGACCGTGACGTCATTAACGTTTTTTTTCATGATATACTTCAATGTCAAATGGCATTTAGAATAAAATTATAAGGAATATTGTAATATTTTTTTTCTGTCTATTCGAAATCATATATAAACAAAAATGTGGACATGCAGGGACACGCTGTAAGTATTAAATAACCCGCTATGCGCGTTATTCAATGAGCACCACATTTCTAAAATATTCTACAAAACAATGTAAACATAATTATTTATAAACAAAATGTTAAAAAAACTAAAACACCAAAACAAATTTAGAATAATTAATTAAGATAATTTTCAAACTATAAATATCTGAATATAAATTGAGATTAATCCAAAAGGTATCAGATACAGTACGGAGGTACAACATTTTAAATATATTCATTATGTTATCAAATTGTAAACTATCCACGAGTACCACACCTATAAAAGTGAACAATATCATCAATTTAGACAAATATTGAATAAAGAAATCGTAGCTCAAGGCAAGCGAAGCTAGGATTGGGACTTCATTTGTCTTGAAACGTTTTGGCAATGTTACGCGTGAGTCAACCTTAAATTGTATAGCTGTTAGATCAGTTATTGGCAGTTAAGGTAATACAGGAAATAGAAAAACTACTAATGTGGATTCAATATTATTAATTGGATATCAATTTTAGTCGAAATCGCAGGTATTGATCGGACTGTTGTGCAAGTGGGAGGTTTTGCGCTATAAAACCAGGTTCAATCCACCATTTTCTACATCGGAAATGCCTGTACCAAGTCAGGAATATGACAGCTGTTATGCCTTCGTTTGATGTGTTTGAGCTCTTGATCTACTGATGAATACAACTATTATATTTTTGTATTTCTATATAACAAATGTATGTGCTGATCTAACGCCAAAGTTAAATTTTAAGGGAAAAAAAGATTTAGGGTTAAATCTATGAAATAACCACCACGAAATTTTATGAAAGGAATAGCCAAAAAAAGACAAGCTTCTAAAAGAATGCCTGTTTGTCCATCGAAAATAAAATATTTGAAAACTATTTCATATTGGTACACAGGTTTGGAAAAGCATAAAGTCAAGAAATATAAATGAAAAACATAGCAATTTTTATCTGATGATGTCACAATCACGTCATTATATGTAACATTTTCATGCAAATTGAAAAAAAAATACAGAATTTATACAGTTTTCCATCGTTATTTCCATTATATAAACATCGTAAAAAACTTTGCATCCAAGAAACAACAAAATTATTTAAGAGAAGCTCAATTGTTTCTAATATTGATCTCAACAGAAATAAAGTTGGTTCTTGGATGCGCTCATAATTTGCCAATCTAAATAAAAAAAAACTTAAATTTAATGAAAAACAAGGAAAATGAAGACATTTTACTAAACAATTGTGAAATTTGTCTTCATTTCCTAAAGTATTGTACCTAAGTCTAGTTAGGACAAAATTAGGAATATGTATGATAACTTGCAAATTTGCAGTGATATTTGGGCGAAATAAGATCGACCTTATTTCCCCTACTCCTTAAATTTTGATTAAAGGCACATACTTTATACTTACGATCTGTACAGGGATTCGTTCTCCGTTTACTTGAGCAACATATTGCATCTATTAAAATACAAAAATAAATCATTTTAAGCTTTTCCCTTATGGTGACAACCTTTACATTATAAAAATACTAGTCGATATTACTCTATATGGTATGTTCATAGTTCAAGAGCAGTTTATTCACGGTTCAATTCTGTTCTTACATGTGTTATTATGGATTTGTCTGCTTTATATTAATTCATTGTTCTTAAAATGTAAATACAAACAGTCCTTCCAAATTCTTGTATTTTCTATACATCATCCAAAGACATTTGGCCTTGATCAGATTTCGATTATTTTTTTTTTATTTTTTTTATAAGTAATCTACTTCTTAGCTATTTTTTAGGTGTACAACTGTTTTTACTTCAGCGATACAAGTTAGACGAAACGCATGTCTTGTTTTACGAAATGTCAGCTTGGTATGTTTTAATAAGCTAAACAGACACTATAATTATACTATGTTTTCGAAATTATGAATGTCAACCTATGATCAGACTTCCAACTTCAATAGCATTGACAGGAAAACTACTATTGCATATCAACTCTTTATACTATACTAGTCAAAAGAAGAACGATACACGTCTTTTTTTTTCGAAATCAAGATGAAGTTTTCATTATATACGACCAATATTAAAAATGGTAATACCGAATGACCACAGAACTATAAATACGTGTACAAAAAACATGTTTTTTTTTACTTCCATGACGTCATTGGGCCAAATTACAAAAAAAAAGACAATTTTAAAAACAGAAGTTTCAACTAATGATGCCAACCTCTCATTTAAAGGTAAAGACAATGTTTGCCATCAATTTGTTTTTAAAAATCAAACAGTTTCTTGGTTTATTTGTAAAGCGAAATTCGGCCCCATAAGAAATCGGTAAAATGTATACATTATCCTTTCCAATACCTTGTTGATAAATATTCCGTATTAACTTGAGTTCACAAATAATACATGATGGTCTTGATGTATAGATTCTTCGTACTGACGTTGTTTGTCATCTTCACAACGTGTTATATTGTTCTTTCATTTGTTTTTGTTCTATTATTAAAATTACTTTTACTTTTGGATTATTTTCTATGATATCCACTTAACGTGGCTCGGTACTTATACATCCCGTCAATGTGTTTGTATTATCTTTCATTTTTGCTGGTGTGTTTTGTATATGCGACTTTTAGTGTTTCTTTGGTTCTTATAACGTGACTCTGTACTTTAACAGATCCTGTCAGTGTGTTATTGTTCTATAATATGTCATTATGTTATATTTCTATTATAAATAAACGTCAAAATTATTTAATCACGTAGTGAAATAAACCATTTGTGGATTTGAATAAATTCTAGATAGAACTTTTGGACCATTTCAAATCTCGGTCTATTTCTGTAATTAATTCTTACATACTTTTGATTTTTTAAAACTGTATGCTAATAGTTATCAAAGGTACCATGATTATAATTTAGTACGCCAGACGCGCGTTTCGTCTACATAAGACTCATCAGTGACGCTCAAATCCAAATATGTATAAAGCCAAACAAGTACAAAGTTGAAGAGCATTGAGGATCCAAAATTCCAAAAAGTTGTGCCAAATACAGCTCAGGTAATCTATGCCTGGGATAAGAAAATCCTTAGTTTTTTCGAAAAATTCATAGTTTTGTAAACAGGAAATTTATAAAAATGACCACATTATTGATATTCATGTCAACACCGAAGTGTTGACTACTGGGCTGGTGATACCCTCGGGGACGAAACGTCCAACAGTAGTGGCATCGACCCAGTGGTGTAAATAGTTATCAAAGGTACCAGGATTATAATTTAGTACGCCAGACGCGCGTTTCGTCTACATAAGACTCATCAGTGACGCTCAAATCCAAATATGTATAAAGCCAAACAAGTACAAAGTTGAAGAGCATTGAGGATCCAAATGCTAACATTGCCCATGTGAAATTTTAAAATTGTTTGAATAAACATTGAACGACAAAAATATGTGACGTATAAAATTTTCTGACGTCAGACACGCGAAGCAATTGTTTCTTTTAAAATTGTAACATGATGAGGACTGCTGTACCCATATTTTGACTATTTTATTTTTTATGTCGTTTAGTTCACGCATCACTGTAAATATAACGGAATTTGATGAGACTGTCATACAAAGTGAGAGATTAAGCGCTATAAAACCAGGTTTAATCCACCATTTTCTACATTTGAAAATGCCTGTACCAAGTCAGGAATATGACAGTTGTTGTCCATTCGTTTTTGATGTGTTTTGTCGTTTGAATTTTGCCATGATTAGGGACTTTCCGATTTGATTTTCTTCTGAGTTCAGTTTTTTTGTGATTTTACTTTTTACTATATACAGTATATTTAAAGTGAAATTCAAACACACGGTATCAAACTTATATCTAATCTGAAAGGTTTCAATTTTCCGCAAAAATAGATTTGAATCCTGTGATCATTTACGCGAAATTTAGTTTCTTTCCGACAGATTTTGATTTATATCATTACATGCACATACATGGCAAATGAAAAGTTTTTAAAATAGTGCATCTCATTTTGTTTTATATTAAATACTTTTTGATCAATTTGATTCCAAAGTCGTGTATCGTTTCTTTTGTTGACTAGTGTAGTAAGACATGTATTTTCACTAACGACTCAACAACATCATTCAAAATATACATCTCAATGTGTTGTCACTAATAGTAGACAACTGTCAAATTGTCAGACCTTTCTTCTTTTATTTTTCTCAGTATAGCCACTGTATGATTTTCATTGATACGTCGATTATTTTCTTTTCTTGTACATTATTTCAAAAAGGCATTAATATGTGTTACAGAATAGTAGCTATTCCTGTGATAAGTACTTTATTGTAATTTGAAGCTTTAAGGGGAGACAATTACAGCAACAACAAAAGACAGAACACTACTTTTAACAATTAGCATGATAAGTCGACGGTAGAATGTAGGTTGCAAACTAGCAAAGGTAGAATTTCAATATTGTAATACGTTAAATTATTGATACATCTTACTTACACTGTCCATATATTGTGTAGGTACATGTTCTTTATTGAAGGTATCTTTCTGAAAGAAAAAAAATCATAGTTTCGACATTGCTCTAACATTGCCTTATAAATAGATGCGCGAATATATTTATACAGTTTTTTCAAAAGCTTTGATGAACGTCTCGTTTTGCATCTTCTCGTCACACTCTTTTTTTTTATATAATGATGAAAAGGCGAGCTTCAGCTGGCTCCTAAACAGAAATGTGTATTAGTGCAGTGAAAATTAACCCCATACTGAACTCCAAAACATATAAATGAAATAAAATTTAAAATCAGACAAGACTAATAAAGGCCAGAGGCTCATGAGTTGGGAATGGCGCAAACATGCAGCAGGGTTTAACATGTTTAGTGAGATCTCAACCCTCCTCCTATACCTCTAGCTAATGTATCATGCATCACCCGCAGTGCGACATAAAAAAATAATTGAACGACCCAATGTCTTCTTTACCTGTCTAAACTAAGTATTAGGAACAGTAAAGGAACAACGTATTAATTATGAAAATAAGTAGATTTTGTATGTTTGCCAATTAAACAACTCTCCACCAGAGACCAAATGACATATTTGAAGTTACCTATTATTGGTCACCGTACAGCCTTCAACAATGAACAAAACCCATACCGTATAGGCATCTTTAAAAGTCACGAAATGCCAAATTAACATTTTAACGAGAAAACTAACGGCCAAGGTTATGTGCAAAATAATGAACGAAAAGCGACATAAAATAAGGTCTTCAACAATAACATTTCGATCAAATCTAGAAGATCGATAGACAACATGCAAATTGAATGTTCAACAGTAGACATCATTTTAACCATGTCAAACAAAACAATTCACTCGTAAAAGAAAGAGAGAAAAACTGGAACAACAGCTAACAGAAAAGGGTAATTGACATGACAAACAGAAATGAAGACTTTTTTTAATCCTTATTGAATAGAAATGCTGTTGTTGAAGACCGTACTTTCTGAAAAAAGTTTATTTTCCTTCAACTTGAACCAACGGTTTATTTTGTTCAAATGAAAAGAAATAATTTGGAGAATTGCAATTGAAATATTAAGTGTGAATATTAAAAAAAACAAATGTGATATGATTGCCAATGAGACAACTCTTCACAAGAAACCAAATGACACAGAAATTAAGAACTATAGCTATTATAGATACCCGTACGGCCTTCAACAATGAGAAAAATTAGTACCACATAATGTTTAAATGAATATGCAATATCATAAGGTAATTTTTATAGAGAAGTTAAAGTGTTAGTAGCAAATATGTAGTTTTGAATTGTTATTGTACTTACAATTAAGCGATTAATCAAGCTTGTTTTCCCACAGCCGGACGAACCCGTAACAAGTATTGAGAAATGTCTGAAATAAACAAAAAAAACGTTATATTTTGCAAGGCTATAAACTGGTTCTACAAACTTATAAAAATAAAAAGATGGTCATCTGAATTAAAGTTCATAATTGTAATTCGGGCAATGTGGAAGTCTCTGTGTGCTGTGTATGACCATGTTAATAACATGTTTGAACTCATAGCGGTACCATAGACTAGAGTAATTTTAAGCCCCATTCCATTGGCAGATCCAGAACTTTTCATAAGGGGGTGCTGCTGACTGACCTAAGGGGCGCCCGCTTCAGTCATTCTACAGTGATTCGTGATTCCCTATATATAATCAACCAATGTTTTCCACAATATAGGGGAGGGGTTCTAGGCCCCTAGCCCCCCCCCCCCTTACCTTGATCCACCTATGCATTCTAGTAGTCACAATGTTATATTCGACACAATAGCTAGAGAAATGCGTTACTGTTGTTTCGCGTAGTCTAGAGTAAAGCGTCGTTTTAAAATTTGCATACCCGAGAGTGGTGAAATACAGTTAGTTCACGTACAATAAAATAGTACGTTCACGTAACAGTTATTAGTAGCTAACTTAGAGAATACCCTAGCGCTACGCATAAATGTTCATTCGCGTCCGTTAAAGCAATGCATTGCTACCACCGGTATGATGTATTAATTGTCGGAGTTTTTCGCGTTATTAAATCAGAATTTAATGAATCCCGAACTCTACTGCATGTTAACCAAAATTCCTTTATATGTTTTGATCCGAGTATTTATTTTAAGCTTCCTTAACAATTTAAAACGCAGGGTTCAACACTAAGCAATGTTTAAATGATGTTCAGGGGGAAAAAACTGTCGTTAGAAATATGCATATAAGTACAAAGTCTTTAATATCTATACACACGTACAGAAAAAGTGTTAAGACACGCGGAAGAATATCTCAAGGTTTGCAATCTCCCATCGGTTATCTATCTTTTCCCTCTCTCAAGGACCAATAACTCTGCATGGGAGATATAACGTTTTGCGGGAAAATATGAATACCTACTCAATTCCAATTTATTAGAAACATCGAGTTATTACAGAAGAGTGTCCACCATGCATACACTTGTACTGCATTATTATTAATGTAGTAGAATAGAATGATATACAAAAGAATGAAAATTATATATAGATGTAACTGTAATATACAAATATTAATATAGTATACAACAAACCAGAGTGTACTGATTTGTATCACTACAATATAATAGTCATTACGATTAGGTTGAATTTTCTGTCATGTATTTATCACCCACACACGAACTTGTTCCAGAAAAAAAATATATCTATACATTAACGCATCTGTCATGTATAGAGATGGGATTTTTTTTTCGGAGACAAGTGCTAGTGACCATCTACAAGAACTTACAGTCATCCGATGTTCAGTACTTCAGTACTTTGGTGATACAATGTTGTAGTGTATCGTCAACAAGAGACTTATTTTTGACAGATCTGATTAATATTGTACCCATTGAGGTTAGCGCAACGCTCCATGCTATGGAAGACACATACTTGACACTAACACTGCTATCATGTAACAGTGAAAAATTTGTCCTGTTTGAAAAATCCGATGCAGACAATCAGTTTCACGCACTCGTGTGTAAAGTTTATCTATATATTATGCAAGGAAAATGACAGTTAATTTGATATGTATTACAACTGAAATATCTCAATAAACACTATTCGATTTATTTATTTATCTATTCTATCTATTCAATTGTCTATTTAATAATTTATTATTTACTCGTTTACTAGTATTTTAATCACATCTTTATTTACATGTCGAATTTCTCATTAGTAACACGATTGCTCTGTATTATATCTTATTTTGTATCTCTGTTCATGTATATTCATACTCAGTCTCCTGAAGGAGGAAAATAAATAAATATATATAATATACATAAATAAATGCTCAATTTATTTCACCCACCATTTTTAAAAATAAATAGGTGAATTCCGAAATTGTTCACATGAATTAATAAGAATAACATACGTTAAAATGCATAGTAAAGTTACTGTTACTGTGTACCATAATACCGCTACCTGTACATAAACTGATAAATGACATAAATAATATAATCCTTTGATATTTACCTTTGCTTTTTTTTAAGTTTACCATCCATTTTCTAATATATAGGGTTAATATCTAGTTTGTTTATTAGTTGCCATCCGTGATCGATCTGTTTAGAACATGTATCGGATCTCATTAAATCTAGTATTATACACTTTCATATGGATTATACTTTAAAGGGAAAGGGAAACAATTATCAAAATACTTAAATGGATTAAATACCAATGTCTCTTTGTCAGACAAATTAGTTAAGAATACCAATCAAATTCAAATTCTTGTGTAAAAATAACAAGCATTAAATTTATGTTCTTTTCTTTCTTCTCTTCTCTCTGTTTTGTGTGTATGGGTGGGTCGGGGGAGCGGATTTGTCAAGTTGAATATTTCACATAACCTTTTTTTTTTCTATCAAATTGAATGTTTTAATTTTAGGAGATACATTTTCAAATTAGTACCCAGACTTTTAATAACTCAATTTAAATTTTCCATTAAATTTAAAAAACAAAATTAAAAAGAAAAATATATGAGCGAGCGAACCGAACAATGGAAGAAGGAAGTCAGTCTTGTTCATCATTTTATTGTTTTGAATGAACGTTTTTAGTATAATATGAGCAATTAATATATCACAAACATTTATTTATAATAATGAATTAGACTTTTTAATGTTTTAAATTACGTGAGAAGAATTTACGACCATTTTTGGTTTCCAACATTTCGTAGACCGAAACAAATGGATCGCAAGACTGACTTAACCTATACACGTTTATATACAATTTGAAGATTATTTTATATACATCAAAGTCACAAATGTTTTTCTACCTCTACCTACATGATAATCATTCTACATGATCACAATAGTTTTATCGAAAAGTTTGAAGCTGATCAATCTATAAATATTTATGTTCAAGGTCTGCTCATTTCCTGATAGACGGTGGAAATAGAATACAAGCCATACATATTCAACAAGGAGACAAACCAATATGTCTTATAAATGTATATATGCCATCAGATAGCAAAAATGCAGACATCGAATACAAAGACACTTTGGCTCAAATTGATGAAATGATAGAGAAATATAAAGACACACACGAAATTATAGTATGTGGAGACATGAACGGGTCCCTGGATAGAAGCTCGACACCTCATGATAAAATCCTAAAGACTTTCTGCAAGGAAAAATGTATAGGAAATACTGAGAAATGCCCAGTAAAAGAGACATTTTATCACCAGAATGGTATGTCGAAAGGACAAATTGATTACTTCCTCTTTAAAAGTAACTCAGAAATCATTAACAAAATCAGACAAATTGATGTCCTTGATACTGACCCAGAGAATACCTCGGACCATGTACCTGTTATCTTGACACTGAACAGCCAACTGAAAAAAGTCAGGAAAAAAGCAACAACTATCATAGCAAAACCTAAATGGACTGACTGCGACCATCAAATTTATAAGGAAGTCATCAATAAAGAACTTCCAAAACTCATGCAAAAATCAAAAGGAATTATTGAGAAAGATATAAAAAATCTAGAAAAACTGCTACATAAAGCCGGAGAAGCAGCAATCCCAAAGTATAGAAGAAAAATCAAAATCAAATCAAAGGGAAAGGCGATATGGAATGAACAAATAGATAAGGCATCAAAGCAATCAAAAAATGCATTTAAAGTCTGGAGGCAACATGGAGCACCTCAAGAAAGAAGTAATGAGCTCAAAATCAAAATGACAGCAAAGAGAATACTTCGAAAAGCACAAAGACAAGCTTATGCCTCGCAGAGAGAATCAACAGCGGGAAAAATTATGAAAGCTTCAAACTCAGATACAAAACTTTTTTACAAGCTTATCAACATGCAAAGAAAAACACCACTTATTAATACCAAGATACTGAAACTAAACGAAAAGACTGCAGAAGATGGACCAAGCATAATGAACATCTGGCAAGAACATTTCCAACAACTAGCTACTCCAACAATAGAGGAAAATTTTGACACTGAAAAACTAGAGCTAGTAGAGATACAAAACAATATAATAGAATCCATAGAAAGGGAAAAAGGTCAAGGCATAGATCTTGTTAATGTAAAGGAAGTAAATAAAGCTATAGAAAAACTTAAAGCAGGAAAAGCACCCGATGAAGATGGAATTTCGGCAGAACACTACAAACATGGGATGGAAGAGTTAACTCCCTTTATAGTACATTTGCTAAATTTAATCTTAACCTATTTGGATGTACCAATCTTCCTAAAGACAGGGATTCTAACACCAATCTTAAAGAAAGAAAAAGACAAAACATTACCATCTAGCTATAGAGGAATAACTGTAACTAAAACCTTTGCAAAAATATTACAAAGTATATTGAAGGATAGAGTTGACTCTGTATTTAACAACATACAAAACTCCCTGCAAAGAGGCTTTACAGAAGGAGTATCATCACTATGTGCAGCATTCCTCACATCAGAAGCAATCGAAGAAAGTAAGAAATTAAAGATACTGCTGATCTTAGTAACTCTTGACGCAGAAAAGGCATTTGACAAGCTAAACCATGAAATACTATTCAACAAACTGTACCATTATGGAATAAAAGGAAAACTCTGGATATTACTGAGAAACTTGTATAAAGGAATGAGCATCAAGGTTAAATGGGAAGGGCAATGTACAGAAGATGTCATCGTTCTCCAAGGAATTCAACAAGGTGCAAAACTATCTACAACGCTATATAAATGCTACAACAACGTCATACTTGATAGCATATTAAAAAGTGGACTTGGAGCATGTATTGGTGATATACAAGTCCCTGCACCAACATGTGCCGATGACATTGCTGTCCTGGCAAATAGTACTGCAGATGCACAAGGAATATTAGACATCGTACAACACCATACGAGCAGAGATCTAGTCAAAATCAATCCAACTAAATCTGAAGCGGTTCTATACAATGCAAAAGGCTCAAACATATCAACGTTGAAATTTGAAGACAATGACATCAATATAACCAATGAAACCAAACATCTAGGTATCAAAAGAAACGAGCAAAACCGTGCAAATATCTCAGAAAGAATAAGAACCGGAAGGGCAACAATATACAGCCTTCTTGGAGCTGGGTTACATGTCAGAAGGGGATTATCACCCATGGTTGCATACAAGCTATGGAGAACATATGCAGTACCAAGAAGCATATACGGACTTGAGGTGATGAACTTACTTGCAAAAGAAAAGGATATGCTTGAACTGGCAGAGAGAAAAATCCTCCGACAAATTCAAGGACTTCCAAATAATACAGCAAATATGGCTGTATATACCCTGGTAGGAGCAGAACCTATTGCCATCACATTAGACAAAAATGTACTTACCTTCTTCATGAATATTGTTCGAAATCCAGGAACCATAGAATGTGAAATTCTGCGCCGACAAATAGTATTCTCAGACCAAAGAGGAAAAGACTTTATCAACAGAGTAGAAAAAACTCTATCAAAATACAATTTGAAATCCAGTAGCTACTACATAGAAAATCCACTGAATAAAATTGAATGGAAAAGACTAGTAGGAATAAAGATCAAGGAATACTGGAAAAATGAATGTCATAATGAAAAAATGAAAAAAACATCACTTAAATACATAGAGATACAGAACAATCCATTAAATGAAGCTCACAATATATGGAAAAGTGTAAAAAACAATAGTAAAGATATAAAGGCAGGAGAAATAAAAGCAAGAATAAGTACTCAAACGTACATATTCCAAGCCAAAAGAGCTAAGTTCGATCCAAAAGTTAACCCTATGTGTACAATTTGCGAACAGGAAAATGAAGATCTAGAACATTTTATTCTACACTGCAAAGAACTAGAGCAAATAAGATCTAAATACTGCTCAAAAATCGAACAGACAATGGATGAAATTGATACGTCAACATACAAGAAGATCAAACAACAAGGGAATTTACTGCAGCTCATAATAGACTGTACTAGCAAGGACATAAACTGTTACCCAACTGTGTATGAAAACATTGAAACTCTTGCTAGAAATATGTGTTATGAGATGCACTTGCTGCGCACAAAAAGGATAAAAAAAACCTGATCACAAGTACAGTATAAGTAAACTTCTTAAAATTGTTACTTACAAATAGTATACCATCCAACTACTTTACGGCTTATAAGTTTTTAAAAATAAATCCTCACTTTAAAATTGTAAGATATCAGTTATAATTTAAAAAGAGTAATGACAAGATCTCCATATAGAAATTAAACTGTAAAGAAAATTTTTGTATATATTATACCTTAAATTTTTGTCCAAACCCCAACCACTTTACATAAGTCTTACAGGAAATTTTTCATTATTATTCCTGATATATGTATAGCACTCTCAGCTATGATTATAAGTAATTTTAAACTTTTGACCATTTTAATTCTTGTAAATACATGTATATGCAGTTGTTGTTTTTTAACACTTTCCTACACCCTAGCACATATAAATTATTATATATTTTTTAAAAACTTTATGATGACAATCCTATGAATTAATTATGATATCTATTATTTAGTGATCATTATAACCAAATTCAGTCATCTGTATATAATTTAATTAATTGTTTCCCTATGTTTTAAGGTGTAAATAGTTGCTCAAACTATACCCTTTGGGTAGTGCTCCACATTTAATGGAGGAATATACAAGAAACTGAACTGAACTGAACTGAACTATTAGTCAAATTGTTCATCAGTCAGTAACATAAATCTCCTTACATGTAAGTGTACAATTCTATTCACACTTGTAAGTTTGACAATCTATGCTTTGACCCCCTAAGAAATGTACATGAACGCTTTATTTTATGTGGTAATGTGAATGCAATGAAAATTTTAATATAAATGTAAAAGTAAGAGAGGTTACATATCACCATTTACAGTGCATACAATTTGTATATAATACATGTAATGTGAATCATTTTACTGTTGAAACAAGCTTGAATTATTACCATGTTTCAAACTAACCCAAGACAAAACACTTAGTGGAATATACATGTATCATCACTGGACCAGGCACACATGAGACGATGATATACACAATAATACAAATTCATTTTAACAAATTAGAACTACTTTATACCCTGACAAAGCTACCTTTAGAAAAAGAAAAAAGAAAACAAAATACATCCAAATAATAAACAAATGTCAAATTTTCATTTTGATAAAGGGAGATAACCCAAATTAACACCAAGATGAAAAGGCAAACTACACATTTATACAAACTCTAGTCATTAAATGTATTTTTTATAATAGCTGCATTGTACTAAGTAGTGTCTGGTCTGTTCATTGTTACACATGCTTGTTATGTTCTTATTGTGATAAATGGTGTCATATTTTTTTTACTTGTATGCATTTACATGTATCTGTTTACATTTTCAAATATGAGCCATGTAGTGTTTACATACTATTTTGCTATCACAGCAAATGGGATAAATTATTATTATATAGATCAACTGTCAGAATTTAGTCATTTCTAGGTGATAAATTCTTTTTTATCTTTTATTTCAATTTTTTTTTTTCATAATATAATGTGGATACGTACAATGAGAGACAACTCTTGTCTTCCTAATTTTCCATGTACAACCCTTACATTATCAAACAAAAATTATTAAGTTTATACTTTCATTCTTATTTTCTCATTTAATTATTGACTGACACAACTTATATATTGAAACTAAATTGTATCTAATGAGAATTAAGCCTCAGTTATAATAAGGATTATGGGATTTGAATTTTATTCATATAATTTTTCGTACATAAATGAAAGTGCATCATAAGCCTCTAAAGGCTGGTTGATATAAATATACATGTTAATTGACTGCTTATGTTTAAAATTGTAATATATTGTATTGCATGTATATGTACCAAGTTGTACTTTAAAATTAAAAAAAATCTATCTATCTATACAGTATTATACTACTAAAGGAAGAGGCCGATTGTATTGAGCCGCTTCTTCTTTGTTACGAATCTTACGATTCAAAGTCGGAAATATTTGTGATATGCCGTTCAAATGTAGTCATCGGTAACTTAGTAAATTATTCTGATTGGTAAATTTACAATTTCTTATCTCACTTTCATCTTTTTTTCGGAAACATAATGACCAGTCTAAACTTCATTTAACCAGATATAATTGCTGGTTAGTCTTTATATCAAAATAGCAATCGGTAGAAAAAAAGACATGGCAGCCAGGGGCAGAAGTATTGATAAGATTGATATTTTGTTCCCTCTGAATCTAAATGTCACAAGTGTGTCTTTTCTAAAAGGTACGGAGGGCTTCACAGTATCGTAAATTACGTTAACATGCATATGTAGCAATAATTGTTGATAGGGTCATAAATACCTATACTGTAATTTTGTTCCATATCTGCCGTTTAAAACATTTTTTTTCAATTCTATATCTCATTCTATCACATAAAATCATTCCGAAACCATAAGGCAACCAATGAGTAATGCAATTTGTTACCTAATGGTTCAGATGGCGCGAATCTTGCTTCGCGCCGTGATGCGAAGTAATATTATCAGAAGACCCTTTACAAACACATAATTTTATAGATGTATTATCATGATTCAATATCATGCATATAGTTTAGTGTGACGTCCATGTTCGCTAAACTAGCTTTATATAGTATACTATTTTTGGTGAGCCCGCTCCAGTCATGCCTAAGTGATTCCCTTTATAATCAACCATTTTTTCCGAGAAAAGGGCGGGGCAGGCCCCCTGAAAAACCCTCTAAATCCGCCTCTGCAATCGAGGATGCAAAACGCAGTAGTAAACTTGATCTTTGCTATATTGAAACTATGGACAGTGACATTAAAGTTAAGAAAAAGCAACATCTATTTTAAAAGTATATTTATGTGCTTTACGTACTTTAATTGCTTTATTAACCCGAGAAATGAGGTTAGATTTGGATTATTCGAGTATAATCAGGAATTCGTTAAGTTACTAATTCACTTTTCTTGTTTTGACATTAAAAATGTTTACAGTAAAACACATTACACTGAGATATATAAACAATTAATATTTCTCTCATTTCACCATTAGATTATGACTTGATTCAACTAACGTGAACAGAATAATTTTTAAGGTATGTTTTACAAACTTTTCTATGAAGTATTATTATACAAAAATGGACAACGAACCGAATCAGGTCATTTCTAATGAAGGTGAATTAGAGGGGTAAAGTTCGATTGAATTGATGACCGCGGTGGGTTTTTTTCTGGGAAAATTGCAGTAAATAAGTACTTCTAATGCAACAACGTTTGTAACGTTCATTTTCATTTTGATTGGATAACGTCACTTTCTGACAATTGATGCTATTGGACGTACGCGCAAGCGCAGACGGCATATGACAGATTTTAAATACATGTTTTAACGTTGTTTTCTGTCAGTTTCATTAGAATGGAGATAACAATATTGTATTTTAAGCTCCGATGGCATCAATTTGGTATTTGATGGTCGCAAATACCCGTTTACTGTCTCCGCTAACGCGTCGCCAGTAAACTTAATTTGCGACCATCAAATTCCCAATTGATGCCGTCGGAGCTTAAAATACAATACAGTTATCTCCTAATTATGGAGTGGAGACAAAAATACAAGTAGACCCAGACAACTAGCACACTTGTGTCTGTTCCGCGTCCGAAAAATGGTCGTTGGTTAACTTTCCTCGTGTCATGTTTATATGATGGATTTATATATTTTGGATGAAGGGTACGAGTGGTCTTTATTTTAGTACTCGTAATCTTTAAAATTTATCATATTAACATCGGTATTGGAGATTTTGTAAAACGGCAATGTAAAATTCGGAAAGAAAAGAAGATCCTTCATACTTTACAGATATTTGATATTTTCTTATGAAATTTTTTACAAATTGTTTGACTGGGGACGAATTGAATGTCTATTGTTGAAGAGTTTAATCGATTGTAAGAATGCTGTCCATTCACACATGAAGTTGTGTATACAAAGTAAAATTTAAAAACGTTTCGAACCACTTATAAAAAACATACGCTGAAGAAAATTTGTTATACACATGGTGAATATCCGTTAAGGTTTATGACCCCTTCTGTAGCCATGTAATTACGAAATTTTAAAACTGCAATATTACCAAAACAGTAAAGATAACGAATAATAGAGATGAATAATTGTGTACATATACTATGGGGTAACTTCGTATAAAGCATTATTATTCATTGTATCATTGCATTCAATAGAAAAAGGGGATTTTGTGGCAGATAAAACCAAATTTTTGTAAAAAATCCACAGGATTTAATATAGAGAATTTTGTTATAAAATTCAGAACATAGATTACTTACTTGTTTTTCTATCATGTGCTAGTGTTTATTGTTGGCAAAACGTCCTAAACAACCTTTAAATTACAAAATACACCTCGTGCTGAGTTACGAAAGTCGAGCGCACCCTAAAAGGTGTACTTGAATTGGTCAATATTTATATTTGATTTCAACAATATCTAAATTTATAAACTTGTTTAAAGGAAATCATTGCAATAATCCTCTATCTATCAAGCAACGAATTGCTAAATAGATCTATGAGAGAATAAGGGGAAAGGCTGTGGATTTTCTATAAAATTTCCGTATGTTTAGCATTGAAACAACAGAAGAGTACATAATCCTTAAACAAGCGCGTATGACAGTATGTTTTATTATTATGTTTTATTTAGCTCACCTGGTCCAAAGTGCCAAGTCAGCCGTTTTCATCACTTGGCGTGTGGCATCGTCGGTCAACTGTTACAAAAAAACTTCTCCTATGGAACTACTATGGCAAATTTAATTGGAATATCTAGTTAAATTTTAACTTTTATTTGAAATATGCGTGGACTAATTAAACAATTATTATGAAGCATGAATACAGACGATACATGTAACCCTGCCTATTTTTGTTTATTGTCTTGAATTGAATATGACTCGAACGTCGCTAAACTACTGTTTTCTAAATGAAGCAATATATGTAGGTAAAACACTAAGAATACATGTATCATTGATTCAGAATAAAAGCTTAATTTACAAAAAATGATGAAATATAAAAAAGATGTTGTGTATATTGTTTTCTAAACCATTTCGTAAAAAAAAAATCATGATTAATTAAGGGTAATAAGAAAACTCAATCTAATTAAAAACCAATCTCTCATCGCTTCTGTTTCTGATATGTCGCAAAAGAAGGAAAATTTTATGTAGAATAGTTTGACAGCTTCAGATGTAGACATACTAATTTTCATTTTCAAACTGGACGAGATCACTAATTTAAAACATTATTCTTTTTGGTTATGCATATTTACTACAGCTGTATCTTTTTATTATTTTTTTTAGTCAGCTAAGATGAAGATTTCCACTCCTTTAACAGTTGCATTATGTATCACATTTTACACAACTTCTGTCATTGCTCAATTAAATGTCGACATTTCCGGTGGCGGCGGCGGAGGAGGTGGTGGAGGTGGTGCTCCAGGAGGAAGAGGAGGAGATGTAATTACTAACATAAGAATTAATGGAGGTGGAAGATTATTTCGTGGTGCAGGTAATAGTCAAGGTGGAAAAGGAAAAGGACGTGGTAAAGGTAAAGGAAGAGGCTTTGGTTGAAAGCGTTGAGATCAAGACTGGAAAAGTCACCCATATATATAATTTAATGTGTACTATCAATGAATTTCTGTAGAAACTAATAAAGACTTTGTGTTCTATTGTTTTGTGGTTGTTTTGTGGTTTTGTTTTATTGTAGTTACGAAATTGTGTTATTGTTAGGGGGGTTTGAGTGCTTTTTGGCTGTATGCTTACTCATTTATACACATTTATTGCGTTCGATCTTCTTTCAGTTTATTGCTATCAATTATGTTCTGTCTCGTTTAACCGACAATAACTATTGGTCGACTCGGATCGGTGTTGTAATATTATTCCTTATATGCCGTAGTAAATAGTTTCTCCCGTCCGGGTCATATACACAATTTGATATCTCATTGTACCCAATAGAACCGTAGCAAAATCATAAGGCAACTAATTAAAACCGAAGCTTGTTAAGTAATAATTTCTAGATGGCGTGAATATCATATGAAACGGATAGCTTTGCACTGTGGTGCAAGGTTCGGACACCCGAGAGACGGGGCCTGTATATCTACATGTATATACCCATTTGGTCTGACGGTCCAGTAAAATGATCAACCGTTACGAAAGATGAGCACAACTGATCTGCAAAGTATACCATCTACTTGCTACAATACATTGTGCACTGTGTCACAACCCTAATTAAAGGGATTACTGGATGAACGAAAGCTATATAAAAAAGATGATGTGGTATAATTGCCAATGAGACAACTCTCCACAAGAGACCAAACGACACAGAAATAAACAACTGTAGGCAACCGTACGGTTTCAACAATGAGCAAAGCCCATACCGCATAGTCAGCTATAAAAGGCCCCGAAATGACAATGTAAAACAATTCAAGCGAGAAATCTAAAGGCCTAATCTATGTTTATTATAGCCTTGTTGTTCGAGTGGTCTTAAGCGCTCTGTAGGCGGTGTTGCCCTTATGTTTCAGATGCAGGGGTTCAAATCTCACTATTGGAAGAACAAAAATTGGCTAACTTGAAATTGACGAAGTATAAATATATTATGGTGTTTGCCCTGTATAATCACAGGAGAACGTCTGTCGGGGATTGACAAAAAAACGCAACAGTCTTTTTATTCCTTGACATTTTGAATCCAGGACATAAATCTAAAGAGAAAGAGAGTACTTTATATTATTATGTTACGTACTATGATCGCTCGATTAACCCTGATATCATTTGGAATTCATTAAGTTTTGTCACTCTCCTAGTTTTGACATTAAAAAATGTGAACAGTTTAAATACATTATACTGAGGTACATAAACAATTATAAATGTTTCACTCATTTCACCATTAGATTGTTTTAACTGAGGTGTCAACGATTTTAAGGTATGTTTTACACATTTATTTATTGAAATGCATACACAAAAATTAACAATGAACAAAACCCGTTTATTTTTCAAAATTTATAAAATTATAAATCAGTTCAATTAAATTACTGGCCCTTATTCTGGTTGATGACACGCGTTAGTATAAATAAAACGGGGAGTATATAAAGAAGATACGTGTTGACCCAGCCAACTAGTACACACTAGTACAAACCCGTGCGAGTGCATCTTCAAGACTACTTGAAATATGTAAGGTGATACATATTTGGCTTCAATATAAGCAGTTTGGATTTATAGTCTTTACGATGATTTTGTGCATTATTTGGACCTAAAAGCTTGAGGAAACTCTTGGCCATTACCTAGGATACAAAATGGTATATGACCAGCAGTTGCCAACGATGGTATTGAAAACCTATCAGGGGCGGATCCAGCCATTTTAAAAAGGGGGGTCCTAACCCCGGACAAAAAGGGGGGAGCCAACTACATGTCCCCATTCAAATGAATTGATCGTCCAAAAAAAGAGGGATTCCAACCCCGGAACACCCCCCCTCCCCCCGCCCCTGGATCCGCCACTGCCTAGACCCAAAAACTTTGTGGATCTTTAGGAACGATGAGAAACAAATTATGTTAAAACTGTTTATAATTATGGAAAATTTTACCCAAACTGACACTACAACTCAAAACTTACTCCTTTGGGTATTATACGCCAATGATAAAACAAATCTACCACAAAATTGACATGTGCACAAAATGTGTTTTACTCCGCCATACTTAGTATTTATATAAATGAAGATATGTGGAATGTATGTTCCTAGTCAAAAGTGGTTGACTTGTCATCAATATTTGTTATGTTTTGTTGTTTCAAGCACAGACTCATATGTTAATGATATCTTTTCAAATGTTCAAAGATTATGTTTTACACTATTTCTTTTAATACTTGCTATATAATATGGGCTTTGTGCGTTGTTGAAGGTCGTATCGAAATCTATTTACATCCTCGTTCTGTGGTCTCCGTTGAATAGTTCCATGTTGGCAAACAGTGGCGGATCCAGGGGATGTCCGGGGGTTGTAGCCCACCTTTTTTTGAACGATCAATGCATTTGAATAGGGACATGTGGTTGGAACCCCCTTTTATCCGGGGTTAGGACCCCCCCCTTTTTTTTAAATCGCTGGATCCGCCCCTGGCAAATATACCATTGGTTTTAGAAAGAACATTTAAGGGAAACAATTAGTCAGACGTCGATAATACAATATGCTTCTATACTACGTGTATATAGTACTATGTATTTTCCTAATAGAATAATTTTTTTATTTAATGCTCTTAGACTGTTGTTTGTTTTTTCGTTCATTTTCTGTTATTTTGCAATGTTTTCGAATAGTGCACGATTGCGCTGCTGGTCAAATTGCCAACACAGTGTACCACACTTCGGAATTATCTAACTGTTCAAAACATCAAAACATCAAAAGACTCATAAACTATATAGACGTAACACCAATTAAAGGGGCACTAGCTGTCAAATTCATGTTCACCGATTCTAATCAAATGCTCATATCTGATTTATAACAATGCATGTAAAACATTTATCCAAACTATTAAAAATCTAAATAAAACAATAAATGCACATGCATGAACATACGTAGCTTCGTTTCGTGTTAATTTGAGTCTAGACGCCATCTAATTATTTATCGAGTTGACCTCTATAGTCATCCGATGACCATATTAGCGATGTAGACATACATATAGATATAAACAGATTAAGCAACCACGTGCTGTTGAACTATTCTAGGTCTATTTAATTTCATAGTCCAGATAAAACAATAGATGTTTATCATCGTTTTTACCTTATTAGAATGCTTATTTGTGGATCGAATCAGTCAATCAAATGATTTACCTTTGTTTCACTTTCAATGTTGACATTCTCTTCCTTTAAATAATTTTACAAATACACTTCACGTGTTATCCATCTCAAGCTAAGCGGTTAAATTAAAGTTCACATGAATACGGATTCAATGAGGTCGAATTATTCACTTGCAAGTGAATAAGTCATAATAATATTTGTTTGCTTATTTTGACAAAATTGAACCTTATTGACTACTAAAAAGGAATTATTATTTCAGTACTTGTATTTTATTACTGATTGAGCCAAAAAAAAATTAAAAATTTGGTTTTTCTTATATCTCTTAGCTAGTGCCCCTTTAAACAGGGGACAAAGAAAACGAAATTAAAGTGCAGTTTTTTTTATGTTTAAATAGAAGATAACTCGATTAAAAAGGATCCCCATAAAGCATTTAGCGACATATATGATAAAAGGTTAACTTAAGACAGCTTATACTCATTTCTATGTAAAGTATGCGCGGACTTATATATTGGGAGCATGCATAGTAGGAGACGCTTATCCTGTAGACGAACCAGATCTTGCTCACTTTTTTGCTAATGCGATTCCCTCATTTTCTGTTTGTGTCCTTGATTTGTACCTTCTTACTTCATTTATAAGATTGAGCAGCTGTAAACTACTGTTGCATAACTTAATATTTATTGAGTCTTCTATTCAATTAGAACACATGTAGCATTGATTCAGATCAGGAAGTTCATTTATAGAAAATGTATACTACTGCTGCATCTTTTTTATATCATTTCTTTTACAGTAAGCTAAGATGAGGATTTCCACTCTTTTGACAGTTGCAATATGTATCACATTTTACATTACTTCTGTCATTGCTCAATTTAATGTCGACATTACTGGTGGCGGCGGCGGCGGCGGCGGCGGCGGTGGCGGAGGCGCTAACGCTCCAGGCGGAAGAGGCGGAGATGTAATTACAAACATAAGAATTAATGGAGGTGGTAGATTATTTCGTGGTGGAGGTAACAATCAAGGTGGAAGAGGAAACCAAAGAGGGAATGGAAGAGGAAATAATAGAGCGAACGGAAGAGGAAATAATAGAGGAAATGGACGAGGAAATAGTAGAGGCAATGGACGAGGGAATGGACGTGGTAAAGGTAAAGGAAGAAGACAGAGAGGTTAAAAGTAGCGAAATTAAGAATGAAAAAATCACCCGTATTTGACTTACAATTCTGATAATTGGTGTAGATGCTGATAAAACTTTACATTATTTTTGTTGTTGTTTTTTTTATGTTTGTTTGTCTGGTTTTTTTTTATCTGTTGATAGGTATTCGAAGATGGTAAGACATTACGGATTTTAGAGTATTTTTTAACTTGTAAGAAGACACAGTTTTCATAAAGATGAAAATTGAATTAATATTCACTACATATTTGTCTACAAATAAATAACACTAGAATACACTGCGAAATCGCGGGCATCCAGAGCGGGGTTGAAAGTATGTAACATAAAGTGTTGTAGGATGAACTTTTGTTAAAAAAATGATGACTGGAGAATTTCAGGAAAGGTAATAAAAGTTATAAGTACTTGGGGTCAGGACAATTGTTTTTCAACCCCTTCTCCTTCTCCTTTTTTCCAAAAATTTCCAATTTTTTGTTTTCTATTTAGTTCAATATGAACATACGTCTAGTATGTTATGAACAAACATTACTTACTATAAATAAAGTGTGTTTGCTTTTTACTATCAATTCTCAGTTAACTAATCCACGGCGGTCATTGGTATGTTATATTGACCCTCTCTATTTAATATACTGAATGACCCGATGAATTTTTGTAAAAGATTTTATGACTGATTTGAAAAAAGGTATCAAAAGTTATAGGTACTTTGGGATATTCATGACTATTGTTTTTCTAGCCCGGCTCCTAATTTTTTTCGTCCAAAACTCCTTTATGGTTTTTTTTTCTATTGATTTCAATAATGTTAGCGTTTATCTGTATATTATGAACATACATTACTATACATAAAGTGTATTTACTTTTTACTATCAACTCTCAATCTACTAATCGATCTACGGCGGTCATTGGCATATTATATAGACCCTCTCTATTTAATAAACTCAGTGACCGCCGTGGATAGTAAACTTGATGTACAAAGTACAGATAAAACGCAAACCGGATGTCTCGTCTGACTTAAAATTTTGTCCAATGACGGAAAAATATCCGGACGCAGTTTTTTCGTTTTACTCCCAAAAGAACCCAAACTGAATAATCATAAGAATGGATGACAAATGCGACAATATATGGTACATATAGGACACAGAGGCATGATGATTAATTTATTGCGGAAGGAAGAGAAGCGACACACAAAATGAGGTCTTTTCGTTTAATAGTATACATTTGTAGATTCCCGTTTAATAGTATAGATATGATTATACGGAACATTACAAGATTTGCAAAATGGTACTATATGGATTCAAACCAAGTTCCATATAGTTTCGTAAACAGATAATACCAGCGCGCGCACGTCACGTGTTTCTGGAATAAACTTTATCAGGTACATTAAAGAAGTTAGGATAGATATAAGAAGATGTGGTATGTGTGCCACTTAATGAGACAACTGTCTATCCAATTCACAGTTTCTAAAAGTAAACCAGTATAGGCCAAAGAACGGTCTTCAACACGGAGCCTTCAGTTGGCTCACACCAAGCAGCAAGCTATACAGGGCCATAGTATGGTTTAAGCGCGCACGTCATTTGTTTCTGGAATAATCTTGATAAGTGATATTAGAGAAGTATAGAAAGCTACCAATGTGAAATGCCAATGAGCTAAAAATTTAAAAAAAAAAAAAAAGGATATACTTGAACAGAACAACCAACTACTGTCAAAAAAACAATTCCCAGGTAAGGAAGATCTAAGCGCTCCCAAACATTTTTAACCTCTACACATTCTGTATGTACCTGTCTTAAAGTAAGGAACCTGTTATTTAGGGATAGTTCTTGGTTGCTGTCTTTTTCTGTTGTTTGTTTTTTTTTTACACACAAACATATTTACCCCACCACATTCTGTATATGCCTATCCCAAAGTAAGGCACTTGTAATTCAGTAATTGGTTGCTGTCTTTCATACTTGTTTTTCATTTATTGTTGTTTACATAACACAGACCATGGGTTTCCTCGTTTGAATCGTTCCACATTTTGTTACATCGGGCTCTTTAATATGTGACTATATGATATGGGTTTTGTTCATTGCTGAATATCGTACGCTGATCTATAGTGTTTGAATCCATTTCATTTGTAGTGTAGTGTATAGTTCATACAACATCTAATTCTATAATGTCAACTTCTATTAGATAAACAACTCAGCCTGGCTTAGGTCCTGGAACACAGTTATCGTCCTTTATACGAATATAGTCCTAAGTGTGGACAGTGTGTTAATGAGTTACCATTTTGTAGCTCACCTTTCCTAAAAGGAAATGTGAGCTTTTGCCATCACTTGGCGTCCGTCGTCGTCCGTCCGTCGTCGTCGTCGTCGTCGTAAACTATTTCAAAGATCTTCTCCTCTGAAACTACTGAACCAATTACAACCAAACTTTTATAAATTAGCTGAATGATCCTTAGGGTATCTAGAATAAAGATTGTGTTTTATTTTCCATTTTGTGAAAAAAACATGGCCGCCATGGCTAAAAATAGAACATGGGGGTAAAATGCAGTTTTTGGCTTATATCTCAAAAACGAAAGCATTTACAGCAAATCTGACAAGGGGTAAAAATGTTCATTAGGTCAAAATCAGTTTTGCAGTTTTTGGTCATTATCTTGAATATTATTATAGATAAAGATAAACTGTAATCAGCAAAAATGATCAGCAAAGTAAGATCTACAAATAAGTTAATATGACCAAAATTGTCAATCGACCCCTTAAGGGGTTATTGTCCTTTAATGACAATTTTTCACAATTTGTTCATCATATTTTGTAACTTTAAAAAATCTTCTCCTCTAAAACTACTCAACCAAATTCAACCAAACTTCAACTGAATGATCAGTAGGGTGTATAAAATAAAGTTTGTTTTTTATTTTTTATTTCGTCAAAAAACATGGCCGTCATGGCTAAAAATAGAACACAGGGTAAATGCAGTTTTTGGCTTATATCTCAAAAACTCCAGCATTTAGAGCAAATAAGACAAGAAGTTAAAGTATTTATTAGGTCAAGGTCTACCTGTCCTGAAATTTTCAGCCGAATTGGGTAACTGGTTTTTCAGGTATAATGACCCTGAATTGATGATTTTGCAGAAATTTTGCAGTTTTTGGTTATTATCTTGAATATGATTATAGATACAGATAAACTGTTATAGCAAAATTGTTAAGCAAAGTAAGATCTACAAATAAGTCAATTTGACCAAAATTGTCAATTGACCCCTTAAGGAGTTATTGCCCTTTAAAGACTTTTTTCACAATTTGTTCATCATGTTGACTTACTTTTAAAAATCTTCTTCTTTGACACTGCTGTATCAATTTCAGCCAAACTTAGGCTAAATGAGTTTCAGAGTATCTAGTATGAATTTTATATTTTATTTCCTTGTATGTCAAGAAACATAGCTCCTATGGCTAAAATAGAACATAGGAGAAAATGATTTTCTTTTTTTTTCTTTTGAAGAAAAAAGGACGATTCAAAGAACATTTAAATAAATTGAAAAGCCAAAATAATCATTGATGAGAGATTTAACCAAAAAAATTAAGGTGAGCGATTCAGGCTCTTGAGAGCCTCTTGTTTTATACCCCTTCCAAATGTATTGGCATTTCGGAAGCTGTCAAAATATTCCTAGACCCCCTTTACATAAAACTTCCATATTTTGAGTCAGAGCTAATGAAGTTTTGAATAATTTTGATATAATTTGTCCCAAAAATAGTTCAACACACTGTAAAAATATTATTGAGAAAGCGCTTTTTTTTTTCTTCTTTTTTTTTAATTTTCATGTATTTTCTCCACGTTATAACTGTGATCTCAGGCCATTAGTAGTGAATGATTTGGGGTATGAATGAATTTCAACGTCACAAATCCTTCTAAAAATAAAATATGATGATTTCCTTATAGCTATGATGGTGACATGTAAAGAGCAGATATTTATTATTTGTTGACGTCAACAATGAATTCATGTGTTTCCTTGTACTAAATTTGACATTAATTTATTTTCCTCGCACTTGTTTGTAAAAGTTAAGGCGTGAACGACCGACCATTTGAGAACCAGGTAAAGTTGTGTTATTTTGTATGATAATTATTCTCTCTACACAACTTTTTGTAATAATTAATTATTCTTATTACACATTTTATCAAGAATTATAATTTTTTTATGAGCGTTAACATTGTGACATAATTGTGATTTAATTTGTTGACGTCATTATGATTTACATTATGTATACACGGAAATATATACACATACTGACATATTATAATATATATTATATTATTAAATGCGGAAACGTAAATAGTCCTTAACAAAATCAATGTAAAACATTGCGGAAACGTCGAAACTTTAATCCGGAAACGTAGTGCCAAAATGCGGAAACGTAAAACTCCGTAATACTTATCCTAATATGCATATGAATTTTTTTAATTCTTGCGCTGTTTATGATCGTAGGCGTTAAGGTAGAATGTATGGCAGGACAAAAAAGTCACAGACAAGATTTTGACCCTTTTTTACGCAGTTTGGATCATTCAAGAAAGTTTCAAAATCTTACAATGAACTCCAAGATTCCTGCTTTTTAACCTCGTTGTCTGCATTCTCGTCTCTTTATATAAACAATATTTAACTCATTTAATCAGCTGTGCATCTGTTTACGGCGTAAACTGGTCCGCCTTTCCATCGTAGTGTAGCGATAAGTGAACACAACAGGGGTCCAGTTTATTACAGGAAACGTCTGTTTACGAACAACAATGCTAAAACATGGTCACCAGTCCCTCAACTTCGTATACTTTTCTTATCTTCATACTAAAGAGCTCCAAAAATAGGCGTGTATAGTTGCACTGGGCGTGTCTAAAAACCGACCCTTGGTGGTTAACGTCTCTCGCTGGTTAACTTTAAGTGCCGACCCAAAAAGTCACTAATTAGTTTTTGAGATTATTTTCGCTTCGAATAAGAAAAAACTTATTTTGAAAAAAAAATTGTAATTTTCTTGAACTTTTAAAGTATATATAAAAAAAACTTTGTAACAAAATTTATTAAAAAATATAGACAATGATCAAATATTTTTTTAAGAAAACAGAATGTCAAATTCGTTTACCCTTGGAGAATGGATCCCCTGTTTCTATGTGAATATTTGTTTTTGCTCATTTAATAATTGCTTATAATATACTGTGCAATGTTACCTTCTTTTCACTTTTGTGTATAACACTGTTCAATAGTCATAAATCAATTTAACTAAAACAAATCCGTACACAAACCAAGACTGAGGGAAGCACATCAAACATAAGAGGAAACAAATAAAGGTAACAGTGGTATACCGCTGTTCGAAATTCATAAATGGATTGAGAAAAAAAACGGGTTACAGACTAAAACGGAACAACACAAAAACTGAGCTTCTACAAAACAAACACCAACATACAAAGAAACGATCTATGTGATAACAACTGCCATAATCCCGACTTGGAACAGGACATTTTAAGAAAAAAATGATGAGTTGAACCTTGTTTTATGGCTAGCAAAACCTCTTGCTTATATGGCAATTTTTTACAATACCGTTAGGGGTCATCCATAATTGTCAACCATTTTCCAAAGTGTACAAAACGTACACTTTTTCAGACCCCCCACCCTCCCTCAAAAAGTATACATCAACCATTTTCAGATTTCAAGAGAGGAATCAATCATTCTTAATAAAAAGAAGATCCTGTTTATTATATTTTAGTTTAATATAGAAATTTGCATTGAAAACAAACTAAAACATATCTGACTTACAGTTTTATTTGATGACATCTATCTTTGATGCTTGTGTTTTGTTAGAATAAAGACTTTAAGAGTTCAAAGATTAGTGTTTCCCCTATCACACAGTGGGAACTGCAATGAAAAAGAGCACCTAGAGCATGCAAAAGATTATTACAAAAGGGCACATAAACTATGCTAAGAATCAAAGAAAGGGAAATTAATGCATGATTATATTGCATTGGTAAAGTATGGACTGACAGATGTTGATGGAATCAGAGCTTAAGACAGCAATCAATAAAAGTGTAATGTTTTAAAACATTTTAAGTTTTTAAATTTCCCACCTGTATTTCTATTTAAAAGGTCCCTGTAAATATGCCATTCATGGCACTGTTATCGTTTATGTATATATACTGTAACGTGTACATATTGGATAATTTTTAAGGTTAAGGTTAAACTTCATATGGATATGCTCCTAATTAAAGGAGGCTTATACTAAGAAAAATAAGTTTACTTCCGGTTTACTGGTTTACTGTTTTGGAATACATTACAAGGAAATTAATTGAAGGACCAGTTTAAATAAAATCTTTTCACAAAATGGCGTCTTGTCAAAATCAAAACATTCAAAGAATTTAGTGTTTCCATCAGTTTTGTTTATTAAACAGAGTGAAACGATAACGATCTATAATAAAGCAGGTGAAATTGAAAATCGGGGGTACTGAGAAATGCTTGAAAACTTTTTGTTTAAAAAAAAGTTTACATTTTTGAAAGATTTAGTTTTCATCTGATTTAATTGATCTTTTAATCGTTCAATCCGGATTGAGGAGAATTATGATATCGAAATGAATATCATCAAGTGAAAATAATAAAGAAGAAACAAGAAGAGAAACACACCCAAGCCAATTCTCGATTTTATACATCGACCTTCTCTACGGAAACGAAATAAATTCTGGAAATAAAAAAAAAAAGCGTACGGTAAAAATGTTGATTTTTTAACCCCCTCCCCCCAAGTGTACGTTTTGTACACTTTGGAAAATGGTTGACAATTATGGATGACCCCTTAAAAACAAAATTACGTGACACGAAAACAGTGCTTATAAATTATCTTTCAAACATAGATTAATAATATAATTGTAGTATATTTCAACATGTAAAACACACAAGAAAAATAAACATTGGTTGAAAAGTTTTTTTCTTCGCACAGATAAACTGGTGCCAAACTTAATAACCAATTTTTTGGTCGGGAACCATATACATAATTTGAACGTCGTTTATAGAATTCATCAATTTCAGAGTATAAATGTTATGTGTTTGTATGTCCGTGTGTGTATCAGTAATCAAATTACATTAATAAATTTCAGCATAACGATTCTAGAGATTAATTAGGAGTTCTATTCTTCAGTATATGACTATTTCCCCTAATAACTTATTTCAGTAAGTCACAGGGACGAATTCCAAAAGTCGATGAAACTTAGTGGAACATAACCATAAGAATTAAAAGCAACAATTTTACTCAATGATCATATGTTTATGATATAAATTGTCAATAATCTCTAAACATTGTTGTTGAAGTCAGTTATGAAAAAAAATAGGTAACTGAAATATGTTTTATTTAAATTTGCATTGACGATTTGATTAACTGAATGTTCTGCTTAACGTTTAGTGACTTAACGTCACGCATAATCAGGACAAGCGTCAATCAAGAATAACCGCTTAACTGTTTTACCATAAAATATTTTTTCCACCGAACAATATCCTTGTTTATCAAATATGTGTAATATTAAGAATTTGTAATTGGTTTACAAAGCAGGGCTTGGAAATATTTTAGTCGCATGTGTATGTCCTGTAAATCAGCTACAATCCCTTAACCTATCGCACTGTATATAACTTACAATCTATTAATTTATAAATTTCTCGAAAGATATGCACACAATTAAAATAGTTTAATAAAAAAAAAAACTATTATTTTATTATTTTTGAATATGTACTACTAAGAGATATTCAGGTTAACGACATCTGCACATATGCTCTAAAACGAAGAGTCGATACTATAAGATCTAGTTAAAGACTTGTCTAGATACAGCTCCGTGTAGTTGATCTATTAAAATTAAATGACGCCTGGTTCAGTGGCGGATCAAGGGGGCAGGTTCTTGGGGTTAGAACCCCCTTTTTTGGGCCGATAAATGCATTTGAATGGGGACATATGGTTGGAACCCCCTCCCTTTTATCCTGGGTTGGGACCCCCCTTTTAAAATGGCTGGATCCGCCCCTGTGGTTAGACCAAAATGAGAGATTACCAAAAGGATAACCAAATTCATTAGTCGAAAACATAGTGATTACAGGTAATGCAGTAGTCAAATATAAAAAACGATAAAAAGACAAACAACAGTACACAAAATACAATATAAACTAAAGACTTAGCAAGACGAACCGCACCAAAAAATCCGTAGTGATCGTAGGTGCTCTGGAAGGGTAAAGAAAAACATATACTGCTCGACATGTGACCCAAGAAATATTTGCCTATATTTTTCGTATGATGTCAAACCATATATCAAAGCATAAAATAGATATAGAAAGGAACACAATCTTTCACAATGTCCATTGAAAATGTGCATATTTCAGATATGTTTTCAAATCAGTTCAAGTAAGAATGTGGAATTTCCCTAATGTCTCATCAATTCTGTTTTTTTTCTTCTTTTCCAGTGACGGATTATGAACTGTTCTATCGTTATTTTGATAGCTTCAATAATTATTGTGTATTACATCAACTCTGTTTCTGCCCAAGTAAATATCGACATAACTGGTGGCGGAGGTGGCGGCGGTGGTGGTGATCAAGCACCTGGCGGTAGAGGTGGCGATGTCAATACTAAGATTGTCATAAAAAAAGGTAGAGGAGGAAAAAGAGATAAAATTAAAGTAAACGGAAAAAGAGTTGGGAAAGGAGAAAAGCCAGGTGTTATAAAAGTAAATGGAAAAAAAGTTGATATAGGAGGAAAAGCAGGTATAAAAGTAGACGGAAAAGGTGTAAAGAAAGGAGGTAGACGAGGGGGTAGAAAAGGAGGTCGAAAAGGCGTTCAAGGCAGATTGAATAATCAAGGTGGGAGACGGGGAAATCAAAATATCGGAGGTAGAGGGAGAGAACAAGGTGGACGGAGAGGATCAGTTGTAGGGAGAGGAAAATTTGGAGGCAGAGGACCATTTGTAGGGAGGAGACAAGTTGGAGGGAGGAGAGCAGTTGTAGGGAGAGGACAATTTGGAGGCAGAGGACCATTTGTAGGGAGGAGACAAGTTGGGGGAAGAAGACAAGTTGGAGGACAAGGACTAGGGGGACTTCTATTAAACGGTATAAGAAGACAAGTTAGAAATTACTGGTAAATGCTGTTAGTCCAAGGGTTAGACGATTTTAATTATTTAAATATCCATAGACAATAAATCGACAAATATCATTTGTTTTATTTCTATGCCCGAGTATTCTTTTTACAATCACATATACATAGGTGACATCAGACATTTATCTTATTTTCTTTTAAGTGGACAAATAATGAAATTGAAAAAAATTTTAGATTCAAAATTCTGAATAAATCACGATCTATAAAACACTATATTACAAACAGGCAATCTGAACTGAATCATACAATGAAAACTCGAAATAGATTTTCATTTTCATTTTACCTTCATCAAATGACAAACTCAAAAGCTCAAACACATCAAACGAGGGATAACAACTGTGACTTGGTACAGGCATTTTCTTATATGCAAATGGTAGATTAAACCTGGTTTTAAAGATAGCCAAACCTCTCACTTGTATGACAGTCGCATCATATTCCATTATATTGACAACTATACGTATACAAAACAAACAGACATAATACGAACAAAATGGTAAAATTAGGGGTATAGCAGTCAATATTGTGTTATTACTAAATCACTAAAAAACAACAAATATGTAACTAAATAAAACGAGTAACATACATTGTACATGTAAAGTTATGCTGGATTCTAATCGGGTTTTTTTTTCGAAAATAAACTGACAACGTTATGGCTAAAAGAAAATGAAAATCAGAAAAACGATAGTGCAATAAAACACAGAAAAAAGTAAAACCGAGAAACGCAAAAAACAAAAGTAATTTGTAAACCAATATTGTTGTTGATAAATTAATTGACATGACGTATTATAACAAATTACCAACTCATCAGGAACAGATGATACAAATATTGCAAATATGTTTTATTTTATTGGAATTTGGTTCGAACACCCTATTATTCACCGGTGAATAACCTTTTGAGTTTGTTGATTTGTACTTGAGTTATCTTCCGTGAAAATGACGTCACATACGTTAATAAACAAAATAGCAGCGTCATCGTTACACTGGAAGCCCAACGATAGACGAGGAAATAATTGGACATGAATAGAGTGCAAGCAGTCGATGGTGTCTGTTATAAACGGTCTTTTTCAGGGCCATCAATATTTTACAAAAATATTCTACCTTAGTATTACTGAAAAATTATTACACCAGGGTTTTTGATATCACAAACTAGTCAAAACATTTACTAAATTTTATCATCGGTATAAAGACATCATTCGTGAATATAGCTCAACATGCAGACTTCTACTACGTTCAGGTATTTCACATCCAATTTTTTTTGGAAACATTCTTTATAAAGCACAAAGGTGTCAGTATTCACCTCGGAAACTTACAAAACCTTTGAATAGACTTATTAAGAAGGGATATAATTACGATACTGTTGTCAAGTCATTAAAGATTGCATATTTTGGCGTTAATATTGAGTCACTGATAAGGTCTTTGCATCGGAACTAAACACATTTATTCTAAAAACAGTTGTTGGCATGACACGGGTTATGTTCTTCTCATCTATGTTATGATGGTATGATACTAAACCCCTAACGGGAAGGATTGTGCCTGATGTTCATATGATGAAATCATAATCTTTCAGTCAGTTTAATTGAAGTCTGGAGCTGGCATGTCAGTTAACTGCTAGTAGTCTGTTGTTATTTATGTATTATTGTCATTTTGTTTATTTTCTTTGGTTACATCTTCTGACATCAGACTCTGACTTCTCTTGAACTGAATTTTAATGTGCGTATTGTTATGCGTTTACTTTTCTACATTAATTAGAGGTATAGGGGGAGGGTTGAGATCTCACAAACATGTTCAACCCCGCCGCATTTTTGCGCCTGTCCCAAGTCAGGAGCCTCTGGCCTTTGTTAGTCTTGTATTATTTTAATTTTAGTTTCTTGTGTACAATTTGGAAATTAGTATGGCGTTCATTATCACTGGACTAGTATATATTTGTTTAGGGGCCAGCTGAAGGACGCCTCCGGGTGCGGGAATTTCTCGCTACATTGAAGACCTGTTGGTGACCCTCTGCTGTTGTTTTTTATTTGGTCGGGTTGTTGTCTCTTTGACACATTCCCCATTTCCATTCTCAATTTTACCTTAGTTGTACATTCGAGAAATTCTAGAACACCAATGTATTATCCTGAGGTAGCTTGTGTTTGTTATGTAAAAAATATAGTAATTGTTTAAAAGGCCCTTCTACTGTTAGTTCGGTACAATAAAACAATTGTGGCCCTTAGAATCGATGAATATTCAAAATTGTCAACCCTTAAAAGTTACTGTGGATTCATTTATTTTCGTGGGTACCAATTTTCCTGGATTAAGGAAAACCTGCATGTTCGTAAATTTTTAATTTCGTTGTTTTGTCGAGGTCAGCATACAAGCCTTTAGAAAATTTGTTATTCGTTAAACATTTAATTTCGTGGTTCATCTGTATCCACGAAATCCACGAAAATTGGTATCCAACGAATAGTAATGAATCACCAGTATTTCACTTCGGGCTGCGCCCTCATTGAAATAACCTTCTCGTGTTGACAATTTAGGATATTCACCTTTTCAACGGGCCATAATTGTATATTATGATAGTTTTTTTTTGTAGAAACGGCGGTCGGCAATTCATTGTTTAATTGACACAAAAACATAGGATCAAGCTATGTTTGTAGTACTTATGTCTGTCGTTAATATGTTTATGAAAGGTGATAACAAAAATACTGCATATCAACTAAAATCTAAACTTTTCAATAGACGTTTAAGATTCATCAAAGTACTCGCGAGTACTCGAGTATCATAACCAAGTATCCGAGTATTAAATTTCAGATCTTTTGCATCCCTCATTAAAACTATTGGGGGGAAATTCCATATCTAATAAAATAATCTTTATTCAATGTCAAATCAGAAGAATTACCTTCCTAAATAAAGGATATTCAAATAAACATGTTTAACCCCGTACATTCCTTATGTGGATATCCTTAGTCAGGAGTCTTTAATTCAAAAGTTTTCATTGGTTGCTGTTTATCATATTTGTTTTTCGTACATTTATTTCGTCAGAATTTCATGCAATTATTGTTTTGGTTTGAATTATTACCTATTTGCCATGGTTAGACCCTTATACAGCAAACTACATGTATACACTATAAATTGTGTTCATTGTTGAAGGCTATAATGTACGGTTTCTACTAATAGTTCCCTGTGTTTACTTCATTTTTAATCTGCTGGATAGTAGTTTGATTACAATTGGCAATCAAACCACATCTCTTTTTTATTGTAGTTTTTTGTATATCGTATATATAAAAGTAACCATTACTCTCTGACCTTTGGATCATATTGTGAGTACTTGCATTGCAATTTCTTGTTTAAATGTGATAAATAAACAAATTTTGTCATGCTTGCATAGTTCAAAATAAACTTTCAGAATAAAAGAAAACGTAAACCCTTCTCAAAGTTGAATAAATAGTCCATTATTTTGTTGTGTTGGTATTATGCTACACGATTTATTCATTGCTGTTTGAATTAAAGAACCTTAGTAAGCACGCTCACATACCCCACGTCCCCACACTATCATTGGAGAAATTAAATAAGTATAAGAAAAAATACTGAATAATAATTTCCTGTCAATATACACATCTACATAGTGTGTCCTTATTATCTACAAAATTTCATGAAATTCTGTTGTGTGTTTTCAGAGAAGTTGAGATGGCAAACTGTTGCAGAAGTACATTGAAGCAAATAAGTTCAAAGGGGCATAACTCCTAGAAAAAAATTTGAATCGTAATTTCCTGTTGATATGCACATCTACGTACATGTAGTATGTCGTTATTATCTACAAAGTTTCATGATTTTTTGTTGTGTGGTTTCAGAGGAGTTGAGATGACAAACTGTTGCAGTAGTACCTTAAAGCAAATAAGTTCAAAGATGTGTAACTCCTAGAAAAAAAATTGAATCATCATTTCCTGTCGATATGCACATCTACATAGTATGTCCTTATTATCTGAAAAGGTTTCATGAAATTCTGTTATGTAGTTTCAGAGAAGTTGCGATGACAAACTGTTGCAGTAGTACATTGAAGCAAATAAGTTCAAAGGGGCGTAACTCCTAGAAAAAAAATTGAATCATAATCTCCTGTCGATATGCACAACTACATAATATGTCCTTTTCATATAAAACGATTTCGTGAAATTCTGTTGTGTGGTTTGAGAGGAGTTGCGATGACAAACTGTTGCAGTAGTACATTAAAGTAAAGTTCAAAGGGGCGTAACTCCTAGAAAAAAAATGAATCGCAATTTCCCGTCGATATGCATAACTACATAGTATGTCCTTATTATCTGAAAAAGTTTCGTGAAATTCTGTTGTGTGGTTTGAGAGGAGTTGCGATGACAAGAAACAGGACTGACGGACGGACTGACGGACGGACGGACGGACTGACGGACGGACTGACGGATGGACGGACGGACGGGTCAAAAACATTGTACCCTCCGCAACTTCGTTGCGTGGGGTATAATAATGTATAGCTACACATATCCCAACACATGAATAATCCGTTTTAGTTTACAGTTCTTTTTTTCTTTTTAATAAGCATGGATTTTCAAAAACATTTGGCCTCGCGCATCACTAAAGAGACATTAATTGTTGAAATTGGCATCTGCAATTTTGTTGTTCAAAACTTTTGGTACGTTTATGTAATTACTATCACTGTGTCGATGCCTCTGTTTGTGGACGTATAGTTCCTAATGCTAACTCCATCCCAGAAGCCAATACTACGGTACTGGCATGATGATACGGATTTGCGTTATCAAAATTTGCTGATAGAAATTTTGGAAATTATTTTAAATCAAGGACTATATTTCTCGCATTCAAAGCTCTAATTACTTCCCCGGGTTTTGTTCATATTGTTTTGTCCTTTTTGGTTAATAAATCTTGATCCGTTTGATAAGCTTTGGGCTTTTAAATATTTTGGCCTCCGGCAACTCTGAAGAGACATTGATTGTCGAAATGCGCATCGATCTTAAGACGTGATATTGGTATCGTGTTTGATTTTAAACAATATGTACAATCGTTAGATCATGTATCTATTTTGTAGTTGGTCGACCATGATTTTGTAGGGTAAGGGGATAAGACTTCCATCTTCCTTCCAACTTACAGAACCTCAAAGAAGTTGCAAGTGTTCTTAAACATACAGGTACATGTAGTGTGACAACCTTTACACGCACCATAGTATTTAATCTCCCCCTTTTGCATTTGTGAAAGGTATATGAATTCTAAAATTCAAATTTTATATAGATCTACGTTTACTATAAAAAAAAATATATATATTTTAGAATAAAGGCAAAAAAACCGAGGGTTAACAAACTCTGTGAACAACGGTGGTCGGACACACACAAGTTATGTTTGAAGGAAAAACACTATTCAATTGTTATAATACCAGGATCAACCCACCATTTTTTCTTATAATGTCCTGTATCATTTTAGGAATATGGCAATTGTTATATAAAAAGACCGTATCTATATAATTTATTATAATGGCGTCTATTTTTATAGAAGTTCAGTGTTTATGTCATTCCGTTGTTTACCACTTAATGTTGAAGTATATCCCTCTCAGTTTTTTGGGTTGTGTCCTGGATTTGTTTTTAGCTTTATCGATTTATGACTATTGAACAGCTGTATACTCCTATTGCATTTATTTTTAGGTTACTTATATGCGTATTATTTTTACTTTATGCATTAAAGTTGAATTGAAACTGTAACGAAATTGATTATATTTAAGGAGACGAAATATTTGACAAAATTGGTTTTATTGTCAATGGAAGATGGGGTAAAAAATAAAAAATACAAATTTGTCAGTTGATAGCAGAACTGTGAATATATTTAGTTAGGCTATATGTATATATTTTGAAAGATAATTAAAGGTTGTGAAAACTATTTCAGTTGAAATCACTCTAACTACTAAGTAAATTTTATCAAGGTAACCAACGTCCAACATAAGGTTGAGTAGTTTTAATCTGTTAATATCGATGCTTATATCTCATCAATCGAATTTTGAAGATATAAATCAAACGAAGGGCCGTGTCCGCAGAATGCATAAGTTACTTTATAAGGAAATTGTAATATTTAGTAATTATTTTAGTTAATTCAAATAGACCCGACTTTTGCATAATAGCGTATGTGCTTGCAAAAAGTAATATCACAAAAGTACTGAACTCCAAGGAAAAATTCAAGTGCAAAGCAGGTAATAAAATTGTTGAAAAAATCGGGGTATTTACCGTCCAATTTGGATCACTACGTACACTATTCTATGCTCACTCGTCATAACTGCGTCGTTTATCCATTCACTTAATAAATAGACTGTCTCAATTTACAATAAAAAAGTTTAAATGTCAAGCTTGACCGTCATTTTGTCTCCAATAAAATATATAAACAAACATAAAATATTGGTTGGACAATTCTAAAGTTATAATACAGATATAAGTGTTACCACTTACAGTATTACTCAAAAATTAATAATTGGTTTTCTGGTTGGAAAATAGATTTAAACGTCGTTTATATATAAAACATCAACATCAACATCAGTATACGCATATTTGGGTATGTATAGTTAGAATAACTGTATGTTTATCAATTAAACTAAACATTTAGCATGACGATGCTAGAGATTAGTACGGAGTTTTATTATAAGAAGGTTCATACTAATTGTCATCGACTTTCATTATTTACTCCTGTTACTTTGTGTAGAACCTTCAATTGGAAACAGGGGAAATTCATTCATTACTAGTAGTTTATATTGTTGTTGAGGTCAAATTTGAAATGAAAATTACAAAAAAGCAAATATGTTTTAGTAAAAGTTACTTGGAGGGTTTGATTGCTTGAATTTTTTTCTTATGGATTAATGACAACTTTTTCGTGCATATTCAGGACGACCATTTAAAAGATGTAAACAACCAAAGCTTATACATTTATATAAAAAAAGAGCATACCGAGTTTGAGGCGACAATAAAATCCATTGTTTCTATCAAACATTTTAGACAAGGTGGAGTAATACCTTTCTGAAAGATACACATTTTTATTATTTTTTAACCAATTATGTTTATTATTGAATGCGAATAAAACAAGAAATCACGTTAAATAATCATGAACGACTGAGCATGCGCTATAGGGTGAATGGCATAGGTTTATAATGTAACATATAGTTAAAGTCTAATTAAAAACCCGATATTACTAAACAGTCCGGGACACAATTCTAAAGTTAGACAAATGTTTAAAAAAAAAAAAAAAAAAAAAAAAAAAATAAAGAAAAATTTCGATTTCAGTTAAAAAAAAAACAAATTTATGTAGCTAAACGCATTAAATACGTTATCTATTTTCACTTATGGGTAGCAAATTCAGACCTATGTATTTGATCTGTTAAAACTGAATGACGCCTGACTGGCCTTACAAAGAGAAGGGATATACTAAATGGATAATCAAACTCCTAAGTGGAAAATAAACAGACAATTCAATGGCCAAAAATGAAAAAATACAAAAAACACATATCAATATACAAAACCCAGCAATGAAAACTAAAACGAGCAACTCGAACTCCCTAAAAGAAACAAGCGTATAGCAGGTGCTTTGGAAGGGTAAAAAAATCCTTCTCGACAAGTGACACCCCAAATATCGGCCTTTATACTCCATAATAGATGACATATATAGAAGCACAATATAGAAATAAAAAAATAATACTATTTCTCACAATGCACATTGACAATTTGTATTTTTCACGAAAGTTTTCAAATTAGCTCAAATTAGGTATAAAGGAAGTGGGTTTCCCCTTATAAAGTCTCATAATTATATATAAATTCTATCGATTTTTTTTTCAGTGACGGATTATGAACTGTGCAATCATTATTGTGATAGCTTCGATATCTGTTGTATTTTACCTCAACTCAGTAACTGCCCAAGTAAATGTCGACATAACTGGTGGCGGTGGAGGCGGCGGTGGTGGTGATCAAGCACCTGGTGGTAGAGGTGGTGATATTAATACTAAGATTGTCATAAAAGGAGGTGGAAGAGGAGGAAAAAGAGGAGGTAAAAAAGTAAACGGAAAAGGAGGTAAAGGCAGATTAAATAATAAAGGTAGAAGACGAGGAGGACAAAACATCGGGAGTAGAGGGAGAGGAAAATTTGGAGGAAGAGGACAAGTTCGAGGGAGAGGACAAGTTTGGGGACGAGGACAAAGTCGAAGACTAGGACGAGGCGGGGGTCAATATAGAGGATTACTAGGACATGCTGGTGGATTTAGACGTTTTTAGTTATTTAAATTTTAAAGGGAATAAAACTTCAAATATCATATGTTTTGTTTTTATGTCAGAATTTTGCTATTTAAATCGCAATACTGTGTTGCCTTCAGTTAGAAAACGCAGATTGTAGTAATTTAACTTTGTATACCTTACATGTTGTCTGTGAGTGACTCGATTTCTATATCATCTTCAAATATTGATTGATATGCGAAATGTAAATAATATGTAAATAACGTGAGGATATAATGTAATAATTGTTGTAAGTAAGATAGGCACCTTATAACACCAACAGATCTTGTAAAAAGAGTGGTGAATGTTTTAAAGTTTAAGCCCAATCAAATCTTACGACTATATTTTGCTTGGTATCTTTTCTATTACAGGTTTTGCATTAAACTTCGCAAATGATTTGGTATTGCGTGTCTTACCCTTTCATGATAACCTTCGTGCAATATGTATTTATATATAAAATTTAGTCCCGGTATCTATGATGAGTTTATTTACAACTACTTGGTCGATGCCACTGCTGGTGGAGATTTATTTCCCCGAGGGTATCACATGCCCAGTAGTCAGCACTTGTTGTGCTGACATGAATTATCATTGATATTGTTATATTTATAAATAAACTGTTTACAAAATTTTGAATTTTTTGAAATACTAAGGCTTTTCTACCTGAGGCTTTTATTACCTTAGCTGTAAAACCATTTAAACGGAAAAATCAACTGTCTAATCTATATAAAAAACCGAGACACAAGAAACACTTATGAACCACATAAATGACAACCAATGCACATATGTTTTACCACATCACTAGTTGTTGCATAAAAAGAGAATTAACTGTTTGTCTCTCTTTGACTGATGTTTTTTTTTAATTTCCTATTTTGTATGAAAATGATTTTTTAATTACGCGAGAGTGCGTGGTTTAATAAAATAAAATTGAGAATGGAAATGGGGAATGTGCCAAAGAGAAAACCATAGAAAAAAACAACAGCAGAAGGTCACCAACAGGTCTTCAATGTAGCGAGAAATTCCCGCACCCGGAGGCGTCCTTCAGCTGGCCCAATAACAAATATATACTAGTTCGGTGATAATGAACGCCATACTAATTTCCAAATTGTACACAAGAAACTAAAATTAAAATAATACAAGACTAACAAAGGCCAGAGGCTCCTGACTTGGGACAGGCGCAAAAATGCGGCGGGGTTGAACATGTTTGTGAGATCTCAACCCTCCCCCTATACCTTAGCCAATGTAGAAAAGTAAACGAATAATAGTAACTTACATCCAGGTCAATAAGAGTACGAAACAAGCTAGTGACAATTGTCTCATAAATCATCTCTATATTCTTTATACTACTTTATTAATATATGAATACAAGAAAACAAGTTGTTTATGTGCAATTTTTCTCTACACGACCTTCAACCTCCATTTCTTAAAACTAATGGTCAGCTGAGTACTAAACGTTTTCGACCGATATATAAACAGCTGAGTTACGTCATGATATTATTCTAAAGAAGGTTACAAGAGAAATATGATGTTTTCGAATTTACAACGTTTCCGATAAATCATTCGAAACTTAAATCTGGTTTTTATAAAAATATTAATTGCATTAAGTATCAACATGCTCCTGTTCTTAAAGTGCATGTAATATTTAACAACGTCCTTTACACCAACTTCGATCATTCAATCTAAAATGAAAAAGTTTGGCAAAGTCGTGGGAATGCTTGGGTTATTTCAAGACCTTTAAGAGGTTCTGGATTTTTTCATTGTTCTACAGTTAATGTTAATATATCAGTCCTTTCAAAAACATCGTCAAAATTCTTTTACTAAGGGACGACATCAAAAGTTCAATGTAGGATACAAAACTTAATTCACATAGTTTTTTCACTGACCCCCACACCCCCTCTCTAAACTTAATTTGGGAAAAATTGATTGACCAATATGAATATATGTAAAATCGATTTTGGATTGATAAAACTTGCAGCACTTTTAACCCCCCACCCCCAAACTATTTGATTTAAGTTTTTTATCCTACATTGATCTTTTGATGTCGTCCCTAAAACGTTGGTTGTTTTATTTTTATTTATTTGTTTGAATAAAAAAGAAAAATGTGTGCGTCTCTCATTTAAGTAAGATAAAGAACTACTTCGATAAAAAAAGAAGATATTGTCCGAATGAGATTTTTATATTTCATACATTATGTCTTTGATATATCAAGTGGATTAGTCGATTGAAATCTATGAGCAACAATTGTGGATGTTTCTTAATATGCATGAAACAGATGATATGAAAAGGACATTCAAGCATGAAACATAATTCAAAATTTCATGTATTTAGTTTTCTTTTTGTAGTTTTTCCTTTCTCTTTGTACTTTGCCATTTAGCCTTTTCTACACCCATTGTGTTAACAAAGTACATCAACACGGGGTTGCCGATGATCCCAATAGGTGGTTGACTTAGTTAAAAGGTTAATACCTTTTTGAGCTTTCTGTGTCAATCGAAATATGGTAAGAGGTGTTAGAGAAACTGACAACTTTCAGTGTATGCCGAAAAATAAAGAATGTGGTAGGCAATCGAAGAATTAATTATGTCATTATTAAGGAAACAGATTATAGTATGAATGGTTCCACATGTAAGAACTGAATGCTTTTGTAACTACATTGCCGCGCTTCATACAAAATGTACTTCGGTCAACGCTTTTAAAACCCTATGAAGTTACAAAAAGAAGCATTCAATACTTATAATTACATTTTTTAGCTAGGATCACGAAAAAACAATTTTTATCAAGTTTTTATTTAATTTACCTGTGCAATTTATTGTGGGACCTCTTGTCATCATGAACGAAATTTTTTATTGTGTAATGAAGTTGCTTAAAGGGGCACTAGCTACGAGATATATAAAAACTCTAACGTTTGATTTTTTTCTGTTCAATCAATAATGAAAGTGCATGAAATAATGAAATAACAATTCGCTTTTTGCAGCCAATAAGGATTCAATTTTGTCAAATTACGCTAAGAAACATTGATAATTAGTAATTCACTTGCAAGTGAATGAGTCGACCTCTTTAAATCCGTATTTATGCGAACTTCAATTTAATCCCTAGTTAGAGATTGACAACGCATGCATTGTACGTGTACTGGTTATTTAAAGAAAAAGAATGTCAACAATGAAAGTGAAACTACGGTAAATCATTTGATTACTAATTCGATGCACATAAAATCATTCTTCTACGGTTAAAAACAATGAGAAACATCTATTTTTAATCTATAAAATAAAATCAAACAGACCTATAAAAATCCAATTGCACGTGTTGGTTTAATCTATTCATATCTTTATTTATGTTTACATCGCTTATATGGTCATCTGAGGTCAAATCGATAGTTAATTGGATGGCGTATGGACTAAAATACACATGAAACGAATCTATATATTATCTAACCCATGATCTGTAAATTGTTTATTTTAGACTTTTAATAGTTTGGATAAATGTTTTACATTGTTATAAATCAAATATGAGAATTTGAGTCAAATCGGTGACCACGAATTTGACAGCTAGTGCCCCTTGAAGGAATAACGCGAGATTATAGTGTAGCCAATCAGAATAGCGTATTACATATGTATAATGAAACATACATCTAATGTAATTTTTCAGTTATGATGTTGTGCTCGCTGTTCTTATAGATATCCATCAACGGTTGATCTGTACACCTGTCACTTGGCATTCTTTTTTGTTCATTTTCGAATTTTGAGTTGTTTTCTCGCTCTAATTTTGATGTCTTCGCCTATAATATACATCTAATGAAAACCACGAAGTATATGTCATATCCTCTAAATGCGTGTTATGTCGAACTTTATTAAACACGCAAAAATGTTTACTTTGAAACTACTACACATTCATAAAACAAAATTTAAAAAAAATATTGTTCGAATTTGATTTTATCGTATTATAATGTTCTCGATATCCCAATACGTAAATACTAAATTCGAATGATTCTTAATATAACTAGAAAGGAAACATATGTCCAGGGATACCTGATGAGGATAGGTCTAGGTCGAAACACGTTTTATATGACAAAGAACACAGACTCACCTATGTGATTTTTTCTTAGAATACACACACAATGTAGATGAATTTTAGATGAATTGCACGTACAAGTTTCTTTATTATTAGTAAAAAAATTAATGCTGAAAAAAGTACTCCATAACAAAACAAATATTATCATACACTGAGTCAACCAATTCTTTATTTATCGGTCGTCCCACTGTATAAATCACTGTGCTCAGCTTTTTATAAAATTGCATATCAAGGATTTGTGACGTCATGTACGTTGACCTGGTCTTAAGGAAGTTCGCTTGTCATTTTTTGGAAGTTTTGTCAGATTTTCGAATTCCTCTGGTTTTATACATTTGAATGCCTTAAAAAAAATTGGCCCATTGACCCCAAATTTTCTTTTTATAAAATCATTAACATGCATAATTATAAGCATAATAAAATTTTTGTTATTTTAAAAAAAAAAATGAGAACTGAAACTTGTCAATGATAACTTGTCAAAGAAAAATCAAGAGAGAATATTTCCCACCAAATTTCAAAGGCTAAAGTCCCAGAAACAAGCAGATTGACCTATATTCTATTTTTTTGATTTTTTGGTTCCTTTATGAATCTGACGGTAATAGTTCCGAGACCACAATTATTTCGTAGTGCATTTCTTTTAGAACATAAATGAAAATAAAAAATTCCCACCTGCGCTTTCTCAAAGAAACTTTTACAGTCTGTTGTACTACTTTTGGGACAAATTATATCAAAATTATAGAAAACTTCATCGGCTCTAACTCAAAATATGGACAATTTTATGTTGAGGGCGTCTTGAAATCTTTTGACAGCTTCCGAAGTGCTAATTTTTAACCTTTTTCAGCCGGACCAAATCACTACTTTCCTTTACAATTCCGGACCCAAATTTTTTTACAGTGTAATTTCACCCCTCTACATGCAATTTGAGGCATTAAACATGGAGAAATAAATTTGGAAGGGGTATGAAAATCAATGGCAAGTAACCCACTGTAAACACTAAGGACTGGTCTCGGACCAATAGTGCATATTGTATCTGTTAAAATTCAATCTTCCACAGATCGAAATAAAAAGAGATAACACCAAACTCAGATCAGAAACCTCGTCAATGGTTGTCGTAAGTTCATAACGATTTGTTTTGTAGTAGGTGGTAGAACTATTGTAATCTGTTAAATTTGTCAACGAATTGCCTAGAATTTTGAAAAAAAATTAAAATGTTAATAACCAGTTCTTGGGGTGAACACTAAATTTTTGAAAAAATCTGGAGGCCTGCTAGACGACTTAATTTGTTAAAAATTGGTATGGACGAATACTGTTACGTGTAATGCTTTACAAGCTAATGTTGATTTTTCAGGAGATGTATTGGTTTATGAGTTTCAGTTAATGTCATGTATCTAAGTGAACGAATATCAAAGGTACAACACATAAAATGGACAAACATGCCATTGAACCATATTTATTTGACAAAACAACATTAGCTTGTACTGCTTATATGTAGCAGTATTCATCCATATACCAATGTTAAACAATTTAAGTCATCTAGCAGGCCTCCAGATTTTTCGGAAAATTCAGTGTTCACCCCAAGAACCGGTTTGGCTACAACATAACAATTTCAAGTTTATTAACAATTTACACTGTGTGTATGTTAAGTATGTCTAAATGAAGATATGTTTCCATAGTTTAGAACTTTTTTCATTATAAATTGAAAAATACACCCAAAGTTTAGATGTTTTTGATGCTTCCTATATTTTGACTTTAGTGGAATCTTAAAACACTTGTCTATTGTTAAAGAACGTACATAACTAATATATGTTGATCTCCAGATGTCCCTATTTGTATAGTGTTGGGTAAAAGTCTCATTAAAATGCATGTCAAACCTTTTTTTCGACTATTTTGGCTATATTCATACAAAAATAAATTTCTTAAAAAAAAAGTATCTGCAGTAATACGATAAATGTTGGTACCCATTTTTCAAATTTTCAGGTACACATTATATACGGACTTTCTAAAACTCAATTTTATTATCTGCACTTAAAATTATGTAATAAAACCGCACTTAAATAGGATGTATTTCATAGTATCACTTCCATGTTATTATGTCAAGATCACAATCTTTGCATGTTTTTTTTAAGAAAAAGCAAAAAATGCATGTAATTTTTCATTTGCAATCCCGGATATATGATGGTAACCAAAAGTGATCTCGAACTAAAAGGTGCATTTTTAAAGTGTAGATGAAACTATAGGAAGAAAGGTAATATGTTTAAATATTTTTTTATTATTTTATATAATCGTAAGGCTAGTAATTTTGCATTCTATTAAATGTTAGTTTGTACCGGAATATCAAAGATGCACGTTATTTAAAATATTTGGCTTTTTTTTTCTCTCTTTGCTTTCCAAACTTTCTAATGTTGTTTTTTTGGGTTTTTTTTTTCTTAATTAATGATATCTAGTCTATTCCTCATGAAAGTTTCTTCGTCTAATGTTATGCATAATAAGGCATTAAAGTGTTATCCTGATTCATTGAGAAACATGCGTTCTCCTTAATTAAATGTGTTTTTTTTCATACCGCTATATGATACAAACTGTATATAAACTCAGTCGTCTAATAAAAAAAATTATGCTTACCACCAATGCACCAATTTGCAGTAGATATTCACTATGAAAGTCGCGAACTTTGTTTTGCGTGCATGTTTGAAACAGAACGTTATAAAAAATTGACCATAAATTGTGCAGCGTTCTGAGGTTCACAATAGCCTTTTTTTTTGTAAGAAAACATCTGGTTTGGTATTTTCGTAAAATTGGGCAAGTTTTATTTATCCATAAAAAGAAGAAGAATATCATGTTCCGCTTAACAAAAAATCTTTAAACGAGTTGATTTATATATTATATTACTTTTACTAATATGAATAATCCTCTGTTTTGTTTTTCTGCCCTTTTTTTACCCAGCTCGCCTTAAAAGGCAAAGTAAAGGGTTGAAAAATACAATGCTGTTTGTCAAAACGTTAGAAAATCATCAAGTCTTTCAATACTTAAAATTTACAAGTTTAATGGACATTTCAATATCAACTTTGTATATGAAACAAACCGGAAAAACTTCAAGTAATTTTTGTGGTTTGTTTAAGGTAATTTGTTTGTGGTTTTGTTTCTAGGTTCAAAAGGTCATGCGTGTTTTTCACCTTAATATATATGTCTTCTATTTCTACTTTTTTACCATTTGCCTCGTTCTGAATAATGGAGCTGTTAGTTTTATTTTGCTGAACCAGCAATCCAATAACGCAAACAAAACGACAAACATATGGTATTTAACGATATAAGCTCCGAATAACCCAGCTTTAAAAAAAATATCAGAGACTACAACATTTCGTCATCAAAACCATATTATCAAAATAACAAAACCTTTTTAAGAATGTACTTTTCTTTGAAAGTCATATTTAGGAATTTTAGTTATATGTTCGGTCTCCTTGGATTTTTTCGTACGATATAGGGTAAAATAGTTTTCCCCATGTATACCACCCATTTTCTTTCCATGTAACATTTCAATAACTTATAAAAGTTTTACCAAAATATAGCAGATTCTCGCTTTCTTTTCTAACGGGTTAAGACTGTAATATTGACCATATTTCAAAAATAAAAAATAACGATGTTAAAAACCTATCAATATTTTTTGCATATTTGTTCCTGAACTAATGTTCTTCTGATTTATAATATCAATTTCAAATTCTAGTAAATTTTAATTTCAACTAAGATCACCCTAAGATATGACACCATTATATCATTTTAATCAAATATCTCAAAAAGGAGTTCGATAACCTATCAATATTTTTTGCATATTTGTTCCTTAACTAATGGTCTTCTGATTTATAATGTCAATTTCAAATTCTAGTAAATTTTAATCTCAACTAAGATCACCCTAAGATATGACACCATTATATCATTTTAATCAAATATCTCAAAAAGGAGTTCGATAACCTATCAATATTTTTGCATATTTGTTCCTTAACTAATGCTCTTCTGATTTATAGTATCAATTTCAAATTCTAGTGGGTTTTTTTTAATTTCAATTAAGTGCATCCATAATTATAACACAATAATATTTAAAATCAAATATCTCAAAATAGAGTTCGACAACCAAACAATATTTTTGGCTTATTTGTTCCTTAAGTAATGCTCTTCTGACCTATAGCATCAACTTCAAAATCTAGTAAGTACATCCTTTAATATAACACAATAATAACTACTGGCACAAATGCTATGCAAGCCAAATCACACAAAAGTATGTGAAATTACATACTGTATTTTAATAAAATCCCCTTTCTTTTCCAAATGTTAAAACGTTATAATCTACAAATTACAAAAAAAACTGACAATGACTATGACAAATCATACGGATTCTATGTAATGATTCAAAATTCATTTCATGGGATATTATAAATGGTTATACAATTTTAAGAAAGGTGTTTCACCTCAGACTATGTAATGCATGTATATTTTTTTAGTTAATTTTTATTTTTAATAGATTGTACGAAGCTACGACAAACTGAACTAATGAAAAACAGTCATAAAGGCCAAGTTTTACTATATATACAATGAAAGTTTCAAACTGTTCATTAACAATCCTTATCTTTTACAATTATTATTCTGAGCTGACCTTTGGACAGAAAGGTCACAACAATGGTTTAAATTTGAATATATCTGGAGGAGGGGGTGGCGGAGGTGGAGGAATTGGTCCCGGAGGAGACGGCGGAAGCGTAATAACTAACCTTAATATCAAGAAAATAAAAAATGTTCGCAAGAATAAAGGCGACAGACAAAAGATTAAGTTAGCAAACGGGATAACTCTTGAAGGATTTAATTTGAATATCAATGGCGGTGGTGGTGGTGGCGGCGGTGGTTTGGGTGCAGGAGGCGATGGTGGAGACATTATCACTAATGTAAATGTGGGAAAGATGAAGAATGTTGATAAGTTTAAACCTTTGAAGAAAAAAAAAGACAAAAAGAAAGACAAAAAAGACAAAAAGAAAGACAAAAAAAAGAAAAAGAAAGACAAAAAAAGGAAAAAGAAAGACAGAAAAAAGAAAAAGAAAGGCAAAAAAAAAAACAAAATAAAAAGAAGAACCAAGATTGGTGTTGATTAGGAAATATTATATGAACAAAGATATAATTAGACACGTTTTTATTCTTTTTCTATTGACTGATATTTAAAACAAAATAAATTCGATTTCTTATATTTTGTTTATGTTTGCCTCATGTTAGACTCGATCGCCCTACATTGAACAAGGACACTTAACAAATTCAAATTCAAATCTGTATTGCCATAACACTAAATATGTTTAGTACATTGTATGTGACACAACATATCAAAATAAAAAGAAACAATAAACTTAACGAATGTTTATCTGAATGGCCAAGTGAGCTTTTCATATTACTTGGCGACCGTCGTCTGTCGTCATCGGTCGTCATTAAATTTTACAAAAATCTTCTTCTCTGAAACTACTGAGACAAATTTAACCAAATTTTGCCAAAATCATCATTCAGTTATAAATTTCAGAACATGTGTCCGATGACCCCGCTTGCCAACAACAAAGGCCGATATGGACTGAAAATAGAACATAGAGTAAAATACCTCTTTGGCTTTGAGTTATTATCTCTGACACTGTAGCAAAAGTAAAATGCTTGCATTACTTCTTCATGAATAAATGTAAACAAAAATACCAAGTGAGCGACACAGGCTCCTTGAAGTCTCTAGTTTGAATACATGACGGTTGAACTATATCCTTTTAGTATCGTAACCGAATATAAATACATACTGTTCACAATAAGTTACAAAGATATGAGGCCAATAAAAAGTATGTGTGTTCAGTTACATCTGAAAAAAGTTAGGTAGTAGGTAGGATTTTTTTTATTTTATGTTTTTTTTTACCTTGAGTCTTGGAGCAACATTCTGACTTTAACAGTGCTTAATGAAAATGACAATAAAATCTTTAGGGTAGGCTATTTTAAGCCGAAAAAGTAGGACGGTAGGGTTACTAGAATCACACATATATTTTTATTTGGCCTGATATGTAACAGTTGATGTCAACTGTTAAACAATTATACTACTTATCACTGTAGGCCCAGGACTTTTGTTTCACTTCCTTCACATTGATGACACAATAATGCTATTTTTTAATCTGAAAATACATAATTTGTGCGATTTTTTTTTCTATTGAATTAAGGAATATAACCGTAGCTCCGTCATACAAATATTTTATCAGCTCTTTATTTCTTTATTGAATAAGATTTTGATTATCAAATATATTGGCCTCGAGCATCACTGCAAACAAACTATTTTTTAATGTTTTTCACCTCTCTGTGTAATTCAAAAACCGACAACTGATGCTATTATAAAAGAGAGGTGAAAATATCAAGGGTGCATTCAAACTCCCAAGTCGAAACTAACTGACAAACGACATGGCTAAAGAAAACAACAAACAAACAAACAACAATGTATGCACATTAACAAACATAGAAAACCAAATACTGTTTCACACGATCCCCACAAAAACTGGTGCAGGAAAGGGTAAGTAGATACTGCTCCACATATGCACTTGTTGTGCAGCTCATGTTAGTATTAAATTGTACGTCACATTCGGGAAAAGAACGGGATAGTCGTTACATAATTTACCTCAGAAGCGGGTTTTATTGTTTCCGGATCGGCAAACTGCATTATCACCCGATTGATAATATTATCACATGCTGTTATGGTTTTGGCGGTGCTTCTGAAAGGTTCGTGAAGATTAACAAATGGCCGTTCCAATAAAATGAATTTAAACAATATAGTTGATATGCTTTAAAAAATATCTCACAAATATCGATTGTAATCACAAATCAAGACATAGCTAGATTTGTATTCTTTTCAATTCGGCATGTATAAAAGCACATGACGTTTTTTTTTTATTCTATATACTGCTTGTCTATATTTTGGGGCCACTGCACAAAATTCTTCTTTAACTGTCCTTGACCTTAAATTACTAAATCTCTTGGATGTTTTTTAGTTTTAGTGTGATGTTACACTTTTGTTTCAGATAAGGTGAGGTTATACCTTTTAAGGTGTAAGCCGCTGCATTCGTTTGCACCTGTCCTAGTCAGGAATCTGATATTCAGTAGTTGTCGTTTGTTGATGTGTTCATAATGTTTCTCGTTCTCGTTTTTTTTTTAATAGATTAGACTGATGGTTTTCCTGTTTGCTATAATTGTTTACTTTACAAATTGACTTGATTGAGAGTTGTCTCATTGATATTCATATTCACCTTTTTATATTATATAAAGTATAATACAGAAGTGTACAAATATAGTCCACGTAAAGCTTAAACAATTATCAAAGCCCAAACCGCATATTCAGCTATAAAAGGCCCTGTAATGACAGATGTTAAACGATTCAAACGAGAGGACTAACGACCCGACTCGTGTACAAAACAATGTAAGAAAAACAAATTTGATTTACACCAACAAACAACAACCTCTGAACTACAGGCTCCTGACATGGACAGACGCATGCATGATGTGGGGTTAAACTAGTTTGCTAGCACCAAACTCTCACCTTAACAGGGACAGTGGTGTACCAGTTAAAACATAAGAACAATTTACAAAATTCAGTTGGAAAGAGCTTATCTTACCATATCGATAAACAAAGAGGATAACGTGGCAGCAAATAGAATACCTTCCAAAATGAAAGAGACAATAGGTGCAGATCTGAGAGTACTTGCGTTCAGCTAGTCCAAATTCAAAAACAAACAATTAATAAACATGTAATTAAGACTCTTTCAAAATGAAGTACTGTTATTAGTTATAAGTGAATAGCAAGAGAGACCATTCCTAGGGAAAAGACATATGTTTTGCAATATAAATTTACAGTTCAATTAAGGATGAGTTTTTAATTTATAATTTAATGAAAGGGGAATTATAAAAAATACATAATCCTCAAAAAGCTGTATCCGTTTTTGTATAATTCTTAATTTCTTTAAAAAAATACTTACGAAATTCTATTCTTATACTAGACTTCTCAAGTATTCACGCGAAGTTATGTAAATGTTGTAACGTTCCCAAAAACAGTTCAAAGTCTATGTCTATTGAACAATTATTTTATTGTGCACAACTGATATGTTCCTTCCTTGTTCGTTCACATTGATTATATGCATTATGATTTGTTGCTTCTTATAACGGGGGGGGGGGGGGTGATGTCTGAGGGTGAATGAGTCTTGAATTGTGAATCTTGCGATGTTTTGTTTTAAAAAATAATTTTAAAAATCATGGTTAAAAATTAGTCTTATATCTGTGTTCCTTACATATTAACTACTATACTTTCATGTGTATACTGTATGGTTTGATGACTGTTGTGTTTTTTCTGATTTCCCTCTTTCGAAAATAAGACAGTTGCATTTAATTCGTATGACGTGGTAAGCTGTTCATTTTGCCATTTGATAAAGGACTTTCCGTTTTGAATTTTCCATGGAGGTTGGTGGTTTTTTTTTTTGTTATTTCCTTTTTGTTACGTTTGATTCAAAACCTCAAGTTAGAATATTTAATATTCTTCTGTTTTAAAATATTCCAAAATATTTTACTTCTTGTATAATATAATTAACGTCACTAGGAAACAGTTGCACAATAGCACTATAAATTTACTCTGAAATATTGCAAAAGTTCTTTTCAGCTTATAGACATAATTTATCATTTTGAACTACACAAGGATACATGCACCACATGTTTGCATGTTATTAATTAGATATAGTTCAACATTCTACATGTATTGCTCGGCGTAAGAATCAAATTTTCAAAGGTAGGTTATACATTGTACAACTCTGTAACAATAATGATTTAAATTTGTTTAATTGAATGAACATTTCCATTCAAACAAAATAAGTACATACATGTATTGGATGAAAGTCAATCCAGAATAGCTATTCGGACGTAAAAAGCCATGACGATATGTTTGCTTTTTTTGCAATTTCATTTTAATTAATATTTTGTATTGATATTTGGCTAATATGGCTCTTAATGATATGCGAAGGTTAAAAATACAAATTAAGTCGCCATCCGAAAGCAAAATAACTTGAATTACTTGTTGTGGCACATTCTGGAAATAAATTGTTTTTAAAAATGTGGATACCGCTTCTTGTTTCATATTATTTCACAAAAAATATACGTTAATCATTGGTTGATTTGAAATAATTTCAAGATTTCGTTTCGCTGAGCATTATTTGAACAACAAATTTTCTCCCGGAATATTATGGCAGCTTTCAAGATTGTTGAAATATTCAATAAATATATTTACTTCTAGGAAATGCTTTTATCAAGAAGATAATAAAACATCTCGCTAGAAAATTCTAGATAAAGTAATAATTTAAAGTAGAAGTATCTGAAGTTCCAAGTTTTGTTTACTTTTTTGTAAATTAAACATAAATATAAAACAGACAGGAATGTGACAGTTGTTATCCATTCATTCGATGTGTTTAAATTTTGATTTAACCATTTGATAATATTATTCTTTCTATTTTGATTTTTTCTTATTTTTGCTCTTTTGTTTTTACTCGGAATCGGTTGATCGTAGATAGCTGCTCGGTTAAAAGACTAATTGGATACACAGTTCAATGGATTTTGTCCACCTAATAACAAAGCTAAAACATGAACTAAGGTGGCAGAAACCAGTTATTTTACAATAAATCTTTAGAATTTCATGGATTTATGATTTTCTTTTCTTAAAAATTCATTCAAGCTCATATACAAATAAAATGTATGGTTTCAAGGAACTAAGATGTGTGCGTGCTTATGTAAATATATAGAAAACCTTTAAATTTGGGTGTCTTTCCAGCATGGAAATTTAAAAATTTATAAATGCATTGCAAATAAGGCAAAAAAATGTAATACTCTGATACCAATCTAATCCTCACCTGTTCTATTTGAATTAGAACATGGCTTTGTACCCAAAGCTTAAGAAGAACTTCATATTAGAATTCAATATGTTTAATAATCAGATAATATCGCCATTCACATTTTACCCAATTTTCGAAAGAGTACAAACGTACTAATCTTTAAGATTTTTTTTCAAAGTGTAATAATATCGGGATGAAAATTAACGATTATATTTATATTACATGTGGTGAAAATATGCGATTAAAAACCAAAGGGACAAAATAAAATATCATAGATCGCATATAATCCGCCAATAACATAACAATAAATTTTAAAAATGGATCAAAATATATTTGTTCATCTTTTTATAATTATTGATAAACATTTAAAAACAAATCAAGTTTTTTAAAGCATTAATTTAGTTGTTTTCTATTCTTCTTGTAGAAAAGATGAACATCTCAATAATTTACATCAGTTTGGTTTTTATTCTTGTCATTTATGACAACTGTTTGGGTCATAGATCCTATGGAGAAAATTATCGCAGAAGACTCGGACGATTATCAAGACAAAGACCACGATCAAGTACTTTTGGCAGAAGATTTGGGAAGAAAGCCATACAAAAAGGTCTACCGTTGAAAGATCCCGAAATAATTGCTAGCACTACTGATCAGGTAGCATTTTCTAATGTTGACAGAAATATCAATATGAATTTAACAGGAGGCGGAGGTGGTGGCGGGGAAGGAATCGATCCAGGCGGAAATGGTGGAAATCTTACTACTAATTTATTTATCAATAAAATCAAGACAATTCACACTAGTGACGGAACAATAATCAAAGTTACAAATGTAAACCTGGTGATGGTCGAACATTGGAAGCACTTAAATTGATCATTGACGGAGGGGGTGGCGGGGGAGGAGGAGGAATAGGAAAAGGCGGTGATGGAGGAAGTATATTTACAACCTTGACAATCAACAAATTAAAGACAGTTTTTAGAAATGGAGCAAATGCAACTTTTGCTGAAGTTCAAAACCCTCTCGGTGGACTTAGTTTGGAGATTAATGGCGGTGGTGGAGGTGGCGGCGGTGGACCAGGCCAAGGAGGCGATGGTGGTGATTTGGTTACAAATGTTGTCATTGGAAAAGCTAAAACAGTCACGAAAAATGGCACTAGAAGAAGAAAAAAGAAAAAGGATCGGAAATTAAAACGGATGTTGAAAAGGAAAAGGAAGAACAGAGACAAGTTTAAGCCATTGCCTAATTGCTAGTAGGGATTGGAAGCAAAATGACAACACAAAGTTATCAAAAGAACTTTGACAAAAGGCTTCACTTTTTCCTGAATAAATCAACAATGGCTTAAAAAAGTTGATGCTTCATTTCAAACTGAATAAAATATGTACGAACCAAAATTCCACCCAAAATTAACCCATATTCAACGACAAAAATCCTTCAACTTTACTGAATTCAGAAACTGTATTTATATGATCTGTTCTATTCTATAAACATATTATCTTAAAACCGGCGCTTCTTACTTTACCCCAATTTATCTCAATGTTAGATAACAATAAGGCATACAATTGTTTACTCAATTATTGCAGCAGAATGATTCTTTATAAGAACACTTCCAGTCGATATTCATATTTGCTGATGTTGTTATATTGATATACAAGTGTAAAACTTTATATTTGACTTGTATGATAGGTAGCGACTGCAACCCCGATATTAGTGGGACAATCTTGTTTAAACTATATTTGTCTCTGTCATGTTTTAGTGTTTGTTTGTCATTTTGCTCTGTGCTGTATGTATTGGCTGTTATTTTTCCATATAGTTTGATTTCACCACTTTCATATATGTATATATAATGTTTGTTCATAGATGACATTTATTTCATAATGAAACGCCTCATTGCAAACGACTAAAAATAATAAAAAAACATTTGAGAATCTGTGTTGTTTGCTTTTTTCATCTGAAACAATTTCCCTGCATAACCAGAGTTGTAACCGTTTTTTGCATGAAATAGAGGCATAAAAACGTTTATAGTTTGAACTTGTAAAGCTTTAATTTGAAAGTTATACACTGTATGAATATTTTTATAATTATCTATATAGATGATAAGCAAGAACTGTGACAATAAAATTTAACTGTCATGAGATAACACTACATCTCATATTAAGGCAAAAACAAAATAACTTACTTTTAGATCAAGAATTACTGCCATGATGTTGTTCCCGAAGCATAAATGCAAACAAAATTATTCCAATACAATTTAGTTATAAAACACGTTAGGAGTCCAAATCTATAGGTTGAGGTTTGAAACACTTTGACTACTTTCCCCTTGACTCAAAATTTAAAACACCGTTTCCTTTTCGTATTGACCTTTTCGTTCACAGCTAGTGTGTGTACATATAATATTCGATAATGATTCCTGTTGATACTTCTTCGTCAGGTCCTTTGATGAAACGAATTTCAGCAAATTACCCCATCAATGATATGGTATTCAAACTTTTTTGTTCTGCTTTGCTTTTGTTTTACTGTCTTTAAATATAAAAAGACATTGTACTTTGGATTCATTTATATTCGTTTTTATCAATATTCGTAGATTTCGTTCGTTGGTACAGTGGAAACACGAATTAAAATGTTCAATGAATTACAAATTTCCAAAGAAATATGTGCAGACTTTGCGAAAAACCACGAAATTAAATATCCACTAAAATGCAAGTTTTACCCAATCCACAAAAATTGGTATCCACAAAATAAATGAATCCACAGTTTCCACAGTTTAGTGTCTTTCATATATATTCTGACATCGGACTCGGACCCCTTTAAACTGAGTTTTACTGTGTGTATTGTTATGTGTTTCTTAGTTCATTCATATTTTTTGGAGTTTATTGTGACGTCAATTTTCACAAAACAAGTACATAATAATATAATTCAGGGGCCAGCGGATTTTCCCACTGCGATAAAGACGTATTGGTGACCTGAGGCTGTTGTCTGCTCTTTGGACGGGATGTTGACTCTTTGACATATCCCCCATGTCCATTCTCAATTTCATTGTTAGCGCTCAGACCTTTCTCTACCTGTGGCAACTGCTATGTTGATCACTGCAAGTTCAAATATCAACTTTGTTCCAAGTTCCAAAGTCCATTTTCAGCTTATAAATAGATATGCTTCATATATGAAAAGTGTGTATGTATTGTTGTCCTGCCATTTTTGCTTTTTGACTTGTCTATTTTATCAAGATGCTAAATTTCTTGATTGACAACATATTTGTAACGTTCGGAGGACGTGTTTTTCAACAGACTGTCGGCATCCCAATGGGAACAAACTGTGCCCCTCTACTTGCATTTTGCCGACTTGTTTCTTTATTATTATGAGGCTGACTTCATGCAGGAACTTCTTAAGAAGAAAGATAACAAGTTAGCAATATCCTTTAACTCTACTTTCCGCTATATAGATGACGTTCTTTCACTAAACAATTCAAAATTTGGTGACTATGTGGAACGCATCTATCCCATCGAATTGGAGATAAAGGATACTACAGATACAGTTAAGTCGGCTTCATATCTTGACTTACATCTAGAAATTGACAATGAGGGTCGGTTGAAACAAAACTTTACGACAAAAGAGATGATTTCAGCTTTCCAATTGTGAACTTTCCATTTCTAAGTAGCAACATTCCAGCAGCACCTGCATACGGGGTATATATCTCCCAATTGATACGATATTCCCGTGCTTGCATTTCCTATAATGATTTTCTCGATAGAGGGTTACTGCTCACAAGGAAGCTATTAAACCAAGAGTTCCAAATGGTGAAGTTGAAATCATCCCTTCGTAAATTTTACGGACGCCATCACGAGTTGGTTGACCGTTATGGAATTACCGTTTCACAAATGATATCAGATATGTGTCTTACGTCGTAACTACAATCCCCTTCCCTTTCATGAATGTGACCTACCGAATTAGACTATTTACCGGATTTGTAATCACATAAGCAACACGACGGGTGCCACATGTGGAGCAGGATCTGCTTACCCTTCCGGAGCACCTGAGATCACCCTTAGTTTTTGGTGGGGTTCGTGTTGTTTATTCTTTAGTTTTCTATGTTGTGTCATGTGTACTACTGTTTTTCTGTTTGTCTTTTTCATTTTTAGCCATGGCGTTGTCAGTTTGTTTTAGATTTATGAGTTTGACTGACCCTTTGGTATCTTTCGTCCCTCTTTTATTTTAGATTTTTGAATGACCATTTGATTTTTGCTCTTCTTTCTAACAATAATCCACTTATGATATTATTTCTTCGCAACTTATATGGTAAATTCAATATTGCATCCTACACTAATTGATCTTCTTAATTATTTACTTGTTAAAATACTTTGTTATGACGATGTTTTACAACTTACAGATCGGTCTAGTTATAACCTGTACATCAAGTAAATTTGATGACAAGACATTCCGCCTGAGAAAAAATGTACCTAGTTACAGGTTTACTGCTCCAGTCCGTCCTAAGACCAAAGTCAGGTTAACATTGAAACAATAGTTTTGTGTAACATGTATGTAATGAAACACATGTAGAGCTAAATGAAGTATGAAAAGTTCTAAACAATACCACATGTCAAATTAGTTCTCTTGTTGTTTTATGCATGATTTATCATTTTTAAATGGACAAGGAGACATCACGTGTAATTAAAGAAAACAGTATATAAAGAATATTCAATTCTTTTTTAGCTGGAAAAAAATTTAAAAGGTTAGTAATTATACTACATCTCTAGCTAGTTTCAAATCAATTTCAAATCTAATTTGTTTTGTTAAATGAATTCGAAGATTCGTACAGACATTTATGCTTATTTGAAATGAATTAATCAAGTCATACAAAAATAACCAAAAGGGATTCAAATACTCGTACACACACTAATGTTTTATTGATTGAATGGAGCCATCCATTTAGATACCATAAAGTTAACCGTGCAAGGTGATACTATTTCTGTTCATTTCGTTTTATTTAAATCGGACGTTAATGAGACATGTCATGGAACAGTGCTTTAGTCGATTATTAGAAATATAAGCTATAATATCTACACCGTAAGCATGTTTTTATTTGTTTTTTTCTCAATTATAATTTCTGGACAGTAACATTTACACGAACTTAATAAAAATATTTTTATGTTTATTCAAAATCCGGTTTTTCAAGTATTATTTTCAAAACGTTCCTAGTGATGAACAATCGAAATTCGCGGATAATTGAAATCGATTCGGAATATTTGAAAGTACTCAAGAAGGAAGACTAAAATAAGAATATATTATATGTTTGGTCTGTTTTCTGTGATATCCATTTGACTTGGCACGGTACTTATACATCCTGTCAATAAGTTTTTTTTTATCTTTCCTTTTATGCTGGTGTGTTTTGTGTGTGTGACTTTTTGCGGTTTTTTTTTTTGGTACATATGAGGCGACTCTGTACTTTTAAAGATACCCCCGTTATTGTTATTGTTCTATAATATGTCATTATAATTTGAAAATTATTATACCTTGAACGACAAAATTATTTTACTCGCGTAGTGGTATTAACCATATGTAGATTCTTAAAAATTCTGAAGAACTTCTGGATAATTTTAAATCTCAGTCTTTTTCGGAAATAAGTTCTTTCAAATTATTTTATTTTCTAACCCTGTTTACCTCTATTCCCCATGTGAAATTATATTTTTTTTGAAAATACTTTGAACGACAAAATTATTTTATATTTCTTCCTCTGTGACGTTTACATTTTCCGAAGTCTAACACGCGAAGCAATGAATGTGGTTTTAAAATTTCATGGATGCTTTTAGTGCTTTTTTTTTTTTTTTTTTTTTCGATTATGACACAGTGATTACTGCTGTACCCATATTTTGACTATTTTACCTAGTATGTCTGTTTTTTTCACGCAACGTTGTAAATATAATGGAATTTGATGCGACTGTCATACAAGTGAGATGTTTGGCGCTATAAACCAGGTTCAATCCACCATTTTCTACATTTGAAAATGCCTGTACCAAGTCAGGAATATGATAGTTGTCTATTCGTTTGATGTGTTTTATCATTTGGTTTTACCATTTGATTAGGAACTCTCCGTTTTGAATTTTACTCGGAGTTCAGTTTTTTGTGATTTTTTTTTAAGCACTTATAATTTACTGCGTGGCCATCTTTTTTAATGTATTCCTAAAGACTTAAAGGGAAAAGTGCATAACCAACTGCTTCCAAAAATGACTCATATGAAATGTCGTCATTAAGATATTTAAGAAACGAAAAAAGTCCTACCCCAAAAGCAAATGCTGATAATGTTGTTAGTGATAAAATATGTATTGTGTGTTAATTTCTAGCTCAAATTTGATTTTAATCAAACTGTAATAAAAATGTCATTTTAATTCAGATTTGTTAAATTGAAGTATCATAGAAGAAACATATTTGTGCAGTAAAGTTGTCCCGTTTTATCAATAGTGCTGGTGCAATTTCAAGGTCAAAAATATTAGGGTGACAGACCAAAGATGTTAGGATTAAAACATGCATCCGTCTTTATTATTATACGCCCGGGACGGGACGTATTATGGTATACCGTTGTCCGTCCGTCCGTCCGTCCGTCCGTCGTCCACACTTCGGACAATAACTCAAAAACGCTTTCACCAATTTCCATGAAACTTAAGTGAATTGTTTATATCTATTGACGTAAGCTCCCTTTCGTTTTTTTTTTAATTTCAGATTTTAAGTTTTGGATTTATGGGGCTTTATTCATAAAAATGGGGGGATTTTCAACACTTCGGACAATAACTCAAAAAGGTTTTGACCAATGTCCATGAAACTTTGGTAAATTGTTTATATCTATTGACGTAAGCTCCCTTTCGTTTATTTTTAATTTCAGATTTTAAGTTTTGGATTTATGGGGCTTTATTCATAAAAAAGGGGGGATTTTCAACACTTCGGAAAATAACTCAAAAAGGCTTCCACCAATGTCCATGAAACTTTAGTGAATTGTTTATATCTATTGATGTAAGCTCCCTTTTAATTTTTATAAATTTCAGATTTTAAGTTTTGGATTTATGGGGCTTTATTCATAAAAAAAGGGGGGTTTTTAACACTTCGGACAATAACTCAAAAAGGCTTTCACCAATGTCCATCAAACTTTGGTGAATTGTTTATATCTATTGATGTAAGCTCCCTTTTAATTTTTATAAATTTCAGATTTTAAGTTTTGGATTTATGGGGCTTTATTCATAAAAAAAAGGGTTTTTTTTTAACACTTCGGACAATAACTCAAAAAGGCTTTCACCAATGTCCATGAAACTTTGGTGAATTGTTTATATCTATTGATGTAAACTCCCTTTCAATTTTTATAAATTTCAGATTTCACATTTTCTTGTTATGAATTTTTATGCTTAAAAAAGGGGGAATTTTCCAATAAAAGACAAGTTAAAAGAGCAACGGGCGTATTATGCGCTAAAGCGCAGCCCTTTATTAACTTAAGCGCTGCAATTATACACGAATAAATTAGCTGTTTACAAAATTTTGAATTTTTCGACATAATGAAGATTTTCTATACCCGAAATTGATAACTTCGATTTCTAAATTAAAAAAAACACCTATCAAAATGTATGGTCTTAATTCTCTTCCACTTCGTACTTTATTTTGCCTTTTGATTTTTTTATTTTAGCGTTATGGGTGAATATATTATTGACAACGCATGTCTAACATACATTTGTATGTTGAGCCTGGTATCTATGTTAAGCCCTTTTAACAGGTCGGGACCACTACCTTATATGGAAATGCATAAATTAGCATACTTTACATGTGACGCAAATTATTTTTACCTATATTTTTGACCAATCCACTAAATGAGTCACAATGCATGATGGACTACTGCGTGTTTACAATCAACCAAGAACACGTGTTATTTACTGAAATACAACACATTTTTTCGTGCAATGCGGGATTCACAATTTCGCTTAGTTTTTCATTTTGTGTATCCTCATTTATAGTTCGTGATATAAAGTATTACTTCCATGCTCAGATTAACGAAGAGTTGTTTCTATGCGAAGAAAAAAGGGTTTGAATTACCCGATATATAGCCATTAACATGTTTGATGATGGCACAGAGATTTCATGTATTTGTCCACCAGAAGCAACGAAACAACAGCGAAAAAAACACAATTACCCATGAGAAAAACTTACTGGTGTAAAGTAAGCCGTCGATAACAGCCGGTGCTGATATTCAAGAGTACAGCAATGTTCGTATAGATAATTAAAGGCAAATGTGGGGATCCTTGAATTTTGTGTTCGTAAAAAAGGCGAAAAAATATTTACATACATGGCAGTGTTAACAAATCTATAAGTATTTTTGTTGGTAACATTTCAGTATATGGGACTTCCAAACTGTTCCCTTTTTTTTTGAAGGTAGTGAGTCAGCAACTGTAGTTTCAGTTTGTTAGTTTTTTAACGGGCTCGGACATTTGACAAACTGAATAAAATCATTACAGCTGATTTCTTAAACCTGCAAAGTAAAACTTTGGTTGGCTTGCTTGCTTTGTTTGTATAGTTGTTTATACAAGCTTTGAAAATAAGATTGACATCTTTAAACAATATATATATATAGGCATAGTTTAACTTGTATATTTTATATTTTGTACAATATACAAACAAAGCAAGCAAGCTAACCAAATTTTTGCTCTACATGCATTAGGAAATAAGCTGTAATGAATTTATCCATATGTATGTGCGACAAGGTGGAAAATTTGATATGGTTTGTGAAAATTGCAGCGTTGAATCTACAATAAAAAAGAAGATGTGGTATGATTGCCAATGAGACAGCTGTCCACAAGAGACCAAAATGACACAGAAATTAACATTTATAGATCACCGTACGGCCTTCAACAAAGAGCAAAGCCCATACCGCATAGTCAGCTATAAAAGTCTCCGATATCACAATGTAAAACAATTCAAACGAGAAAACTAACGGCCTTAATTATATAAAAAAAAAATGAACGAAAAACAAATATGTAACACATAAACAAACGACAACCACTCAAATACAGGCTCCTATACAATATATTTTTTTATGGGATAGATTTCTTGTCATTTAATATTATATTTAATTGGACCGTTTTTTTTTTGGTTTTTTTTGTTGTTGTTTGGATTGTTTTACACAAGTAATTTTTGGGTCATTAATAGCTTACTTTTCAGCATTGGACCTATGACTGCTTACTTTACTAAATTATGTCTTTGTTGGAAAGATGTCTCATTTGGCACTCATACCTCATCTTCTTTTTTCTATATACAAAGCACGTTTTAGAAAAAAAATAAAAGGTAATATGGCACCCACTATGATCCAGAGACTTTTATTATTGGAGATATTTTACATATGTCAACAGGACAGCAGCCGAACGATAAAAAAATCTCTGAGGTATATTTTGTGATAAAATTAGCAACAAACGGATATTATCGATGGATGAAACTATAAAAAATGTATTGAGCTATATACCGTACCCGCTCAGTGTCGGATCCAGGGGGTGGGGGTTCCGGGGGATGGACCCCCTTTTTTGGACGATCAGTGCATTTGGATGGGGACATGTAGTTGAAACCCCCTCCCCTTTTGTCCAGGGTTAGGACCCCCCTTTTTAAAATGGCTAGACCCGCCCCTGCCGCTTTCATAACACTTCTTTTTAGCATACTGAATATTATGATGTTCTTACTATTAGTTCAGGTCCTGATAAAAAAATACACATTCAGTACAGAAAGAAGTGTTTCAATGAAAGTTTCGTGTTTTTCTTGGCAGAAATGATTTTGCAATGACATTATACAGGTTTAAAAGAGCTCAAATGATTTTCTTACTGGACAGTGGTCACTTCATTGGATATTTCACTGTGTCATGTCGTGAAATTAACGCAGGTTCAATTCATAACAATGCACAAAACCGGTTCAACTACTTTTGCAAGGCGAAAAAGAAAGTCGAATCGTGAAGCCAATAAACAATATTTTTTATGCAGTTAAGCTGCATTATGCGAGCACCCTAGATTTGTGTTCTACTCATTAAATCTGAAATACTTGCCATTGTTATTATCTAGCTCGCTACTATGTTATATATAACTAATTGAACACTTTTTTAATACTTTTTATTCTGGATTACAAAAAATATGACCAGAAAAACCTTAAATGACCGTCGATTTATCCAAAAGTTTTAAAGTTACACATAGGAAGTAGTGCTTATTAGGAATCCATGTGTAGTTCATTACGACTTGTGCTTTTAGCTGAGATGTCAAAGAACAATTGTATGAAATATTTAATCGCCGAAAATCTCTTAAGACAAGTAGTTTAGATTTCCCAAATGACAAAAGTCGTAGGAATATTGTTTTGTCATCAATACGTAGTACAACTACGTCAGTAGTCTATTATATAATAAGTTCAACTGTTCATGCTGTTGGCGGCAATTTCAAATTAAAAAAAGAAATTTTCGTAGCTTTTCAATTTAGGGGCAGGTGTGCAAATTAGCGGTGGTCCGAGGTCCGCGACCTTCCACTTTTGCAAGCGGAATTTCGAATAGGAAAGTTGGTTTCTAGCTACGCCCGACGTAGTCACCTTCCACTTGAAAGAAAATAAGAAATTACTTTGCAAACCTTTTCACCATGTTCACCAAAGTCTCCAATTAAACGAGCTAAAAACTTATTTTTATCATTATTAGTCATGACAGCGATGTTCATTTTGTTCAACCGCTAGCTTTATACAGAAAATCGCCGACAAATATTGTATAAATTCGAGTAAAATCGTATCTGATTGACAAAAACAACATTGTAAACACATAACAATGGCGGCCGTGAAGACAAATTTTTACAATATCGGATCCGATTCCGGAAGCGGATAAGAGTAATTCCGGGTTTGGCGATCATTTCCAAAATAAATCCAAGCAGGTGAAAAAATACATCTATGCATGGTAAATGAATATAAACACTAGAATTGTAAACGAAAAGATATATGTAAAAGAAAGAAAAAGCAGAAAAATATTTTATTCAGAAACTCAAAATTACTTTTTGACAAATTTTAATTTAAAAATCCAATACAAAGTGACAGCTGGGAACAGTATATCTAACAATATACATGTTCATGGTCACAAATTTTCTTTATAAATGATAAATGATGATAATGCATGCGAGATGCTTTTAAAGTGTAAACATTACTACTGCAATTTCGAAGGGTTATTTTTTTTCTCAATTTTGAAGGGTCAATTAAAGTAGCTGAAAGTTTCTTTCTTTATTTTCACAAATAATGCAACTATATTATATATACCTTAATGTAAGTAAATCATATGATATATAGGTGGCATTCTTTGGGCCACTCTACCCCCTCCTGTTTGATAACTTGGAAACGGTCGAGCTCCCCACCCCTAAACCATATGAGGGGCAGATCCAGGATTTTAGGTTAGGAGAGGCGCAAACTTAAAATTTTTGCTGAGCAGAGCGAGGCTAAAAAAAATTGAGGTAAAATTATCGGAATATTCTTTATTAAACTGAGAACAACCCATGCTTTGCAAATTTAAGGGGTGTGCAAGCCCGCAACCCTCCCCCGTCTGAATAAACCCCTGCATATATTCAAGTATAGGACAATATAATAAATAAAAAATGAAATATAGGGGGAGTCCCTGGAGTTACCCCACCCCCTCCTGTTTGAGAACTTGGAAACGGTCGAGATCCACACCCCTTAACCATAAATATTCATGTTTGTGACAATATGAAAAATCAAATGAAATATAGGAAGAGTCGCTGGGGGTCACCCCATTCCTCCTGTTTTTATGCCCCACCTACGATAGTAGAGGGGCATTATGTTTTCTGGTCTGTGTGTCCGTCCGTCCTTCCGTCCGTTCGTTCATGTTAAAGTTTTTGGTCAAGGTAGTTTTTGACGAAGTTGAAGTCCAATCAACTTCAAACTTAGTACACATGTTCCCTATGATATGATCTTTCTAATTTAATTGCCAAATTAGACTTTTGACCCCAATTTCATGGTCCACTGAATATAGAAAATAATAGTGCAAGTTTCAGGTTAAAGTTTTTGGTCAAGGTAGTTTTTGATGAAGTTGAAGTCCAATCAAATTCAAACTTAGTACACATGTTCCCTATGATATGATCTTTCTAATTTAATTGCCAAATTAGAGTTTTGACCCCAATTTCACGGTCTACTGAACATAGACAATGATAATGCGAGTGGGGCATCCGTGTACTATGGACACATTCTTGTTAGAATTTAAAAATGGTCGAGATCCCTACTCCTAAACCATATATATTCATGTATGGGACAATATAACAAATCAGATGAAATATAGGGGGAGTCCCTTGGGTCACCCCACCCCCTCCTGTTTGAGAATTTAAAACCCGTTGAGATCGCCACCCCTTAACCATATATATTCATGTACAAGACAATATAACAATTCAAATGAAAGATAGGGGGAGTCCCTGAGGTCACTGTTCACCCTTCTGTTAGAGAACTTGGAAATGGTCAAGATCCTTACCCCTAAACCATGTATGGGACAATATAATAAATCAAATGAAATATAGGGGAAGTCCCTGTGGTCACCCCAACCCTCCTGTTTGAGAACTTGGAAACGGTCGGGATCCCCACACCAAAACAATATATATTCATGTATGGGCCAATATAACTAATTAAATGAAATATAGGTGGAGTCCCTAGGGTCACCCTACCCCTCCTGTTTGAGAACTTGGAAACCAATGAGATCCCCACCCCTAAACCATATATTTTTATGTACGGGACAATATAACAATTCAAATGAAAGATAGGGGGAGTCCCTGAGTTCACTGTTCACCCTCCTGTTTGAAAACTTGGAAATGGTCAAGATCCTTACCCCTAAACGATATATACTCATGTATGGGACAATATAACAAATAAAATGAAATGTAGGGGAAGTCCCTAGGGTCACCCTCCCCCCAGTGGCGGATCCAGAAATTTTAATGTGGGGCCCACTAACCGACCTAAGTGGGGCCCGCTCCAGTGATTCCCTATATAAGCAACCAATTTTTTTTCCAAAAAAGGGGGGGGCCTGCCCCCCTAAATCCTCTGCCTACCCCTACCTGTTTGAGAACTTGAAAACCGTTGAGATCCCCACCCCGAAATTATATATATTCATATGTATGGGACAAAATAACAAATCATTTACATTTACTATGGGCAGGTCAGTCACACCTCACCTTTGATCCCTGTTGTAATGAACATTTGTCTGATTCGAGTCTCATAACTTTTGTACTATAGAACACAAACTCAGTTTTCTTTCAAGGGAAACCAGTCCATTCATACTATTACATTTTCATACTAAGTCCAATTGAACTTCTAGCAGTCAAATAAAACCAAGGTTAACTTAACCAAGTAGAACAACTGCAATCATTGGGAACTTGTACCTCTGCAGACTCACCATAAAAAAAATATACATTGATATATGCCCTGCTTTTGAAACCTTGATAACATATAAATTATTTGCCTTAATAAATAAATCATTAGATAAACATGAATGTACTATATATGAATGTTTAATGTTGAGGCAACATTGTCACAGTTTTAATAATTACGGTTGCCTTGGTTTTTGGTTAACTGCCTTCAGCGCTTACAGCGCTTTGATTTAATCTGAGCATGCAAATTGAAGATTACGTTATATATTTTACATTAAATATATTTGCAGAATAAAAACTTTGGTAATGAGAGTCCCAGACAATATATTAATTGACTGTTTTCCCACTAATTCCACGTGTTTTAAGTAGTAGTTTACTCGTAGTAGCCCACAATGCATTGTAGTTCATTGAGTCGATTGGTCAGTTTTTCAAGGCCATATTGGCCTTGTGTTTTGGAAATTACTATGCAAATATATTCTGACGTCAGAAAATCTAGAGTTCTCGACCTGTTTAAGAGTGCATTCGATTTCCTCAGAATTTGATTTATCTTGTTTTGTATCTTCTTGATCGATACGTGAGATTTTAAACATTGGTCAACTTCTATTGTCTAAATTGTTGTTATTACTATTTCAGAAAAGATGAACCTTTCAATTAGTTATGCCGTCGTTTTTTTTTTGTCACTTGTCATTGATAACAATTGTTCAGCAGAACTAACAGACGACAATCAAGTCATAGAAACACGGGGAAAAGACACGGAAAAGAAAATCGAAGTTAAGGTCAAACCATTGAAAACAGATTTTGAAAATGCTAACAGTAATGCTCAAGAGGTCAACTATGCTCATAATAAAGGAAATTACAGTTTGAATATTACAGTGGGGGTGGGGCGGAGGGATCACTGCAGGTGGAGATGGTGGTAGTATTAGGACTAATTTCGTTATCAAGAAAATAAGAACGATTCATACAAGTGAGGGACCAAAAACACTAATTAAAACAGATGATGTTAATTTGACCATTGACGGAGGAGGTGGCGGCAGAGGGGGCGGGGTGGGAAAAGGGGTGATGGTGGAGGTATAAAATAAAACTTGTTGATCAAGAAAATCCAGACTGAGCATAGAGAAGGGTTCAAGGTCACTACTTCAGGATCTGAAAGCCCTATACATGGAGTGAGTCTTAACATCAAGGGTGGTGATGGCGGAGGCGGCGGTGGAGCAGGTCCAGGAGGCAAAGGTGGGAACCTTGTTACAAATGTTGTAATAGGAAAACTACAGCAAAAAGATTATAGAAATGGGTCTGTGGAAAGAGCAAATCAGAAGGAAAAGGAAATTGTAAAAGACGCTAGAAATGGTCCCGTGGAAAGAGTAAATCATAAGGAAAAGAAAGTTGTAAAAGACGCGAGACAGAAACTAATGAAAGCAATGAAAAATTAAAGAAATAAAATGAAATGGATCGAAAAAGAAGGTAAAAAGACTAGAGAATGAACCGAACGAAATAGATGTGATGAAAAAAATGATATTTTGTCCTTATTGTGCTCTGATATTGTCTTGAAGTGTGAATGTATGAATTTTGCGTTTCTCTTAAAGATATTATTTCTTTATTGTCCGTTTTTAATGTCATACCACTATCTTTATATCTATATACTCATCTATGTTTTTCTTTTCTTTTTCAAACAAATATGAAATCGTTATACATTTTTATCATTTTATGTTCGTCTCCTTTACTTGAAACTCTCATAAACTCTCGAGAACATCACCCCAAAAACATGTTCCAAGGGCGATCGATGCTTGTGCTTTTTTACGAAATTTTATACATATAATACGCCATTATTTTTTTTTATATTTGAGTAATTGGTGGTCGGTGCTTTGTGAGGGAACAAAATAACATGTTCTCACTCGGTGATTTGTCTATGCCTTCGAGAAGTATAAGAGCATAAAAGTGAGCGAGTAGTCTTTATCTTACATTTTTGTTATATTTACAAGTGCCAGGTTAAGCTTGCTATAAAACCATGTTTAATCTACCATTCACGTCATTATACAATGCCCGCAGATATCCATTTGTTTGATGTGTTTGACATTTTGATTTTGACATTTGTTTAGAGACTTTCCGTTTTGAATTTTCCACGAATTTGTTATTTTTGTTATTTTCTCTTTTTTATGAATAAAGGCAACAGTAGTATACCGCTGTTAGAAATTCATAAATCGATTAAGAAAAAAGCAAATCCGGGTTACAAACTAAAACTGGAAGTATGAAAGTGTTCATGTTTCTGTTTTACATGTACTATTCTTGAAAAAGAAGAAAAGACTTAATATGTTAAACAACAAAAACAATTAAAGATGTTATAACTATGTAACACTGCCTTGGTGATAGTACAATAATATAGGTATAATGAGTCCTCCCTCATTTGTCTTCTGTTCCCGGAAGTTAATCATCATCATTTACGCAATCAATTATCAATTTAGGAGATCTTGGAAAACAAACTGAATTCACCAATGATTTTGATATATATTTATTATTTCAAAGATCAATATTTCATTATGACAAACAATAATACACGTACAAAGGATAATCAACATCTGTCCTACATGATTTCAAAGATAAAGCAGTTCAAACGCTTTTGTACATATTCTACTGTTTTACAATGGAAATAGGTGACTTGGGGTATCCAGCTCAGACTTCTCAGCAAGTTTCAGACATACACTAGTATCAGTTTGAACAAACTTATTTGCTAGATACCTCACTTTTATAAATGCCTTGAAGAACATTAATACAAGGTAATATTTAAAAAAATATATGACATGCTCAAAAGGGTATATATGAAGTTGGAAATTGAAACGGCGACAAGAGACAGAGACACAAAAATCCGAACAAAAAGCAGAAAACTGCCAAAAGCCACCATTGGATCTTCGACACAGCGAGAAAACCCGACCAGAAGGCTGATTTGAGCTGGCCTTTATATAAAAGTACGTACTAGTTCAGAGAAAACGGACATCACATTTAACTCCGAAAATATATATGAATTAAAATCATAAAAGCATACAAGACACAAAGGTCAGAGGTACCTGACTTGCGATCGCGCAAAAATATGCAGCAGGGTTAGATCTTGCTTCAAAAATATGCAACGCAAAAATAGATATATTATAATAAAAACGATGACATACTAAAAAGTGCACACATGACTTGAAGGACATAGTTGCGGGATAATATTTAAAATAACAAGGGACAATTATTCCTTGAGGAAAATCGATATGAGATAGTATACACAATGACATGAAAAAAATGGCAAAGATATCTGACAAATACTTAGACAATATTTACCAAAATAATTATTTTTATTAGAATTTATCAAAAATAAAACATAAAAATATCATCTTTAAAGCTAGTTCTACAAAACCGTTATCTTCCTCCAAAACAACGTCAAATATTGATGCAAAAGGGGATTGTTGAGGGGATTGTCCTCCGCGATTATGAATAATGAATATAGGTAAAATGGAATTGAATAAACTCAATGTTCTTAAATTAAAACATTATGATAATATTATATTTTTAAGATGTTACATTGAATTTAGTGAAAAATCGATGTTCAGTCGAAGATTGCACATTGTGATCAAATGTTTTTCACATAAAGTTTTATAAAAAAAAATCAGTTTAAGGCTTCAGCAGATTAAAATTGGTATGCAGATGTTAATCATCAGGCTCATACGGGCTAGGAACTATCTCACATAGCAACTGAAAAAATTCTGTAACTTTTGCTGAAATATAATATAAACACTTTATCAACATTGGGACACATATTTAATTCATGTCTGTTTTTAATTTGTTCATTTAATGCAAAAGATATATTACACCAAAAATAAATCAAACATGCATTGTTTTTCAAGCTATTTCTACATCAAAATCATTCTTAGTCACAAATTAAAAGAATTTTTCTTGTAAACAAAGCAAATAAGGACATTCACTCATATGAGCTCATACCAATTGCTCCTTTCATATTAGCTTTTTATGCTCTTCAATTTTGTATTAGGTTTGGCATTCGATTTGAGTGTCACCGAAAAAAACAAATTTTATAGTAGGACATGTCGTTTGCAAAATCACATGCATCTACATTTTAGTGTAGGTAACATATATCGCTTATTTGTGTAAAAGCAATAAATAAAGGCAACAGTAGTATACCTCTGTTCAAAACTCATAAATCGATAGAACAAAACAAATCCAGGTTACAAACTAAAACTCAGGGAAACGCATTAAATATAAGAGGAGAACAACAACATAACATTAAAATGTAACCCACACAGGAACGAACTAAGCATTAGACGAAATCCGATGAGAATAACAAATATAACAAATATAAAATTTAAAACAAAATGCATGAATTTGGGATAGAAAAGTACCGTGACACGTTTTATAATAATGTGAATTCACACTCAAATATAAGAGGAAACAAACGACACAAAAGAAACACAACGTTAAAATGTAACACACACAGAAACGAACTATAATATAACGATGGCCATATTCCTGACTTGGTACAGGACATTTTTTAAAAGAAAAAATGGTGGGTTGAACCCGGTTTTGTGGCACGCCAAACCTCCCGCTTCAATTGCAATGTTAAATATAACATTAAAAAGACAACACAACATTACAGGACTACAAAACAAATAAATAGGAGAACATATTGGACAAAGAAACACACGAATAATGGCTAACAAAAGGCACCAGGTTAAATATTTAATACGCCAGAAGTGCGTTTCGTCCACACAAGACTTACTAGTGACGCCCAGATACAAAAGTTCGAAAGCCAAAACAAGTACAAAGTTGAAAAGCACTGAGGAATCGTTTTTTGATAATGTTGCATTAATTGCAGATTCTTGATTATCTTTGTTAAATTTGTTGGCAAATATTCTCGACTTTGGCCGAATTCCAACTTACTGTATGCACGTATTGTTCAGAAATGATTTATCTTTTTTGTTGAACTCATTATGTTAACCTTGAGATGTCTTTTGATTCTTTTGTGTCATTAGGTTTCTGTATTATTCACTTGTACCTCACAGTCTATCTTTGATTGAACGACTTTCAAAAGAAAGTAATTTTAAATTACAAACCGAATGAGATAAAATTAAAAATAGCACAGAAAGTTCTACGAGTTTTGTCATACTTACCAAAGATTCTCAGTTCTATTTTGAAGAACACGAAAGGAATATAAAACAAAAGTCCACCAATAACAAAGAGAAAGGCGTACAGGAATTCAATCTTTGGATCTTGAACAATTGGACCAATAACCAAGTAACAAGCGATCAACACAAATACTATAGGTATTATGATCGGTATCTGCAAAAATGATTGTAAAAAAACAATATTGAAATAAAAGGTATTTAAATGGCGGAAGTTATTAATTTTTCATGGTTATATCAAAATTATTATATATTACGTTGGGTTTTTTTTCAAATCTGATAGTACAGTATCTATAATATATGTATGAATCTAGTAACAAGCAATTAGTGTTAAAGACTTATTTGTAAATATTTGAATCAACATTTGTATTGTTATGTTAAATTCATTTTCAAAAGTAAACCTTTAGAAGCTGGTAGGAGTGTTTTTCTCTTAAATATCCGTTTGAGTCGTATGTTTGATTTGAAAAATTCTAACCTTTTTCACATATTTTTAATTTTTTTGTTATCATCATAATCATTAGTTACTTCAATTTAAAATACTGAATTCTCATTAGAATTGAAATATGATGGTTTTCAGTTGTTTATATACAGCTAAATGAAATAATTTTAATAATGTTATAAATTATCGCACTAACCTTTAAGGGTCTGTCTAAGTCCTTTCTTGTAAATCTTAAGAGTATAAGAGAACCAACGGTAAGACCGTAGAACAGCCATGCAGTAAAGCTGAAGAAGTCAATCAAACTCCCTATATTTCCTGGTATTACCATGGCGATGCTGATTAAAGCCTATAAAAATACAAACTATTTTTTTAAATATTTGCACAAATTCTTTCAAAATTTTGTTCATATTTTAGTATGTGTATTTGAATACTGTAATTTGCATTAACAAAATGTGTAGAAAAATAACTCGAATGTTACCCACATGAATAAGTTAGAAAAAAAAAGTGTAAAATGCCTCCGATTTGTGTTGATCAGACTTTAATTTGTTATGTTTTGTATTGTTGTAGACTGTTGTTTATCTTTTTAGGCTTTTTTCACCATGAAGTTATAGGGGTTTTTTCGGCCTATGAGTTTGCATGTCTCCGTGGGCATCTTTCCTCTCTCGTTTGGTTATAGTTGTATGGTTTTATATGATAGTTCTTTATAGTATTGTCGGAATGTGGTAAATGCAAAGGGTTTCACTTATATTTATTTTCTTATTTCTTATATCAAGATATAACTAAGATTCAAAGGAAGGGTGAGGGCACCTTTAATGAGATAGCAATCAATTAATACAAGAAATGTTTTCATTTCATTTGTCAATAAAGGCACTTATCTGTTGTAAAATATACTGTGACAATCACTTTAAGAAGATATTTTTATTGGAATATATGCTATATTTCTTCTTGTTTTAAAGTCATATTCAGATTATTTTTTTTAAAACAGACTCCAAAAATAAATCTACGTAATAAATTATTGTTTTATGTATTGCTGTTAATTTTTTCGTTTTTTTACCATGACGGGGTCAGGTAATTTTCACTTGTGAATTCGAATATCCCTTCGGTTTCTTTCGCCTCTCTTTCAATTTATGACATTCTAGCAGCGGTATACTACTGTTGCCTTAGTTTTACAAACTACTAATCTACTAACTGTAAAAACAATGGATGGCATTGGTGTGACCCGTTTACAATGTACATACGACAAAACTTCTGGTAAATGCCCTTCTCGACTGGCTACGTACACAACTCTGTAACAAAGTAATATTTTTGTAGTGAAAACATATGTTAAAGTTGTAAGAATAAATTATTATGTATGTCAAATACTGAAGTCAAGCATAAATTTTAATTATTAAATATTCTGTCATTTTATCTAACCTGTGATATGTCAAGAGAAACAAAACAATCCTTGTAGAAAAGTTTCTGAAATGAAATTTAATTAATCTCCATTTTTTCGTTTGGTAAACAATTAATAAAAAAAAAAACAAAGCATGTTGTGTCATCAGCGAAAGTTTGACATAATTATGAAAAATAACTATTCTTGTATTGTAAACAAAATAAGTATCCTTTTCCATATTTCATGTTAACAATAACAATAAACACATGGTATTATCGCTATTGTTACAGATGAAAATGAAATCAACACTGCTTTCGAAGCACTTTTTTTGATTTACCTTCATACGGAACGCTCAAATAAAGATATTTAAAAGCGAGGGGAAGTTAATACGCTGACTTGCAAGAAGCTTTATGATAAAAAAAAAAAAAAAAAAAAAAAGAGAACCTTAACAACAGATTAGCCACATTAATTACAGGTATATACCCTTACAGCTACTAGTATAATTTTTATAACCACCTTTTAAACTCCATCTGTATTTACCTTGTTTTAACATCTAAAACAACGGAAATAGAATTTTCTTAAAACACCATATTCAATCATTCCTGGCACGAACACACGGATGTTGTTATCAAATTTTTGAAAATATGTAGTCAGTAGTCAGCACTTCTGTGTTGACTTGCGTTATCATTGATATGTTCATAATTATAAATTAACTGTTAACAAAACTTTGAACTTTTTAAATATTATAGTTTTTCGACCTCAGGAATAGATTACCTTTGCTATATTTGGCAAATGTTTTAGGAATTTGTTGTCCTCAGTGCTCTTTAACTTCGTACTTTATTTGGTTTTTTAACATTTTTTTATTCGAACGTCACTGTTCTTTTGTAGACGAAATGCGCGTCTGGCGTAAAAAAATAAATTAATCCTGGTATATATGATGAGTTTATGTTATATAAAGGAATATATCTTTCATGTGCGAAGCTAGTATTCCTTGCGTGGATTTGACTTTACGTTTTTGTCCTTTTCGTTTTACATATTTTCATGATTTGTAATTGCAAATATTGTTTTACGAAATGCTGATCGGACGAAGACAGATTACCTTTGATAAGTATTGATACAGTTATTGTTATGTAACATATATGTTATTATCTTGATATATATTACTAGTACCTTCCTCCACTGAATAGGGTACCGTTAGCAGCTCCAAAGGTAGAAAATAAAACAGCTAAAGGCATGAGAATAGCTGCTCCCCCTAAAACTCTGTCTCCCCAAGTCTGTAATAAATACACATATAAATAAAACAGCTAGAGGCATGAGAATAGCTGCTCCCCCTAAAACTCTGTCTCCCCATGTCTGTAATAAATAAACATATATGTTGGCTGATTTCAGTTCATTTTATTAAATAAACTTGTAAGTTTCCTATCGTTGTAGCTGAGACTAAATAGCCAACAATCAAAAAAATCTGCGTACTATAAAAACCTGGAAGAGCCTTAAAGAGTGATGCGCGACTCTTTTGAGTCGTTCAAAGCAGCAGGTCTAATTTACACATATTGTCAGTAAAGTGATTGTGGGTAAACAGTTTTATATTTATACGAAACAAGAAAAAATGTATGCTTTTTAAAATGTCGTAATTGATTTTATTTTGTAATTTTCAAATTCATTTTAATGTAATTTAAATACCTTTCAAATACGCCATGCGCAGTACAATTGGCCTGAATTTGAAGTCGGTCACTTCAAAGAAGAAGAGGCAATCTCTGTTTGTTTAATAACGGTATATTATTTGCGGGTTGTCTGTAGTTGTACACGTGTTTACGTGGAACAATCATTTAAGTTGTGTCAACACACAGTGGGTGCAATGAGGTTTGGACATTCTTACTCATCGACGAAAAAGTGGCAATGCTCGGGGATAACACTGCACATACCGAGTATGAAACGCACAGCTTTGCAGATGATTCAGAAAACGAAAAACACATACTTATTAATTTAATATTCTAGTATGCATGGCTAAATGCATTCATTTTGTTGTTGGATATTAATGGGTTGTTAAAACTTAAAGGTACACTTTAAAAGCCACTACATTTTTAAACAATAAAATGTTTAATACCGGTACCTTATTTCTGAATATTCATTGACCTCATAACCCCAATAAAATATGTAATGCTGTTATTAGCTGTAGAAATATAAAAAATGTTGAACCATATAATAAAACAATATAAATTATGTAACCATTATGCATAATGTATGATGTCAATGAACTTCTCATACTTTTATAAATGAGACAAATAAATAACGAGGTACAATCTGCTTTAAAAAAAAATGTACGAAATATGTAATACTTTCTCGAATAGACCACACACAACCAAGAAAAAACAACAACCTTGATATGGTTAAATGAAATTAGGGGACACTACATTTTATTTAATCCAAATGTTTTCAGTACTACCTCACATCTTAATTCTTATTTAAAAGTAATATTGCACAAAACTCATACAATACGTAATTTAGACAAGAGGAAATACAGATGAATTTGATGCTAATTTGACATAATTCTTTCAAAAGATCGTAAGAAAGATATATAGAGGTTAACACAGGGTGTTCAAAAATGCAACAGATAATATTCTTGTTATCAAGCAATTTACCGACCCGAGTTTCTAAAGTTTTGAATGAAATTAGCAGGTATTATAAACAAACTTTAATAAACTGGAACTTCTTAAAGGAACAAACTCAACAATATGCATTGTGTTGCTAAAGACAATAAATGATGCGGTTCCTGCATGACTTTAGACAGGAACATGAACAGGAGAAAACTAGTTTTCTAGTATCAAAGCCTCTTGCGTTTTATTTTGATAAGTGAAATAACATTGCTAACTCTAAGATAGTATAAGATCTTACGACTGCTACTGCGTCCACAGAGAGTAATTCTGCAGCTGTCATTGCTGTTAAATAGGATATGTTGGTCAATATATACACAACAGTAACAAGAAGTACTGCTAAAATGTTTGCTCTCGGAAGGTTTCTGAAATAGAGGTATATGTACAATGCATTATCTTTTATTTTCGTACAGAAACAAAGAATTGCATCAATGTATTCTAACTGTTATGGTTTTTTTTCACAAAGTAACAAAGTCATTTTATATAATAAGTGTTTGATCTTCTTTTGGATGTTTTAATTACGAATATCATCTAAGCGGTTAATACATTAAGCAAAATTTACGAAGCATGTATTTCGTCGAATTTCAATTTTTAAATAAAAAATTTAAAAAATGTAAGTATGAGTATTTGTGTGTGGATTTTTTATTCGTACACTGAACAGAATTACGTGTATCGTGGGTTTTTTAAATGTTTATATTGAAATACAGTTACATAGAAATTTAAAATGAAACACACTTACTTTTTAGGGTCTTCTATTTCCTCTGTGACATAATTTAAGTTATTCCTGAAATTAAAATATCGTATGAAAAGCAATTAAAAAATTTGAAGTTGTTGTTAAAGAGTTAATGACCCTCACGACCTGTTTTCCAATTTATAAAAATTAGCAAATTCTTCGGCTTATGGGCTATTTTTATGTCATAAGTTATCACTAATCCAGAAGCTCAGTTCCTTTTATAAATAGCATGAAAATGCAGATGCTGTTTTGTTATCATTTGCTGTTGTTTATCTTTAGAATATCGTTTGAACTTTATGAACTTGTCTCCCTCGTGCATAGTTCTGATTCCTTCTCCGAATTTCGCGATTGTTCGCACAGTCCAGCTCCTCGACGTTTTTATTAGCTTTCAGTTTTCAAATATTTTGAATTCAAGAGTCATTAAGTGACACTGATTATCGAAATGCGAATTTGGTGCCGTAAATCGAAATCATAATTGTATGTGATTTTATATGCATGAAGACTATAAAATGTAAGTTTGTTTGAAAGAAAGACAAGCTTAAATATTAATGTTTCAATTATAGAATAAGAACATTAAAAATTACACAGCATCTTGTCAGAAAATGTGTTTATGTTAAGCGAGATAACTCAAACTCTACACCTGTCTAATTCTCTGTTGTTTTTCAACAGATTTTTGCTATATCCATATTGCGCCTTTTATGGTTAGGTGAATAACAGCTAGAAAATTCATTATGTGGTGCGAAAGTACAAAAGAGGGACGAAAGATATCAGAGGGACAGTCAAACTCATAAATCGAAAATAAACTGACAACGCCATGGCTAAAAATGAAAAAAAGACAAACAGACAAACAATAGTACACATGACAAAACATAGAAAACTTAAGAATAAGCAACACGAACACCACAAAAAACTAGGGGTGATCTCAGGTGCTCCGGAAGTGTAAGCAGAATGCAAAATGCTACCATATTTAAAAAATTAAAATAGACAGAGCTGTACATAATTTATTTTCACCGGGGGGAAACGATCAGAAAAATATATTCCTTACATTATAGCAATTTATAGAATGACTAAATTAGACGAGATAAAAGTAACAGTAACTTAAAGCAAACTCGGAGTACTTTATTCAAATGTGAATGTATACACTCCTTCCCCCGCGCTGTATTTCTAAATAGATGTTATACCATTATATTAATTCATCATCTGATACAGGAAGATCATGATCTTGTTTTATCTCCTTATATCCAATGTCCAATGCCTTTTCAGAGGTGTTTTATTTTGAAAAAGCACCTCCAGACGTTTAACTTACCATCCGTCGTATGCCCACAATGCATTGTAAAAGGCCAGGGCTATTGATGACGGGTTCGTCTCACTTCCTTTGAAAGAGTCTTCAAATTGTGAAACGTGACCTGAAAAGTATAATATAAACTAAATGTTTATAAAACTTTAAAAATTGCAAAGCACGGATGATTTTCCACACCGGGAATAGATTAACTAAGTTGCATTTTTTAAAATCTTTCGGCATTTGGGTCTGTAATGCTTTTCAGCTTTGTACTTTATTTGGGCTTTTTAAAATTCTTGGATACGAACGTCACAAAGTTTTTATTATTGATATCAATGATAATGAAATTAAGAATGAAAACAGGGAGTGTTTCAAAGAAGCAACAACTCGGCGACCTTAAAAGAAAGCAGCCGAATGTCACCAATGGGTCATCAACATGGTGGTATTTTGTATCGTTCAGTTGTTATACATGATGACGTACAAATCACAAGTTAAGAAAAATGTATCTTTGGTGCTTGTATGAAAGAGAATGTCTAACGACAATGTGCTCAGTTTAAGACATGGCGGAAGTTAAAGTGCTCAAGAGTAGATGTCCGACTCCAAAACGTTCTTTGACCAATTATAATTGTTTACTTTTTATCAATTGTGACTTTGGCGAAGAGTTGTCTCATTGGCACACATTCCGCATCTTCTTTAAACTATATAGAGTAAAAGTCGCGTACTCTTATTGTTTGGCTTAGGATTTTACCTTGTCCTAATCTAATCAATCCACCAACAACAATTATCATCAGAGCTATTAGTTTGGCACCGGTAAAGAAGACTTGCATCCTTGCCGCCAATGTTGTGTCGATACAGTTCACTACAGCAATCGTTACTACAAACAACAAGACATATTACCACCGTGTATCATCGTACAGCGGATATAGGTACTAACCAAGCGGGCGTGAGCGATTTTGATCTTACACGGTAACGAAAAATCTTTGTTTTGGTCACATAATATCAATGTGTACTTCAATCTAAACATAATTGCTGTTTAAAGAAATGATTTGGTCGTAGGTTGATGATTAGAGATGTCTCATTATTTTCCCAAAACAAGAGGGATTACTAAAATCATGTGCAAATACTTGTAAAAGAAGTTGGCCCTCGTCTCATCCGATATAATTCTATATTCATTGCAACTCTTTTTCTGATAGAAGGTCAATGTGTGTGTGTAATAAGTATAGCTGATTCAATAATTGGCATTGAAATCTTTCATACATATGTTACTTTTCGATATTTTATCCCTAAAGAAGCGTTGTGTACGGTGTTTAGCTGACCACATAAATCCTTATGTACGGTGCATAGTTAAGTTGTTGTACACCGTACACAATAACTTTATTTTCATACTCGTTTGTTACCCAAACAGTTTCAAGGAATGAGTAATCACAGGTAGGTTTATGATTGGTAACCATTACTGTTACCTTGTATTAGGTTTCTTTCAGATAAAACATGTAAAAGTCTCAACAACTGTATCGAAATTGAAAGTGGGTGTTGACTTTCACAACTATTTGCGCCTGAACTAGTTAATTGTTCTTATTTGAATATCAAAGTTGTTTTATGAATAGGAAAAAATCGACACAAAAATTATTTGGGAGCAGGAATTTCAAATGTTGAGAAATGTACATTGAATATTAATAAAGCAAAACAAAGATTTTCGTTACCTTGTAAGGTCAAAATCGATGATGCCCGCTTGGTTAGTACCTATATCCGGTGTACTGATGATACACGGTGATTACGGATGAAAAATCTCGGATCGATTATGCATGCTCAATTCTATCCGACGTGGAAAGTCAAAAGCAGGGATATGATACTGACATCAAATTGTTGATTTCTTATGTACGATATTTCACACCAGGATAGTTATTTCATTACTCTCGCTGCGTCGAAATTAAACATCGTTCTGCAGGAGCTTATCAATAATGCATCATATTTCAAATGCGTCCATTTTAGAATGACCACCGGTCTAATGTTAAAAAACAATTTGACTTTAAAGACGTTACGCACGGTCTTCGGTCTATGTTTCATTTGACCATTTCTTGATGAATAAGTAGGACGAAAACTAATCAATTCTACGAATTATTAAATAGTAACTTGTTTGTATTTCTTATTTGAATCGAAATGGAATAAAACCTGATTTTAATAAATGAAATGTTATGTCTTATTTTATGATTAAGCAAGGATTCCGTATTTATAGTGTCATATTTGCCGAGTAAGACATAACAAGAACCAACCATCCAAATATAAACGAAGAAATAAATACAAACTAATGAATGGATGAAGGGGGTGAGGCCGGAGGCCGAATCCCCTATGGATTTTATTCACCCTCTATGGATCCGTAGGGGGTCAGTAGTTAACCGTATAACGAATTCATCGCACGCTGCACTTTTTCTGCTGCCTTCTGTTCAAAAATAAACAATGAAACGCAACAACATTAAAAAATGACGTCACCATTAACGCATCATGAACCCCCTATGAAATTTACTAACCCCCTACGATCTCATAGGAGGTCACCACGTGATATTTTACCAGCGGTGCGATAAATATAAAATATATAATTTTATTTTATTTTCCGTTGACTAAAAATGTATCATGATCTGTGTAATGGTTTTATTTTGAGAGAAAACTTATTAATATTTTTTTTTGAAGGGTAATAAAAATCAACAATAAAAATTATAATATAAAAAATATTTTTAATGCAAAAGAATTGCGTTTTAAGGCGTGTAGTATGGTTGAACAATTGCCAAACATAATATTCTTGTTATAACCCCGTGATTTTCAGGATTTAATTTACACGTAATTTTTTTCAAATATTACCCGAAAATTTAAGATAAGTATATGTAGCACAAGCTTTAATAATACTGAAGCTTTAGTTTTTGGAGCCAAGTAACATTTATATGTCTGCAAGTACGAATGTTTGTTTTCATGATATACTAAAAGTCATGTCCAGGCATCCGACAAACAGACGCATGTGAAAAATACTCATTCTATTTTAAGGCCGACTGTAGACCACTTTTTTTAATTTTGAAATAAAATCAATAATTCAAAACTGCCCTTTCATTCCAAAATCTTAGAATGAAATTGAATTTACAGTTCAGGCAAACAGAGGATATATAGTAGCTGGTTGCTGCCATTGACCCGAACGAGGATTATTTTTCTTTATCATCTTATTGAAAGACACATACTTGAGATGTTGATAGTACGAATAAAAAGACAGTGCAATTATTTGATAACTGCAGTTTGAAAACTACAGATGAAGGCGGGTAAATAAAATGTATACTCTGGGAGCACAAAACAGCTTTGGTACCGTACTGGCTGTCTCCAAGCGATATATATATGCCTATTATAATACCTAGATACATGAACTTGTGATCATGAGCATCATAGAGGATTATGCATTTTGCAACAATTGATATACTTGGACAGTGACAAATATTTGAAATATATACTTTCAATAAGTTATGATTTTGATGAAATAAAGTGTGTTTGTTAAAAATATATTATCAGCCATGTTAACAGTCTATTTTTTTTAATAAAAAGTAAAACGACGTCGTTTTTCTATTATTTCAACCTACTTCTGTATAAAACGTCAAAGCTTTGCATTTTTTTTTTAAACAGCTGTCATTTTGATGTTTTACTTTTTATTAAAAAAAAATAGACTGTTAACATGGCTGATAATATATTTTTAACAAGAATGTGTCCAAAGTACACGGATGCCCCACTCGCACTATCATTTTCCATATTCAATGGACCATGAAATTGGATAAAAAAAATATAATTAGGCATAAATATTAGAAAGATAATATCATAGGGAACATGTGTACTAAGTTTCAAGTTGATTGGACTTCAACTTCATTAAAAACTACCTTGACCAAAAACTTTAACCTGAAACATGCACTTTCATTTTCTATGTTCAGTGGACCGTGAAATTGGGGTCAAAAGTTTAATTTGGCTTTAAACTTAGAAAGATCATATCATAAGGAACATGTGTACTAAGTTTCAAGTTGATTGGACTTCAACTTCATCAAAAACTACCTTGACCAAAAACTTTAACCTGAAACATGCACTTTCATTTTCTATGTTCAGTGGACCATGAAATTGGGGTCAAAAGTTTAATTTGGCTTTAAAATTAGAAAGATCATATCATAAGGAACATGTGTACTAAGTTTCAAGTTGATTGGACTTCAACTTCATCAAAAACTATCTTGACCAAAAACTTTAACCTGAAACATGCACTTTCATTTTCTATATTCAGTGGACCGTAAAATTGGGGTCACAAGTTTAATTTGGCTTTAAAATTAGAAAGATCATATCATAAGGAACATGTGTACTAAGTTTCAAGTTGATTGGACTTCAACTTCATCAAAAACTACCTTGACCAAAAACTTTAACCTGAAACATGCACTTTCATTTTCTATGTTCAGTGGACCGTGAAATTGGGGTCAAAAGTTTAATTTGGCTTTAAAATTAGAAAGATCATATAATAAGGAACATGTGTACTAAGTTTCAAGTTGATTGGACTTCAACTTCATCAAAAACTACCTTGACCAAAAACTTTAACCTGAAGCGGGACAGACGGACGAACGAACAGACAGACGACGGACGCACAGACCAGAAAACATAATGCCCCTCTACTATCGTAGGTGGGGCATAACAAACACACTTTATTTCATCATTTTAACGTTACCATTACTTAACCGAACACCGTGCGTAACTTCTAAAGCAGTCGTTCGAATTCACAATCAAACAGCATTATGCCGTTTACATTTTAATTGATGAATGGTACTTTCTGGGGTTTAAGTATCCAAGAACCGCAGGCATGTTCTATTAGCTGTTTTAATGCGTGATCATATATTGAATGGTTTTACACAAGTCATTTTGGGGGACCTTATAGCTTGCTGTTGGCTGTGAGCAGAGACTCCGTGTTGAAGACCGTACTTTGACCATAAATTATTGGTTTTCTTTTACAACTTGTGACTGGATGGAGAGATTTCTCATTGGCACTCTTCCACATCTTCTTATATCTATTTACCTATTACAACTATGGCAACGAGTTTCTTTATATTTTCTGGAGAGCCACACATTGGGAAGAATGTAGCCATGTACTCCCCAAACGTAAGTGATATGATGGCTACTGATGATGTCCGAATTACAATAACGGAAGTCCATGCGAATAGAAATGCCATGACGTCACCATATGCTTCCTTCATATAGGCGTATTCTCCACCAGACTTTCGGATCATTGTTCCAAGTTCTGAGTATGATAAAGCACCTACAATATACAGTTGCAATTAATTTTCATTTCATCTGATCGGTTGGAGCTAATTTGGATGTATACTGTTAACTCAATATACTCCATCAAAATGACTCTTATCTATAAGTAATTATTAAAAAGAACTGTAGAATCAATCACCTGAAATTGCAAAAATGGCCATCAAACCAAAATTCCTTGTGTACTAAATACCGGTATATTAACACTTTACTCATAGTTCTTGGTAGAAATTGAGATTAGACTTACCCAGAAGATAGTGTTCCCACATCACCATACTTGGATCAGACAATTTTTGATAAAATATATATTTGGGTATGGCTGTGGATTTTTTTCTCAATATCGATATCTTTGTCTCAAAATGGAAATATTTTTGGACGTTTTTGCAGTGTTTCGCTAATTAAATGCCAAAAATTTTTAAGACTTTATAGGAGAAAATAATCCAAAATGTAATTACTGATATCTGGCTACGTACTGTCTTATAAACGCCCGTCATCTAAACATCATATATAACTTTACAAAATATTGTTCATTTTTAACTCAAAGGGACAACAAATGTAACCCTATCTTACATATCTTCTGCCTTTCAGCTTAATAAACAAACAAAAATCAAAAAAGGACAAAGAATTTTTTTTTTTTTTTTAAATTCAAATATAGTTAATTTCATAACCAAAAACATGTTACATAACTTAAAAGGTAATGTTTTTAACACCAAAGGAACAGCATCTGTTGCAGAAAATAAAAACTGAATAAAAATTTTATTAATTTAGAATTCAATCAAAATTAATTAAAGGGAAGGTGGTGTAAATAAAAATAACAAAAATGACATCTAGAGGTCAAAATATGTTTTTTTTTATACTGCAACTAGTTGTGTTTTTTTCCTAAACATTGTAACACAGCTATATTTTGTGCAATGTCAATTTCATCCTGAAACACTTTTTCCATAGTCAGGGGTTCATTAAGGTATGAAAATAAGTTTGAAATATGTGTTACAATTTAAATAGCTATGAATTTATTTATTAAAGTTGCAGTATAAAAACAATATTAGGTCAATGTCAGAAAAATATAAACCTTTTGTACTCGTCGCAAAACTGGGGAAGGGCTCGGTAGAACCTCGCCCTTCAGCCTCATACAAAAAAAGTTGTTGATATTTTTCTGACATTGACCTAATATTGTAAATATACTGCAACAAGCTCTATTTATTTCCTATACACAGCTATATTTTGTGCAATGTCATCATGGAACACTTTTTCCACAGTCAGGGGTTCAGGGATGAAATTAAGTTTGAAATTTGTGTTACAACTTTAATAGCTATCAATGTTTTATTTTAAGTTGCCGTATAAAACCAATATTAGGTCAATTCCATAAAATATAATCTTTTTTGTATTCGGCACAAAACTGGGGAAGGGCTCCGTAAAACCTCGCCTTTCCCAGTTTCTCAACCCCGTACAGAAAAGTTTATATTTTTCTGACATTGACCGAATATTTCTTTAAAAATAGGCAGATATCTCTTCAATTGGTCAAGCTGTAAATTGTCAGGAGTCTATAAAAGTTGTAAATGAATGAAAAAGAAACTGTTAAAGATTTGACATTTCACACAAAAAATCTCCAACCAAATAATAAATATTTAGATAAGACCAGGGACAAACACTGACGAAGTTCCTGGAAAAGGTCAGGTACATAATGTGTGGCGAGGTATTGGTGATATCAACGGCCACCCCTTTTAAATACGTACCAGTACAATTGGAATAACAATATGTATATCAAAGAACGCACAATAAAAAGATTAGCATAGGTAAAGAAACCATTCTTGAATTTACATACCTAATAGCGCCAGAAGGCCAGAAAGTGACCATATGACCAGACTAAGTCCGACTGATCCCGTTCTGTCTAATACATCAGTAGGTGAAATAAAAATACCAGAACCTGTAAATCAAAACAAAAACCGAATATTTGATAACTTCCATATTTTGAAATAATCCCAGGATTCTCGGAATTGCATTTTGCAATTAGAAAAACGGGGGAATAGTTATTTGAATTATACTTTAACTACGACAAGGTCATGGAAGTTCGCGCTCTTACTATTATTATGTGTTTCTTGAAAGATGTAAAATTTGAGATTACTTTGATAATAACTTGTGCATAGATGCAAAACTATTTTAAACAAAAACAAATCCGTTACTGTCGAATCTTCCTTGTTGATTGTAAACGTTTTACATGCATATAGGTACAACTATGTTGTAATAAACGCTGAAATAAAATTGAGAATGGAAATGGGGAATGTGTCAACGAGACAACAACCCGACCATATAACAGACAACAGCAGAAGGTCACCAATATGTCTTCAATGCAGCGAGAATTTCCCGCACCCGGAGGCGTCCTTCGACTGGCCCCTAAATAAATATATATATACTAGTTCAGTGATAATGAACGCCATACTAAACTCCAAATTATACACAAGAAACTAATGTTAAAAATAATACAAGACTGACAAAGGCCAGAGGCTCCTGATTTGGGACAGGCGCAAAAATGCGGCGGGGTTAAACATGTTTATTAGATCTCAACCCTCCCCCTATACATCTAACCTATGTAGAAAAGTAAACGCATAACAATACGCACATTAAAATTCAGTTCAAGAGAAGTCCGAGTCTGATGTCAGAAGATGTAACAACAGAAACTAAACAAAATGACAACAATACATAAATAATAACAGACAACTAGCAGTTAACTGACATGCCAGCTCCAGTGAAAGCATTGACAGAAATGAACAGTATAATGTAGTATACCATTAATGTTAATCCAAATATTTTTAATATTTCCGTTTACAAAAGTCCTTCGATTTAGATTTCGTTACATTTTTAAATACTATTACTGGAAATTACTTCAATGTTTCCAGATGAAGCCGGCATCCGGATGTGAGATTTTCCCGCTGTGTTGCAGACCCATGATTGGTGTCTGTTTTCTGATCTTTGGTTGTGTTCTTGTCTCGCTGACACCTTCCCTGGTTCCAGTCTCAATTTTAATCTTGGTAAAAATATTTGCTTAATCAAACCTATCTTTATACTGTCATATAATAGAATTTCGGTTGAGTCGCAATAAAAAAGCAACATTTAAGTCAAACCTACCTATAATAGTTCCTACTATCAATGAAGTACCACTAATTAGACCTACAGATCGCTTTAACTTGATGGGTTCAATGACAACTCCCCCTGAATCTTTAACGTTCTTGTTATCATGACTGTCATCATTGTCTGTTCCATTTGGAAATGTTCTCTGTCGCGTTCCATTGTCTACCGTTCCGTACCTTTTACCATCATCTAAAAAAAACCACATTAAGTTAAACTTCTGTTAGAATTTACGTACATTCTATACAAATGTTAATTTTTGTCAAGGAGTTTCACGGCTTAGCCAAAGAAGCTTGAAATTTTACGATATTTATCTAGAGTTAAAGATGCCAAAGTTAAATGCAAAATTTAACTAAAATCTGAGACATAGCCCATTTACTGTTACTTGACATAAACGTGTTTCTGTAATTTTTAGTTTATTGGTGTTGATGGCAGATATATGGTGGTGACTGGTCAGCTTCTTGTGTTGTGTTGTTACACCTCTGTCCAATGTTAGCGGAGGGTTGAGCGCTCACAAACATGTGTAACCCCCGTCACAATCTGCTAAGGCCTGGTCAATTCAGGAGTGGTTGCCGTTGGCCTATGTGCGTCATATTTGTTTTTCGTAAACTGTTATTTTATTAATAAGGCCGTCAATTTCTCATTTGAATTGTTTCATATATTTTCATGTCGGGGCCTTTTATAGTCGACTATACGATGTGGGATTTTTATTATTGTTGAAGGCCGAACAGTTGCCCATAAATCCTTACATCCACTTTATTTTAACTTTGGTCAACAGTTGTCTCATTGGCAACCATACCACATCTCCATATTTTTATATTAAGAACAACATTTGGAGAGATTTAGAACTAAATATTTTTTTATGACACCAATCTATGGAACGCCACGACTGCCTTATGTTAATAATCAGCATTATACGCAGTGTTCACAGCATTATATGAAGTGATCACAGCATTATATGTAGTGCTCACAACATTATATGAAGTGATCACAGCATTATATGCAGTGCTCACAGCATTATATGCAGTGTTCACAACATTATATTAAGTGCTCACAACATTATATTAAGTGCTCACAACATTATATTAAGTGCTCACAACATTATATTAAGTGTTCACAACATTATACGTTTTTTGTTGTATGATGAGATTGATGTATGATGAGATTTATGAATGATGAGATCATTCGGTAAACTTCGTTTTTTAGCGGAAATTACCGAATCCATAATTGGTAAATTACGGTGTAATGCCCAGCAAACAAATTTAAAAAGTTATTAAAATCATGTTATCATAAGGTAGCATACAATATTTAAAACTGATTGAAATAAGTAAGGAAAAGATGAAACTGAGAGGTGAATGATTGAAGTAGTTCTGTTCGTCGTAAGAAATACGAATTGCAAAATGTAAGTTAAATAATAAAAAGTTTATTTAATGAAATATCGTAGGAAAATTTGTATGATATATTCTCGAGTTCATTTCCTACTGAAGAAATTTAGCAAGGTGCCACTTTATAGTCCGAACTCAGTTTAAAAAGCTTAATTACCTTTTAAATAAAACAGTCAGTTTTCTATAACACATAGGTGCCATATTACGCTAGCTAATATATATCATGATAGTCATTTTTGGCATCGATTTTCAGAATTTGGCATTTTTACATGAATAAGTATCTAACAGATATGGAAAATGCAGTTTAAAGCATTTCACTGTAGGTGTTAAACATAACTTTACATCAATTATTCCATTTTTTTACAAGCTTTTTAGCACGGCAAATACTAAGATTGTCTTCTAAATATGATCAGCAGTCTTATATAGAAATTTAAACTTTCATAGAAAAAATTACCCTTTCAAGACCCTGTTTAACATTTTCATTTAAAGTTATCATCTCTTATGAAAATTGAGTTTGTGGGGATGAATAAAACGTTTACTACGTTTGTTCGTCAGTTTGCACGGTACATATATATATATAAAAGTGGTATGCTTGCCAATGAAACAACTTTCCACAAGAGACAAAATGACATCACAGAAATTTTAAACAGCTAAACGGCCACAGTACGACCTTCAACAATGAGGAAAGCCCATACCGGATAGTCAGCTATAGAAGGCCCCGAAATGATAAACGAAAAATATTCCTAATTTATGTACAAACAAACGATCGAAAAACTAACATGTATATAACACATTAATTAACAAGCGACAACCACTAAAATAAAGGCTCCTCCTGACTTGGGACGGCCACATATATGCAAAATGTGGCGGGTTTTAACATGTTAGCGGGATGTTGGTATCCTCCCTCTAACCTGGGACAGTGGCGTAACAGAACAACATAAGAACGAACTATGAAAATCAGTTGTAAAAGGCTTGTTAGTTTTCTCGTTTGAATTGTTTTACATGGTCGTATCGGGGCATTTTATAGCTGACTATGCGGTATGGGCTTTGCTCATTGTTGAAGGCCGTACGGTGACCTATAGTTGTTAATGTTTGTGTCATTTTGGTATTTTGTGGATAGTTGTCTCATTGGCAATCATACCACATCTTCTTTTTGTCGAGCCTTCGACTTTAGTCGAAAAAGCGAGACTAAGCGATCCTACATTCCGTCGTCAGCGTCGTCGTCGGCGGCGTCCACAAATATTCACTCTGTGGTTAAAGTTTTTGAAATTTTAATAACTTTCTTAAACTATACTGGATTTCTACCAAACTTGGACAGAAGCTTGTTTATGACCATAAGATAGTATCCAGATGTAAATTTTGTAAAAATAAAATTCCACTTTTCCCGTATTTTGCTTAAAATTGTTTTTTCTGCGGGGAAACATAACATTCACTCTGTGGTTAATGTTTTTAGAATTTTAATAACTTTCTTAAACTATCCTGGGTTTGTACCAAACTTGGACAGAAGCTTGTTTATGATCATAAGATAGTATCCAGAAGTAAATTTTGTAAAAAAAATAATCCATTTTTTCCATATTTTACTTTTAAATGGACTTAGTTTTTCTGCGGGGAAACATTACATTCACTCTGTGGTTAAAGTTTTTAAAATTCTAATAACTTTCTTAAACTACCATGGGTTTGTACCAAACTTGGACAGAAGCTTATTTATGATCATAAGATAGTATTCCTAAGTAAATTTTGTAAAAAAATTACTTCATTTTTTCTGTAATTAACTTTTAAATGGACTTAGATTTTCTTCCAATTTACATTACATACAGTCTGCAGTTAAAGTTTTCAAAACATTTATTAGATTCATTAACTATCCTAGATTTTTACCAAACTTGGACAGAAGCTTCTTACAATCAAAATATAGTATCAAGAGGAATATTTTTATTGATTTTTTTCCTCATTTTTGTTGAGTCTGCGATTTACAGCAAAAGTAGGCGAGACACTGGGTTCCGCGGAACCCTTACAGTTTTTTTTATATTAACTCATTAGATGGGTACAAATATAAATACATATGATCTAACAAGAAAATAGAGTGAACGTGCATGTGGGCGGGTACTTGTATATCCCAACAATAAAAAGACACTATAAGTACTGATCTGAGAGTATATATAACGAATATAGTACCATGCTGTTGATTAAAAATAACATCACTCCAGACCCTTTTGTTTTCCACATATTTAATATTGCCAATAATTAAGAAGTTCCGGGTCGAATCGATACCAATAATATATTCACCTGTTAACTATTACATTATCTGTACGTTCCGCATCTGACAGGAGTACCACGAAACGCTGTATTTAAGATTTTGCTATATACACGGGTCGTAATCACAGGGTTGAAACTACTTAATTCAATCATTGTCACATTGTTCCCGATTGTAGTACTTTAATCAGTATGACTTTCTAAGATGGCAATACGAATAATAAAAATCTGGACTTAAAATAAGGCGTATAGGTACAGCATGTACAGTTTTCAATTTGTTAGACGTAAAACAGCGAATCAAAGATTCAATTTTATTCATAACTCATAACGGACAAAACTGTTGATTAAAAAATACTCCTTTCCAGAGACTTTTGTTTTCCAAACAAAATCAATAATACCAATATTAAATTGACAAGTTCCAGGTCGACGGGTTCAAACAGAAAGATGTTAAAAGCAGAGAAAACTTCATCTTATAATCGGCATGACTTAATCAGATGACAATACCAATACTAAAATAAGGCTTACGCATAGTTATATTCTTTAATTCAGTCACAGACCCGCGATATCACGGATGTGTTCTAGTAAATATATATACATATTAAGTTGTGAATATGGTGAAACTAATCCTCAAAATAAGTTGAAAATGCCCTGCATGGTGTGGAATAAACTTGGGTTAAATTGATCATACTTCTTAATTTACTTACTCAATCCGTTTTAAATATTGTATACTGCCTTAATGATCACATATATAATAATAACTGTTTAAATTTGTTTGCTGGGCATTAATTTACCGTAATTTACCAATTATGTTTTCGGTAATTTCCGCTAAAAAACGAAGTTTACCGAATGATCTCATCATTCATAAATCTCATCATACATCAATCTCATCATACAAAAAAAAACGTATAATGTTGTGAACACTTAATATAATGTTGTGAGCACTTAATATAATGTTGTGAGCACTTAATATAATGTTGTGAGCACTTAATATAATGTTGTGAGCACTTCATATAATGTTGTGAACACTGCATATAATGCTGTGAGCACTGCATATAATGCTGTGATCACTTCATATAATGTTGTGAGCACTACATATAATGCTGTGATCACTTCATATAATGCTGTGAACACTGCGTATAATGCTGATTATTAACATAAGGCAGTCGTGGCGTTCCATACCAATCTTCAATTGTTGAAATCATAATTTGATTTGTAATAATAAAACTTCATCTCCGTATTTAAAGGGAAATTCCGCGATTTTTTACTTATCATCTAATTATGTTCATCTTAACATAAAAAACACATTTGCAAAGTTTTAAATTTATATTCCTTCTAATAACGGAGAAAATCAAGTATTTGAAACTTTTTTGGTTGAATTCTCGAGTGGGTCGTGACGTATTAGCCCGATTTATTGAATTCTGGGAAAAAATAAAATCTGTTTAACTCTAATAGCTTATCGACAATATACGTAATTAAAAGCGCACAGCTGACGAATGGTCGTAGTCATTAACCACAATACAAGAATGAACGAAAATGAATATGCATATACCGTTTTGTTTTGATGAATTAAACTCCTATTAAATTATCTCTAGTAAATGTTTTCGAATAAATTTCATTAATTATTGTTGAGAATTTTTTCATAAAATATTTATTGAACATTTTTACTGATATTGAACTGAAATTATTTCAGTTCTATTTACCGTTATTGTTTTGATAATCATTTCAATGCAACTAAAGTGTGAGCAGAGTGTGTATATTATTTTGTAAAGGTCACTGTATATTTCTCGGCTTGAGGTCAATTTGTTTACCTTGTAGCTATTTAGCCGCAGGTGTGAGTTCAAGCGTACACAGGTATAAATGTTGTTATTTGGAAAGGATAAACAGAAAGGGTTAGAAAGAGTATGCTGTCACGATTTTAATACACTAAGAGTTTAATACACGATGAGAATAAAGATACAATAATTAAATTGTGTAAATTAATTGAAAATAAAATTTCAGATTCGTAATTCCGAAAGTGTATAAAAATAAAAGGAAACAATTTTTGATTACTTTCTTGGCGGTAATTGGCGTAAATGAAGTAAAAAATGGTAGTTTTAATCTTTAATAAAAACTAAATGCAATATTACCCAATTTGTTATACCATTGCCAATCTGTTTGATATCATTGACTTTACCGGAATTTTTTAACTTGTATTCAAATCTGGCTGGGTTTTAATTCTTATAAAACTATAGCAATTTTAAAGTTTTTAATTGAAAAAAAAATACAACATACAAAATGCATGATTTTTTTGTTTTAGTTTCTTTTTAACATTTTATTCTTGCATAATTAAATTCATTTGACAATCATTTACACGAACTTTTTATGAAAAGAATACCAATTATCTAAGCTAAGGCATTATTTTTTTTGACAATTTTTTTTTTTAAATTCTATGATAATATTTTGTGCAATGTTGAACATGATAGCCGTCATTAATCCAAATAAGTAATACAGTAGTTGTAATAAAACTTATATCTTAGTCATGCATAACTGATATTGACGAATTTAGAATAGTTTGTCCATACATCGTTGTTCTTGCAACAATCATTATTAGTATACATACATGTAAGTTTCCTGACGTATAAGCGCCACTGAGGATGAGCTCCAGAGAAAGCAAAATAGTAGCGTTTCGTTCGTTTGTTTGTTGGGAAAGGAGAGGAAATGCAACCACTTGTACAGATAAACGACAGAATTACCATACAAGCATTTATAGTCAATACAAACAGAACGAGTTCCCATCGTTCGACAGGGAATATGAAGGCTTCCAAGAATGAACTAGTGACATGTCTAACTCTGATCAGTTAGAAAACGGACTATCGACATCGACCGCTTGTTCTTGATATTTGAAACTGCATGCATATATACGTATACGTTTATGATTGTGATGAGTTCTTGCGACTGACAAAAACTAAATTCCTTCATGGTTATATCTTGCCATACTTTTATATTGGTTTGTAAGGTGATTACTCAAAATCATTATTTGAAAATCCTGTTTGTGAGATGTAGATTCATTTCAATACAGAAATTTCGTCTATGAATTAAGTTCCACAAGTGTATAACACGGAGAAGCTCTGAGGGTCCATTACTCCCATTTTGTTTGGGTGTGAACCATCGATGTTTACAGCAATATCAAAGAATAAGATGATGATGGCAGAAAGATCTATGGGCGTTATGTGGCAAATAGTACATGCATATCGGACCATGAGTTGTCAATTTGTATGAAAAGATTTCCGATACAACCATATTATTGAGAAGCAAGGTTTAAATGCTATACTCTCGTACTAGTATTACAGGGTTCTTGTCTTGTGGCGTTCACCTTAGACACACATCTTTTTAACGATGTTTAAAAAAACGACAGAACCAATTTAATGTCATATTTCCATATTTTTTTTAAATGTAACTAAAAGTCTTTTATCTGACAAGAATACCCCTATTTAGCGGACAAGTAATTTATTCTTTTTTCTGTTATTGAATACCAAGAGAGAAAATAAATCCCGAAATTAATTTGAAACTTTGATACTCAAAAGTTTGCCAGCAAAATATTCACATCCCTTGGGGATAATTAGTGTTCGTCCAGTGGCATATATTACAATTGTAATGACGAATTCCTTCCTTTGTTCGAGAACAATCTTATTGAAATATAAATCTGTGATTTTACTATTTCCCGTGACAACTTCAATGAACCAAAGCAAAAGTTATACATCGACCTGTATTTAAATCAAATTGGTTCTCTTCTTCTTCTGGTATACAATAGTCTATCGACATTCGATGATTATCTTCTGTTGGCATACGTGGACTAGTCTATTTACAAAACTTTTACCCCAATTTATTCAAAATATATGTTTTTTTTTCTTATGTTTAATGTATACATGTATATATTTTAAATTGCGCTTTAGTTCCATAACTTTCAACCCAGTCGTATAAACGAATCATCGGCAAGTGCGTACATTTTATAAATCAATATTTCTGGTATGTTCCAATCTGTCCTTCACCATTGACAATGAGTATATATTACATTTTCCCAAATTCACCCTTGGAAAAAATATTTAAATAGATTTTAATTCCATCAAATCTTATTTTTTGGGTATTATTTATATTTTTATGAATAATATTCTTTACACCAGAAATGTTATTTATAAACAAGCGTATGAGTTTAGTAATGACAAGTAAGACAGAGTTGTATATTATACATCTGATAGTTCAAAATGGAAAGTTATGTTATCAGCCGTGTACACTGATCAATACATGCAGAAGTGAAACGATGCATGAACTTGCAAGCCCGACAGGAAATCGCTTGAATACCTGGACGTGTCACCTCACACCCCTCCCAATACCTTTGAAAGTAATACCTGTAGCCATGCTGGTGATCAGATGAGGGAAGATTAAAAGTTATTTGAAAAAAGTTTATTACTTTAAAGAATTATGAACAAATTAGATTTTCGAAAACAATTTTCACGGATCACTGATTTATGATTACAACTTTGACTTTTTACCTAATTCCAATATCAACAGTTTAAAAACAAAAGACCGTGGTAATTTAAAAAAAATAAGAATATTTTCCGTATCAACTTGAAGTTAGTAAGTCGGATAAAACAACCGTACGATTGCCAAGATATCGACATGCAATTACGACTACATCGGTTACTGTAGTTTTGTTCCTTTTGGGTTTATAGACATATCGATTTTATTAACCGGGAACGAAGACAAAATGGCTGAACGGATGGAAATGATTCTCTAAATTTAAAATCGATGGTGATCGCTTATCTAGCGGAATAAAACTATAATATCTATGAATTTGAGCATTTTTATGTCTAATGAACATAATATCAATTTCTGATTTTTTTGCGAAGTTTCCCTTTAAGCAAATACAGCTTATTGGATTTACATAATATAAATATCCAATACTGTAAACCAACTAATTTTCGCGAGCAATTTAATTTCGCTACTTTAGCGAGTAGAACAATAACGCGAATATAAATCGTCGCGAATATGTATAACTTGGATCATTCCTTATTTAACTACATCAAATAAATTTTGAAAATCGCGAAATTAAATCGCCGTGAAGTGGACTAGAACGGGCTTAATGCAAAATAAAGTATCCGCGAAAATAAGTTTGTTTACAGTTGACAATATAATAGATGTCTTTGCGAGGGTATATGTTACGTATGTTGTGTTGGTAACTCATACACTTATTTCCCATATCTACTGTTAACAATATTTATTGTTTAAAATTGTGTATTTTGCAATTTCATTTCGAAGCTTGCCAGAAGAAAACAATAGTTTATCTTGCATCTTTTAGTCACTGTGTTAATTTATTGGTATTGCTAAATTTGTGCTCGAAACTATTAAAATTGGTGTATCTGAAACTTTTGTTGTACATTAATTTATCATTTAAATGATATACTTTTATCTTAAACTGTATATAAAACAATAGATGTGTGTGTGACTAATTTTGATGACTCTCGGGTAGATTAGTCTTGATTAATGCGGTTATCTCCTTGAAATTTTATAGTTTGTTTCGTGTTTTATTTTTGTAATCAATATAGACTAGACACGAACATTTTTATCTATGAATACCTGGTAATTGATGTTTATAGAACGAAATAAACACGCCATTAACATCAACTAAAGTAGAATACTATTTTGAAAATGAGGACTTGCATTAACTTTCAAACAGACAGACAATCGGGTACAACTCTCAATCCAAGTCAAATTGTTTAAAAGTAAACAATCATAGATCAAAGTACTCCATAGATATAGGGAGATGTGGTATGAGTGCCAATGAAACAACTCTCCATCCAAATAACAATTTATAAAAGTAAACCATTATAGGTCAAGGTACGGCCTTCAACACGGAGCCGTGGCTCACACCGAACAGCAAGCTGTCTAGTCTTCTTCACGGAGCCGTGGCTCACACCAAACTGCAAGCTATAAATGACCCAAAAATGACCAGTGTAAAACAATTCAAACAGGAAACCTTAAGGTCTATACTATTTATTAAAAAAAACGAAAAACGAGAGACTACGACAGACTACGATAGACTACGGACAGTTGCTCGTTGTGAGAAGTACTATCAAACGCATGTGCGATGGCTTATATAACATGTTTCCGTCTTTTAGCACACACCACTTTCAAGTCGATTAAATTGAAGAAATTCAGATGAAAGATACGTCTCGTGTTTGGCCCAAAAGTGTAAAAGCGTGGAACTGTAATGAGTCAGATTTTCACACACCCCTTTGTAGTTAAATGGTTGCTCCATTACGACATATATCCTTATAACCATATTATATTAGCGGCAATAAGTAAAATTAGGCATTAAGCTTAAATCCTAGGCAATAAGCTAACGCCTAGGCAGTAAGTCTATTGCCTAAATGATGTTAGGCATTAGTCTTAAATCCTAGGATTTAACTTAAATCATGAAAAATGTGTGCAGGCATTAAGCTTAATGTCTAATATATAAATGTGAGTAAGTAAAAGACATTTATTCATTTTGATAAAAATATATTTGTTACATAATAACATTATGAGAACTGGGGCTTGTTGATTGTAACTGTTTATAGATCGGTCCTATAAGATATTCTTAGGACAGAAATTATGATGAAGTTAGCACCGACTTACGACATGTCTCAGTATGCACATCGAAGCTATCTTAGGATTATCTTAGCTAGGATGTCCTAACCGCTTTCCTAAGTTTTGGCGTAAACGAAAATACCAAATGAAAAAAAAAAAATATTGTATCAAATTTAACCAACAACTTAAATTTAAAAACCGATTAATTATTAGAAAACAATTATTTGTTTTAAATTTAAAGGTAATACATAATTTTTGATAATATGATTGTACATTTAAACTCTTTGAAACAAAACATAAGTAAAAAAAAAATAACTACGTATTAGAATTGAAGAAACTAATTGTAAATAGTTAAAATTAAAATTAATATATAATCGTGTATCTTTCATATAAATACTCAATACTTCAAATATTTTATTTTATTGCTGCAATTCACATACGTTTGAATATGAGCAAAAGAAAAAAAAGTAATTTTATCGATGCAAAACTACAGGGCTCAGTTTCATCCTAAATATAAAAAAGAAGATGTGGTATGATTGCCAATGAGACAACTGTCCACAAGAGACCGGAAATAAAATCACTAATAAAATATTTAATTTATATTAAACCCATCAAATAATAATATTCAAATAAATATAATAATTATTCTAAAGAATCTCCTCCCTTTTTTTAATTGGATATTTTTAATATTTTCTAGCACCATATATACATGAAACGAGTATGGGTTTATTCTGTTTTTTAACTGTCAAAATGACTAAATATACTTATTTTTGAAGATCTGCCAGAAGAAATGTAATTGAGAAACGACTTTATATCAAGAATAAATCACCAAATATGCATAAATTCCATAGTTTTAACATATTGCCTAAAATTATGTTCGGCAATAGGATGAATAATCATCATCAGATTTCAGGAAATAAGCTTAATGCCTGAAAATTTAAGGCAATAACTTAATGCCTAGGCGTTAGCTTATTGCCTAGGATTTAAGCTCAATGCCTAATTTCACTTATTGCCGCTAACATATATATTGGAATAATCTCTATCTACCGTCATTATTCACTAAAGAAAGAAAGAGTAACACCATTTGATAAAAAAGTTTGTGTGAAAAGGTGAAGGTCATACATTTTGGTGATTTATCAACCTAATTTAGTTCTCACTATCATTAAAGATCGTAAAAGATTGTAAAGTAAATATTACCTAACACGTTTTTTTTTCAATTTACTGTTGAAAATATTTAATACGCTGAATAATTCTATTAACTTTAGAAACACTTATTATTTTTTTCTATGTGCTGATAGAAAAGTTATGTCTCTTCATGCACGGCCGCGTTTAAAGAATATTCATTCAGTTATCTATTCGTTTCTACTTTAAACAGCTAAAATGAGTGGCATTCTTCAAAATGAATGCCGGTATATGGGCCACTCAGCTAACTGGTATAATCATAAAAGTGTATTAATGTCTTCATTGTTTTATCAAATTGAATAGGCACTTTAGAACATTGTAAATCATCCTTCAAGTTTTTATCGTAAGCATTCATTTCAATATCAATCAAACCAACACCATTTTTCCGACTGTTATAACATTTTAACAAATTCCTTAAACTAAACAACAAAGCAGAACTGATTGCCGCATTGTTCCTACACGGTAACAGTTAAAACAGTAAACACAAACGTTAAAATTAAATATGAACAGTTTTATATTATGAAAATTATTATTATTATGTTAATTAGGGGTATTAAGGTTAAAGAGTATATCAAAACAAAAAAGACACATTAAAATACACTAATGTCAATAACAACTGAAGATTTTAATCAAAATAATGGAAATTTAAGTTTCAAACCATGTAATTAATTAACCTATCGGTACAGCCGTACCACTACTTCCGATGGCATTGTCCCACCGGTACAGCCGTACCACTACTTCCGATGGCATTGTCCCATACTCATACTAATAAACAAAACAACTTTACCTTCTTGAAAAGCTTTGTTTTCCATAGCTAATTGTCCAAGTTCTTCAGTTCTACATCACATAGGTCATTTTTACATAGTGTATGTTTTGTGTGTCTTCTAGGGATTAAGATTAACGATGTACATTCCTAAATCAGTATAGAAAGGACCTCATTTATAGTCTATCTGTGTCAATGTATATTTATAAAGATAAAACTACGTTTTATAAGAGATATACAGTAACATTACAGGTAGATAAAGAAATGTCAGTTGATTTATGTATTTTACCTGGATTGCATTGAACTAATAGTCCTTGATTACAATTTTATTTATGAGTTATTGCGTAATCAAAGAGTTGTATATGAAACATCACACTACCTAATAAAGTCTGATCACACCGGAGACTAACGAGGTTACTCGTAACTTTCCGGCAAGTATCGGAAATTCCGTTACAATTGAAGCTGAGGTCTAAATACATTTTGAGTAAGTTCAATACAATAGCTAAAATATGATAGAAAAAAAACCTCTGATTATAAAAAAAGAAGATGAGACAACTTTCCACAAGAGACAGAATGACACAGAAATTAACAACTATACGTCACCGTACGGCCATCAACAGTGAGCAAGAGAAATGTCGCTCAATTGTTTGAGTTTTCAGCACCATCATTGTTAATATTAAAAAGGAAAATCTTACAACCAACATTATGCAAATTCAAATCAGTATATCATTTAAGTGCACAGTTTTCTTTTAATATTGATAGTAATCCCTTTTTGCCAAATCATGCCATTTATATGCAAATACTTAATTAGGGTGTGTAGGTATTAACTTTGTAAACATATATTTTTCAAACACACAAACTAAAAAACTGCAGACGCTAAATATTCTATGTCGTTCACCTACTAGCATTGCTGATCTTTTCTTTATTTTAACAGTATCGTTTCTTCTTTGCTTTTTGTCCCAAACACGTCAGAAAGGTTGAAGTATATTCATTTAAAGACCATTTTATAGTAATTCATGTAAAGTGTCAAACTTGTAAGTCTTGTAAAATTTGACTTATTTGTAGATCATGACTTGTGATAATGTTTTGGTATTTAAAGTGTCTATCAAAGAGGGACGAAGATACAAAGGGACAGTCAACTCATAAATCTAAAACAAACTGACAACGCCATGGCTAAAAATGAAAAAGACAAACAGAAAAACAATAGTAAACATGACACAACATAGAAAACTAAGAATAAACAACACGTCAACTTCGTCTTATAAGATTATCTTGGTGATATTTTTAACCTTTTAAAAAATCTACATGTACCTATTATAGTTTTCGATATAACAGGCAAAACAGGGGGAAAGAATAAAAATCGTAATGTAAAGCCAATAACTCCTAAAAGAAGTCGTCAGATAGTTTTGATGTAAATAAAAATTGTTTCCATCCAAGCGCCTGTCAGATTTTTGCAATATATATCGGTTTTCAAGACACAAGACAAAGCTTGAATTCTACTCCTATGTTCTATGTTTAGTAATGTCGACCAAGTTGGTTCGTAGGCAGGGTCATTGCACATATATCTAAACTAGAAAATCTAATGATGATTGTTGGAAAGTTAGGTTAAACTTAGCCGAGAAGTCTCTTAAACACTATTAAAAAAATTAAATAGAGGCTATATTGAATAACACGAAAATCTAACTATCAAGAGTGAATGATTTTGTAACTGATCAGAGTTATACAAACCAAATCTTGAACTTATCCTTTTTGTTTTAGAAATTTTACCTGTGTCGTCACTTTTGTGCGTCGATCTAGTCGGTGATAGACAATGCGTGGGGCACTGTCTGTTTTTATGTGCTGACGAGAGTGTTTTTTGGTGTTCGTTTATATTCTGTGATTATCACCCACTTCGGTGTTGACATACATATCAATTATATGGTCATTTTTACAAATTTACTGTTTGCAAAAGTATGAATGATTCTAAATACTAAGGATTTTCTTGTCCCAGGCAGATCAACTTAGCCGTATTGGGCACAACTTTTTGGAATTTTGGGTCATAAATGCTCTTCATCTTTGTTTGGCATTTTTTACTATTTTGACCTTAGCGTCACTCTTGAGTCTTATGTGGATGAAACACGCGTCTGGCGTATTAAATTATAACCCTAGGACCTTTGATAAGTATTAGCATGTCGTTATGTTCTATTGTATTGTGTTTTTGAGATTTTTCTGTTCTGAATGTTTTTCCATATTTCCTGTCATGTAATGTTGTCATTTTAGTTTTATATCTAACATTGCCATAAAAGCGGGAGATTTGGCTAGCATCCAAACCAGGTTCAATCCATCATTGCTTTAAATGACCTGTACCAAGTCAGGAAAATGGCACTTGTTATCTTATATTCTGTTGTTTTGTTGTTTTCCTTTTATATTTGTTGGGTTCCCTCAGTTTTAGTTTGTAACCCGGATTTGTTTTCTCTCAATCGAATTATGACTTTCGAGCAGCGGTTTACTACGTTGCCTTTATTTGATATATAAAACACAATGCTTTAGATCAATATTGGTTGAAAATGTTATCAGAATTTTTAAAACTCCAAAATTGTGCAGGAAGAACTGAACCTGAACGAAAACATAATTTCACGTCCGTTTTTATTTGCCTGTTATGTGAACTTCGATATCTTTAGGTTCTGTATATAGTTGTCTGCTCCTGTTTGTTTGCATTCGACTGGTAGTTTATCATTGCTCCCTTAGTATCGCCTAGTTTATTCAATGGTATTTTTGTATATGACAAAAAAATTCACTGTTGTGTATCCGTTGTAAATTGAATATTGAACGAACTATGCTATTCAAAAGTCTGTACCTCACTTAATGGTCAATTATTTATACAAACTGGTCTGATATTTTATTTCAATTCATCCTAAACAATTTGACTTATTTAGAATATGGCATAGGTTATGTATTTACTTAATCCATAATTTTTTTGTAATTTTAAAAGGGTGTGAGAGCTCGATATTTGAAAAACATGGACGTGATTTGAAACGCGGACGTGATTTCGAACAGTTCGACGGTTAACCGGCCCAAAGTCTCTGTTCAATTGCCTTTTTATAGAAGATGCATACTTTGTGTGTTGACACAATCCATATATTTTTTTTGTTTTTAAAAGGCAGTCGAGAGCTAGATATTTAAATAGAAATACTTGTACGTGATTTAGGTGAGGAAATAATAACAGGTCTGAAATTCAGTCCAATGGTAAACCACAATTCTCTGTACACAGAGAGTCAGTGTTGCAGCATTTGTTGTAGGCATGAAAGCGGTTTGTTTTATTTTATCATATGTTGGTAAGTGATTTCATTTTGCGAAATTTCAGTTTTACCTATTCCGTATACGCTACATTTCTATGATGTACGCACAAGTTCGAATTGAATGAGCAAAATTAACCTCAAATCGATAGGCAAAACTAGTCAGAACAACACATCGATGGTATCATTAAAATGGAGCAAATCCGCAGTTTTTCGTTATTTTATTTATCATTTGGTAAGTCTTTCAAAAATTAAATGAAGTGAGATGTTCCAGTTCAGTTGTTGCAGCTAGGGTACGCCTATCATGCCTGGTTCTCGTTTAGTTAAATAAGGACTTTTGCATGATTGTCACAGGAAGGGCCCGAATAACATGACACTATAGTGTCATTTGATCCGCACTGCATGAGTATAAATTTGATTGACTGCAGTGTGTTGTATATTTCTTGTTGCAGGTTACGTCTCGTGTCTTTTATGCAATGTTGCATTATACAGACCTACAGCATCAACATCAGTTTATTATACGGATGCTAAGAACATTGATGGCAATGCTTGTAATGCGGTTGATGGAAGGATATCGACCAATTTCTGGCGGGGATCATGTTACCGTTCTGTTGAGGATGACCATTACCCTAGTATGACTGTTGACCTTGGAGATATATACGACATTCAACATGCTGATTTTGCTTTAAGAGAAGACACATTGCGGTATGAATATTACAGTGAGTGTTTTAACGATTGCAAATCTGGTAAATTTAAACCTAGCCATGGAGATATACACGAACTCACCACCTTAATTTCGGTTGACTCTTTAACGTGTCGTTCGCAATAAAATCGCATAAAGCTTCTGTTTCGAAAGCTCTCGTGTAATGTTTTCTTTTCTGAATCGAGAAAATATGTCAAAATGAACGAATCTCCAGTAACAAAACTGAAACCACCAGCAGTAATTTGAATTTTGGAACAAAGAAAAATGTATCCCCCGTTTGTAGGAAGAACGCAAATGTTCATACATAATTATGTTACAGGAGTTGGTATGGTGAATTCTTCTGTCGTTACAAAATTCAACAGTTGTCAAGTTTGTTTCCTTTGGCCCTGCATATTCTAGCATTTTTTCTGCACAATATTATCCAAACGTATTTGTTAAAGAGTTCACTTTTGACGGAATTGCAGAGTTTGTGTGTTATTTGAACGTACTTCGTCACCAGATCATGTACAAAGTACATGTTTAAATCATTAGATAGATTGCAACAACAAACAGTCAATATTTTCTTTTTGAATGTACAACCGTTTTCGGTGTGATTTGAATATAAATAATAGTTTACATTGTTATTAATAGTTATCCCACGATGACGCGGTGTACTAGTGTAAGATCACCCCGATGGCCGGAGGCCAGAGGGTGATCTTACACTGACACACCAAGTCCGAGTGGGATAACTTTTTTACATCCCAGCTGTTTTAGATTAGACGAAAAATCATTTACAATTCATAAAATCTAGTTTAGAACGCCACACAACCATTATAATATACTTTATACATTACTATATGATTTATACCCTTTTTGACCCCAAACACGATGAGTAGTTATCAAACAATGTCAACTCGCCCCACTGGCCAATCGGCCCAACCTATATCGCCACTTTATGAAATAAAATCGCCCCACTCTTGTTTACCGACTCGCTCCACTTTTGAAAAAGTGTAATATCAAACTGAACAATCACTGACAACTCACTTATTAACGAAAAGGGTTTAAACCCCACTGAATAAAGGTCTGCCAACTCGCCCCACTTATAAAACTATCTTGCTTCCTTTAAGTAGGTTAAATTTCTAATTGTACGTATCCAGTCTTCCTGGTGTAGTGGTTGTGTCGTGGCTTGATATGCTAAAGGTCTTGAGTTCGAATCCCAGCATATATACTGGAATTTTGATAGATAGTCTTTTCCGTATAATTGTATATTTAATTATAAGTTTTATTGTGGATTTGACATTCCCGCCAAAATGTTACAGAACAAAGGAAAGCATGTATAACAAAGAAACTCAAACTGGGGTGATCTGGTTGGGGTGATCCGGCTCAGATCATCCCTGTTAGAACAAAGGAGCTGGGATGTAACATTGAAGCTTGATTGAATACTTATCGATTAATTCAAAATAATATGTTTTTTTCATAGAAAAGCTGAGCAATTTCAAAATATACGTAAGAAATGAAACAAGCAGCCACTCAAAAGTGTGTGGTTTTTATAGTGATGTTCCTACTAGTGATGATATCGGGAAGGGAATAATTGTGAACTGCTCATCATTGGCAAGATATGTTAGGGTAAAGAAAATGTCTGAGGACCTTCAATTCTGTGAAATGAAGGTAATAGGTAAGTGCTTTATTTATAAAATTATTCATAAGATATCAGGCCAAGGATCATGTCTGTACATATTTTACGATCAAGGGACAGTTACTGGACCTAATGTCGTAGATTTCTTAATATTTTGAATACACTGATTATATGTTGAATTATACCTGAAAATTTAAAGCAAAAAATTCTTTTATCTATTTTTCTACGGAAGCGTATAAGCACCCCTTTTTCTTCCTAATTTTGCTTTAAAACTCAAACCTACAAGTTATATATATAATGCTATGCATTTGCGAGTAAAACAAACTTTCGCACAGTAACGCAAATTTAACCTTAAAGAAGTAACAAAAATCTTATAAAAGTAACAGAAACATTCATGTTCACCGAGTCAACCTGCAATCTCATATTTCATTTATAACATATCGTCTATTCAAATTACAAAAAGTTTTAACAAAAAAATTACAATGCATGGATTCGTCATGATGTATCAAAATTTTTGGATAGACGCCATCTAAATCCAATTAACCATCAATACACAAGCCGTGCAATCGTTTACTATGAATTGCCACAGCTGTCTTATGTGGAACTCAGATATTACTTCGCTCTTACCCCATATGGAATTTACCGACCCCATATATACCGTATTAGGTCACTAGCACACTATGTAACTAGTTTTATCTTACCTCCTATACATTTCTAGGAATGTGATTGGTTAAAAGCGTCCTCGTGAAGACCGGGTATATTTGATATAAGTTAGTAGGGAGGCGGGGCTTATTCCATACACGGTTAGTAGTGGAGTTACGTCCCTTTATATTCGATATTAGGTAGTAGGGAGGCGGGGCTTATTTCATACACGGTTAGTAGTGGTGTTACGTCCCTTTTCATAAACAAAACGGAACTGAGAAAAATCTTAAAAGGTTTCAACATACAAAGAAATTGATGATTAAGATTGAAATAAATTCATTAAAACCTATCAAGTTGTTATCGTTAGCTATTGTTCTTGTAGGATCAATGGAAGTAGTTTCTTAATGCTAACAGTATTGAAGACTGGCTTGCTCATTTTGATAGACCATAACTCTAAATTTTACTCGTTAAGATATTCGGTAAGATAAATTCGTTGCATAGTGTGCTAGTGACGTAATACGGTATATATGGGGTCAGTAAATTCGATATGGGGAGTCGAGCTTTGCTCTCAACCCATATGGAATTTACTGACCCCATATATACCGTATTAGGTCACTAACACACTATGTAACTAATAATGTTGTTCTATTATTACTTAATGATAGTTTGTCTTTACAAAATATGGATTTGACATTACGTAATGATGTTTTGATATAACTCAATATGGAATAGTCATTACATAATGATATTTCGATATTACATGGTATGGTTTCGTATTGACTTGATATAGTTTTGTCATTCCTTAATAGGGTTCTTTCATTACTCTATGTGGTTTCACCATTATTTAATGTGTTTATGTCATTAGGCAATGTGGTTTTAACATTACTTGATGTGTATGTGACATAACTTTCATTACATGATGTGGTTTTGTTATTTCGTAATGATGATTTGTCAATTCTTTATATGGCTTTAACATAACGTAATGATGTTTCAAAATTTGACGATTTTACACTTCATGATGTGTTCGTTTCATTATTTTGATGGGTCATGTCATTCTTTGGTGTGGTTATCTCATTACAACTACGAGGTAAAACCACATGACCATTTTGAAAAAATATGTTCTATTTTTAGACCGATTTCCATATGTCGTTTGTGTAATGCGCTTTGAATGAGTACCGCTATCCATTAAGTTAAGTTCAAATTATAGTTCAATTTGTTATTCATAGTTATTTGATATGAAAAAGGAGAACGACAGACAAAATTAAGAAAAAAGTACTAAAACATTTACAGTAATTCTGACATGAGGAGGACATCCCCAAACCATTTGGTCCTGCCGTTTTTTCCTTAGTTCCCAAATGGAAGCTGTAAATTTATAAATTAATTAAAGATTCTTATTAACCCTGTGTTTCGCCTGATAATTTCGCTGTCAGTGTAAAAGCGTAATGTTGACTGACTGTACTGAGGGAAAACATGTTTTTCTGCATATGCTTTTATCTTGATCTTAAAGAATAACTTCTATACAAGTTTTATAACAATTCATTGAGGTTTACAAATTTATCATGTCAAAACAGTTTAAGTTGGTAATATTTTATATTTAAAACAACTTTATATAGAAATAAAGAAATGTGGTATGATTGCCAATGAGACAACCCTCAACCACATACCTAGAAGTTTCGAGTTGAACTTCGAGTTTGAGTCACATTTAAAGATAGAGTTCCTTTAAAAAAAAAATACAATTCGACTACAACTTTGAATTTGAGTCACCTTTTGACGTAGAGTTCGAAGTAAACCCTTATTTGAGTCTCATTTAGATTACGATTAAGAGTTGAAATTCGAGTTATTTAATATGAGTTCTATTTTTTTTTATCGCGGATCAAGGGCTTCTGCTCGAGCTTCCTAAAAGAGGGTTCAGGGGAAGGTATGCGTACAAAAGATAAACAAATTTACAGCATACAGAACACAACATAGAAATTGAAATAAACTTAGATGTGGTATGATTTCCAATGTGAAAAATATCAACCATAGTTAAGAGGCAGTTGATGCAAGCAATCATAGGCAACCGCACAGCCTTCAACACACCTTATAGTCGGCCACATAAGATCACCACGTGAAAATGTGAAGCAATTCAAACGAGAAAACTAACTGTCTAATTTATAGCTAAACAATCTAAGAAAAACAAATATGACACACATGAAACAACGACAACCATTGAACTACAGGCTCCTGACTTGGGCAGGCATATAAAGAAAGTGCACGCGGCGGAGTTAAACATGTATGTAAGCGCTAAACCATAACCTAACCTAGTGTATAATAGCACAGCATAAGAAGAAAATGTAAAGACAGTTTTGATTGGCTCAACTCAATAGATCAGTATGACTGGGTAACATAAATCCATCAGTGTGATCTCGGCTCATCTTGTGGCACCCGTCGTTTTATTCGTGAATGTACAAACCCAGTGATTTGGTATTATTTGGAAGTTTACATTCGAGGAAAAGATGACGGGATTGTGGTTACGACAACTGGAACCTATCTGTCGTCAATTGTGAACCAGATATTTCAAAAAGGCTTTTTTTTCAATTAGTGCGTGGTATATCAGAAACTGCAATTAATAAAAATAAAAGTTTGATATTCATATGTTCAAATGAAAATACACGCTAAAGAATAACCCGGAAAATTCTTATTTTATAGAATTGATGTTTTGTCGCTTTCCCTTTGATTTTAGTGCGAGTTGATTTAAAGTGTCTCATTTGTTGAGAATACAGTACAAGTCTTTTGATTTGTGTCGTATCTGCGACATTAATGTAGCGACAGTGAGATACAACAAACCTATATGTCGTCGTCGGTAGTATCGTCGGCGTCTTCATCATTTAGATCGTTAGTTTTCTAGTTTGAATTGATTTCATATTTTTCCTTTCGAGACCTTTGTAAGCTTACTATGTGGTATGAGTTTTGCTCATTCTTAAAGACAATACAGTCACACATATATATTAACTTCTACGTCATTCGGTATGTGGTATGGAGTTGTCTCATTGGCAATCATAAAACTTTTTTTTTTGTTTCTATATAATGGGTTTTTTTTTGCATTGAATATTACCGATTTAAACTAGTTTGACATGATAAATTTGTAAACCTCCATAAATTGTTATAAAACTTAAAGTTATTCTTCAAGACCAAGATAAAGCAGTGTTCCTTGGAATCATTTACGAGCTTATTATACTACTGCTTCCATTTGAGAACTAAGGACAAACCGGCAAGTGGTTTACGGATATCCCCCTTATGTCAGAATTACTGTAAATGTTTTAGTACTTTTTTCTTAATTTTGTCTGTCGTTCCCCTTTTTCGTATCAAATAATTATGAACAACAACTTGAACTTTAATTTGAAATTTAACTTAATGGATAGCGGTACTCATTCAAAGCGCATTACACAAACGACATATTGACATCGGTCTAAAAATCGAACATATTTTTTTCCAAATAGGTTACGTGGTGTTACCTCGTAGTAGAAATGGGATAACCACATCAAAGAATGACACGACCACATCAAATAATGAAACAAACACATCATGTAGTGTAAAATCGTCAAATTTTGAAACATCATTACCAAGGGGTACAATCAAAATCAAGTGATGGATATACACACACCGGAAGTAACAGTCGAACAGACCGCTTGAAAGGTAAGGAGTCGTATTTACTTGTTTATATCAATAAAATTTAATAAATAAGGTAGTGCACCGAATGTCGGATACTATCTAGTTTTGAAATACACAATTATCCTTGCTGAAAAGCGTGCAGTTAATGCTAACACTTCGACACAGTTCCAAAATTTCACCAGATAACACACACACCTCATATGTTTTTATAACAAAATTTCTGAAAAGTCAATGTTATTGGAGTTTTTAGTGGAAAAAAGAATGTATTTTTTAATTCATCATCTTTAATTTTGATTTAATCAATCAAATAATTACGATAAATGGTCGTTTGACAGGAGAATAGCCGATTTTCACAAACGATACCACATACACCCCATTAATTTAACGGATAACACACACACACAAACACAAACCGAAACTGAAGGTATGTACAAAGTTTCAAGCAAAGTCAAATGATGTATTTTCCTACATTATACTAAAAACATAAGAACAATTTAATATAAGCCTCAACCTATATAACATTTTAATTGAAAAGCAATCTCTCATCGCTTTAATTTTCTTATATATATGTCGCGTGGTGTATCTTACAAAACCTGGTTAAAGGTCTTAAAAATTTATACAAGTGAACTCGGAATGGTGTTCTGTTCGACAAATCATTTTGCAGCTTTCACGACCTTGATTGTTTTTCTGAATGTTAATCGAAGGGATTTAACGCATTTGTATAACGAAGGGCGAACAGGTTTGATTAACATACAGAACCGAAATCATCTCATTTGCATATCAATATAAATACATTAATTTCAGTTTTCCAACCGTAAAAGGGCTTTATAGCCAGTCATAGTCGTTAACCTCTCCCGTAGTAGTAACTCACGCATGTCATGATGATTGTTTGTTTTTACGTTCTTTGCGATTAGCTTAAATAATGTGTGTGTGTTATCCGTTGTTTTTTTTCGGTGTGTGTGGTATCATTTTTGAAAATTGGATTTTCGACAATAAACCAAGCGTTTATCGTAAAAAAAATTATTGTATAAATCAATAGTAGCGGTGTTGAATTGAGACATGCATTTATTTTGCCAAACAAATCATAAAGAAAACAATTTTATGAAATTTTGATTAAAAATATTCAAAGTGTGTGGTTATCCGTTGAAAAAATATTGAGTGTGTTTGTTATCCGTCGGAAATTTGGAACTGTGTCGAAGTGTTTGCAACAACTGCACGCTTTCTAGCAAAAACAATTGTGGAATTTAAAACTACATACTATCCGACATTCGGTGTGCCAACTTATTAATCAAAATTTAATTGATATAAACAAGAAAATGCAACTACTAACTTTTCAAGCGGCGAGTTCGACTGTAACTTCCGGTGTGTGTATATCCATCACGTGATTTTGATTGTACCCCTTGATTACGTAATGTTAAAGTCATATAAAGAATTGACAAATCATCATTACGAAATAACAAAACCACATCATGTAATGAAACAACTACATTACGTTATGTCACATACACATCAAGTAATGTTAAAACCACATTGCCTAATGACTTAACCACATTAAATAATGGTGAAACAACATCGAGTAATGACAGAACCATATTAAGTAAAGAAAAAACTATATCAAGTCAATACGAAACCATATCATGTCATATCGAAATATCATTATGTAATGACTATTCCATATTGAGTTATATCAAAACATCATTAAGTAATGTTAAAACCATATCATTTAAAGACAGACTATCATCAAGTAATAATAGAACAACATAACGTAATATCAGAGTTCCACATAAGACAGCTGTGGCGTTCCATAGTTTACCGACTATTTTTATATGTATGTCTGATTACATGTCATAAAAACATGTAAGTCATCGTTTTACCTGTACTTAATTTGTTATTTTGCGGACAGCATCAATGAAAGGGTTCTACCCTGTATCTTGTTGAAATTTTAATGTTGAAATTTCTGTTTGGTAACTAACATGAATAAGCCCATGTGGTGTTTATCCCCGTTAAGAGTTACATTGAAGTTCGACATAATACGGATTGAAATGTATTAATTATTGACTTGCAAACCAATAATGATTTATCGTTGATTTTGTGATTTTTTCTTTTCAAATTTGATAAATACTGAGTTCAAATATTGAAACATCATTTAATAACTTCGCCGTTATATAAAAGATTGAAACACATAAAACAACAGATATTTTTTCGTCACCTTCGTAGCTAATGCCCCTTTTATTAAATGTAATGACACAATGTGATCTCAGCCTTTAGGTGACGTAGTTCATTTTATACAACACCTTAAACTTTCTTTAAATATATTTCGGAGTCAGATATTTTTACAAATACTTGAAATAAAATGTTCTCCATTGCAGCAAATATTCCAAGTGCATCTAGTTGTCCAAAACCACCACAGTCATGGTATTGTCGTGATCTTTGTTATGACGTAAATGGTAGTAATACATGTCCTCAGAGGATTTCAGTAGAATCAACGACAAACAAGCCATCGCTGGAACCAACGACCATTATGATTTCTTCTGAATCAACACCAGATGACATTTCTCCAGAATCAAAAGGTTATGACGTTTCTCAAGAACGCGTGATAACTGGGGTATCAGATGTTACAAGTGAGGTTAATGCAGTAACAACTGAGGTATCAGTGGTATCAACTACACAAGAGATGTACCCGGATGTAACAACAACAAAAACATCGACAGGCGATATAACGATGGATGAAACATTTACCGAAAGTACATCAAACACACAAGAATCAAATACACAATGTGTTTGTCCTTGTTCTTCAGAAAAAAACGAATCAGAACTAATAAATTATGTTAACATGTTAATCGGACAAATTAAGATTAATGGTGAAGAAACTGTCATTGCAAAGAGTCGAAGAACAAGTGCACCAGATAATCGGGGATCAGCGAAGGCTATTGGATATGTGGGTTTAATTGCCGTCGTCGTTCCAGTTTTTTTTTTCCGTTGCATTTGACGTGGTGACCTTTATAAAGTTCAATTCAAGTAACTAGAATTAATCTGCAAACACGAAAAGTGTGCATATTAACGCAAATTTGTGCAATCTTCAATTCAGAGGGTTTTTCTGCTTGTGTTTGTTTGTTTTTGTTTTTGATTCTGTTTTTGTTTTTGGTTTATTTCAAAATTTTATTAATCATTACAGATCAAGGTATGATGACATCTTTGTCTTTTTATACTGTATCTATAAAATAAAAACTATGGAGCGTAGCGTATGACTTCTATCAAATATAAAAAAAGAAGGTGTGGTATGATTGACAAATAAGACAACTCTCCACAAGAGACCAAAATGACACAAAATTAACAACTATAAGGTTACCGTACGGACTTCAACAATGAGCAAAGCCCATGCCGCATAGTCAGCTATAAAAGGCCCCGAAATGACAATGTAAAACAATTCATACGAGAAAATTAACGGCCTTATTTATGTACAAAACTATAGAGAACTCGGACAAATTTCCGTCATCAAATTCAGAACATTCAATACATATTGCGCTCATTCAATGCATACAGGGTTAATCGTGTCGGCGTTCCTTAAAAACATACCGCACTCATTCATTAAACCTGGTATTATAACTTTTCACTTGTATGACAGTCGCATAAAATTTTATTATATTGACAACAATGTGTGAACTAAACAACAAACAGTCTTAACAATACTAGGTACTACCAATGTCATTTCAACTGATCGGGCGGAGCTTATTTGCATAAGGACAGTCTATTTGAAGATGTGTGTGATTAGGATGATTGCCGTTATAATTATTACTGATTTCTAATCACCTATCAGTGCCATCAAAGGAATTTACAAAAGAACAACTGGACACTTCATTGATGAGTTTATCCTAAAACACCTATCTATAGATGGAATGGTTTATTATGAGCGAAACGGTAAACTCCGCCCAGTCAAGTGAAATAAATTGAGTTTTAATAAACATGTCTAAATTAGAGGTACAGCAGTCTTAATCACTATAAAAACAAACAAATGAATGAAAAGCATAAGCAAAAATGAAAGACAACAATACAAATAATGACAGCACAATATCATAAGGGAGGGATTCCGAGCCACGTCTAAAAGTTATTACCAAAAATGGTCTGAACAGTAAAGGTTGATAATTTATTAAGACAGAAAAAGAACACTATTACAAGTAATTAAGGTGATACAGAACGTCAGTACTTAGAATCTATACTTCAAGACCATCATGTATTATTTGTGAAGTGGATATGGAATATTTTTCAATAAAATCTTGATATCATCCGATGATTTTTTTTTTAGAAAAAGGACGAGACAATCTTAGACATTGGCGGCCTTAGGCCGTTTTCTGCCCTTTGGTCGTGTGGTTATTTCTTCGACACATTCCCCATTTCAAATCTTGACTAAATGACGAGAGTTTACAGGCTAAAACGTTCTTTCTTCAAATTTCTTGCAATATACTTCACCAATGAATTATGAAATATGAATATGTTTAAGATCCCCTACTAACGAATGTTGAGCTACAGCAATATTATCAAAAACCAACTATATACAGATTCTAATAAAATACCTCTATGGGTAATTATTCCAAAAGCATCACAATCTATATCATTTTCTTTACAAATCATACATTGAAACGATGAAAATTTATAAAAGATTCACACGGAAATCACTAATCTTTTAAAACATAGTCTTCAAGTGTTGCATAACATGCAAATATAACTATCATGAATAAATAATTATCATAAAGGCTAACAGAGTTTAAGTTTGATTGATAGAATCAGATTAAATATAAGATACAGGATTAGATGAAATTTTACATTGGGTTTAACTCAGTATAGGATTTCTTAATAATTACCACAGTGTTCAGACCAATTCTAAAGCAATAATCAAAGAAATGTTTATTAACGGAAATAAAAGTTTTCGAGAATAGAAATAAACATTCTAGCAATTAACTTTCTAAAATTGATCCTTAACCTTAACGATTTTTGTTCGCGTTGCAATTTCTTTAGTTTTTGTGTAAAGTTATATGGCCCTGTTGTTTGCGTTATCATATTATATGTCTTGTACATAATTTCACTGTCACTGTTTCCGGTGTAAATTCGATATTGAACCAAATATTCATTTATGTTAAAATAACAAAACATCTTGATTTTAAAAATAGTCTGTATTGCATTTAACAGCTCATACTAGCTTATCTGATTTTTTTAATTTGAAAACATATGTTTGCGTATAGAAAAAAAACATTAGAACAATTTCTATATGAATTAGACCTACTTTGCATGTTTACTCAAATCATAGATGTTTTTTATGAAAGGAAGACGTGAGCTTGATATTTGATATTTTGATAATAGGTCTGAAAATCAGTCAAATGTATAATAACAGTTCTAATTTTTTTTTAAAGAGACTGTGTTATTGCATGTTTGTAGTCATGACAGCTGCTTGTGTAACTATTTCATATGCATGTGAGTGGTTTTATTTTGTCTCTCTCAGCTCGAAAGACAATTCGACTATTCCCTTTACTTTTTAAGACAATAGACAATAGACAATAACATTTGTTCTTTCTTATCTTATCATCATATTAACCTATGTTAACATATATGCGGATCCAGGGGGCCTCGGGGATTCGCCAATCCACCCTTCCATAGGAAATATTTGGTTGATTTTTTAGAAAACAATGAGGCATGCCTGTATCCGGTCCCCTTCTTATGGCAGTCAGTGCCCCCCCCTTTTTTTTCTTTTTTTTATAAAAAGTTCTGGATCCTTCACTGGTTTATATATATATTGACTTAGACTAAAAATAGACTACAACATTTTATTTGTTTTAATCTCAAATAACAATGCTTCTGAACACCATACGATTGGTTATTTTCCGCAACAAAACAGCCTTATGAGAGATTTATTTCTTCTTTTCTTTTTTATATTATGAGATCACCATGGTTTTTGTGGAGTTCATATTGATCAGTATGTTTTCTATGTAGTGTTTTGTGAACCTTTTGTTTTCTGTTTTTTTGCGATGTCATTGTAAGATTATTTTCTACTCATTAATTTAAATTTCCATTTGGAATTTTTCGCCTCTCTTGAAAAATCTGTATTTCCATTCAAATCTTTTATACAGAAACATTATTTTGATCAATATTAAAAATTAGAAGGAAAAGAATCAACATCAGTAAAAGACTACGTGGATCAAGTGCAAAACATCGATGGGTATTATTAAAAACAGTACATCACCTGCATGAATTTAAGATAAAACAAAATAAAGCTGTAGAACAACAGCTGGAATGAACATAACGAAAACGAACAACAACGTTAACTCAAGTGTTATACCACGAATGTGATCTACTGAATTAGAATGGTTTAATTTTATAAATTGTTATTTGGATGACGAGTTGTCTCATTGGCACTCCCACCACATCTTCCTATATCTATTTATCGTGTTTTTAATAACATTAGCAACACGACGGGTGCCCCATGTGGAGCAGGATCTGCTTACCCTTCCGGAGAACCTGATATCAACCACAGTTTTTGGCGGGGTTCGTATTGCTTAGTCTTTAGTTTTCTATGCTACGTCTTGTGTATTATTATTTGTCTGTTTGTCTTTTCATTTTTTAGCCATGGCGTTGTCAGTTCATTTTCACTTATGAGTTTGACTGTCCCTCTGGTATATTTCGTCCCTCTTTATTAAACAAAACAAAACAAAGAATTGTACATAATGAAACATGAAACATGAAACATGAAAACTTAATTAAACGCCTATTTCTACATATACAATATGTATTCAATGGCGTTGTACATAAATGACATATAAAATACAAAAATACTATACAAAAATACAATATGTATGTACTATACCAAAAATTGAAAATATACACTGTGATACACAAGAAAAAAGTCAGAAAAGTTCAAAATAAATTTCGAAATACAATGTTTTCAACCGACATTTAAAAGTATCCAAAGATTCAGAATTTTTTACATTTGTACCTAGTTCATTCCACAATTTTGGCCCAATAGTACTAAAGCTTCTATCTGAAAAAGTTTTCTTTTTGTTATATGGAACTGCATAACAACCAATAGATGACTCTGACGACCTTAATGAACGTTTCGACACTTGAGGATTTAACAAATTGATCAAATATGACGGTGCATTACCTACATGACAGTTGTACATATATGTTAAGATTTTGAATGTAATTCTGGCTTTGATCGGAAGCCAGTGTAAGTCAAACAATGCCTGCTTAGCACTATCATACTTAGAACGGTTTAACACAAGTTTGGCACACATATTCTGTACACGTTGCAATTTATATAAATCAGTTTGTTACCGCTGAATATTGTAATCTATACGTAATACTATACATAATAAAATGAAACAACTCCAGAGCTTGTCGTTGTTTTACTTTTGTCGTTGTTTTACTTTTCTTTGGGTTAGTATAGAATGTATTTAAGTCTTAGTGAGAGGGAAATACTAGTATCGTGTGAAATTGAATAAGCACGAAAAGGGACGAAAAGGGACCTTGGACCCCTCGCCAGATAGATTACAATATTCAGCGGTAATAATTATCAAACTGACTAAAAATAGTATATGACTTCGCTTTACCTATAACGAGAAACTAGTAAGGGCATTAAAAAGTACCATCAATTTTATTTGAATAAACGATGTTTTAAATTGTCGGAATATGATAAAAATAGCATTTTAAAGAAATGTTAAAATCATTAGGTTTTTTTTATAATCGTCAATTTCACATCAAATATAAATAAAAGCAACAGTAGTATATCGCTGTTCAAAAGCCATAAATGTGGGTTAGAATCGCAAACCGAGGGAAACTATAAGAGGAAAACAGAAAAACTGATGTAATACCAAAACAAACGCAAAAATAAATAGAAATTAACTTTTTGATAACAACTACCATAAAATGACGATGAGTTTGCCTGGACATGTTCAAATAAATTTTAACGGTAAGCATACATGTAAATGCTTCCCTTCGTGTAAAGAAATAAACATCAGTAACAACTTAATTTTTAAAAGTAATGCTCAACTCAAAGATATTTTCATTAATATTTTGGGTTCGCTTTTCGATATCTTTAGGTTCTGTGTATAGTTATCTGTCCCTCCTGTCTGTCTTATTGAATATTTTCTGCTTTTGACTAACAGTTTATCACAAAGCATTTTTAACTTTACTGTCAGTGTTTCCGGTGTAAATTGGATATTGAACCAAAAAAAAATTGATATTATAAGTAATAACAAAATATATTGTATTTTCATATGTAGTCCGCATTGCATTAAACAGCCAATACAGCTCATCTGATTTCTTTATTTGAATACCTACTTTCGCACACAGAATAAAACATCTGAACAATTTCCATATAAAATGGACCGAATTTGAGTGTTTACTCAAAACATCAATGTTTATTTTTAAAGGAAGACGTACGAGCTTGATATTTGATAAACTTGATTTATAGGTGAATAAATGGTTTTTTTATAAACAACAGGTCTGGAAATCAGTAGAGTATATTAAAACAAAGTTGCCGTGTTATTGCATGGTTGTGGGCATGACATCTGATTGTGTTACGGTTTCATATGTTGGTAAGTGATTTCATTTTGTCTCTTTCTTAATGACAATACCGTTTACTTTTAATTACAATTTACAATGGACGATAACATTATTCGTTTTTGTCTTGTCATTATACTGGCCTATGTTTATATATATTGAGTAAAAATAAGTATGGCAGATCACTAAATTCTATTTTATTATCTTAAAATAACCATACTTCTAAACATTATAAGGTGGTTCATTTTCTCATTCACACAGCCTAAAGAGAAATATATTTCTTATTTTTTTCATTTTGCTGTTGTATATACTATGAGATTGGTGGGATTCAGTTTACTCAGTCTTCAGTTTTCTATGTTGTGTATTGTTTACATTTTTTTATTCTTCTTTTTATCTTTTTTTGCCATGGTGTTGTCAGTTTGTTGTTGTTTTATCTATTTGAAGAACAATTTCAAATGTTTTATACAGAAACATCATTCTGGTCAGCATTGGAAAATATGAAAAACAATCAACAACTGGAACAGTCTAATAATAGAACATCACCTGCATGAATTTGAAAATGAAATAACATGGGAGTACACTATCTGGAATGAAAAGAACAAGAACTTAAAAGCTAAAGAAATTTGTATAATCACTCGATTATACACGGACGCGCTCGAAAAAGCCCGGACTGCTCTCGAAAAAATCCGAACACATAGAAATAAATTTAGTCTCAAAATGTCGTTTTCAATGCAATAACAAGAATTGTTTTCAAGTGTCTGTATATCTTAGAATATATATATAAGGATTCTTATTAATAGATATAGGAAGATGTGGTGTGAGTGCCAATGAGACAACTCTTCATCCAAATAACAATGAATAAAAGTAAACCATTATAGGTTAATGTACGGCCTTCAACACGGAGCCTGGGCTCACACCGAACAACAAGCTATAGAGGGCCCCAAAATTACTGGTGTAAAACCATTCAAACGGGAAAACCAATGGTCTAATCTATATATAAAAACGAGAAGCGGGAAACACGTATAAATTACATAGCCAAACGACAACTACTGTACATCAAATTCCTGACTTAGGACATTCAAAATTCATCAGATTTCTACTTGCAAAATGTCAGTTCACATATCAATATCTTTATATATGATATATGTTCATATCTGTAGGCATTGATATAGGGTAATGCTTTATATTAAGGATGTAACTTGATAAAAGTCATACCAATTATATCCTTAGAAATCTTTAGACATAACCAGTTCTTTATTTATGTATAATTGATGAATGAAATAAAGTCGTTTCAAATATATATTTTATTTGACATTTAATAAAACCTTTAAACGTTTGCTTTGTACTTCAGACCTTTTTTTAAATTATAATATATTTTAGGAAGATGCAAATATATCATGTAGAAAGGAGACTTATTGTTCTGGCTGCCTTTTGTGGTTATCTCGTTAAAGGTAAGAAATAACAACAGCATTATGTTTCTATTAGTTGAATTCTTACTGCACAGAACAAATTCAACGGAACATTAATTGAAACCTTTCTTGGCTGTCAATGATACAGCTAAGATAGAATTAGTATGTGGTTAAACAGGGCGGAAATATCGAGCGCTCATTCGTGGTGATAACAATTGAATGTAACAACTTACTAGCTTGCTAACTTAACTCTAGAAATATTTATTGCAAGGACAGGATTTTTTTGTTGGGGGGGGGGGGATATTTATGGAACAAGTTACGCTTCAGACGTATGTACAAAATACATGATTGTATCTGACATACTTTTTTCCGAAATTAGAATTTAAAGGTGTTTTTTTCAATTTCTTCAAATTTGAAATGAGATTTTTTGCCTTTGAAATATTTTGCAGTTGAAGAGCTATATAACGCAGGCTAAAAAATAGCAACATCAGTCAAGATCAACTTTGCTTGAGGGAGTTGAAAAGCTTAGTTTCTTTATAATTACAAAATTTGTTAACGGACAATTTTAGAAAGATTTGTATAATCATAATTGTATCGTTGTACTGACTACTGAGCTGATCATGCCTTCAAGGTCGGATAGTCCAACACCATAGGTATCGACCCCGTGATTTAAAAAAATAAATAAAAACTACATGTCATTAAATGTTTGAGTCCCATTATTTTTTCTCATTCATATTATTTCATAGACAAGACAAGAAAAATTTTATTTAATTCCCGCCTCTTCATTATATAAAACATAAAAAAATAATAATAAAAAAACAACATCATAAAACAGAAAGAGCCACTCTAAAAAGATTTATGAGAGACTATATAAAATGTTTATACATTATTTACACTAAAATTAGCTATATAAAATACATTGTCTTTTCAATAATTCATATTTTTCATGTTGGGTCCTTTTATAGCCGTCTATATGGTATGGGGTTTTCTCATTGTTAAAGGCCGTATGGTTGCAAATAATTGCTTACATCCACTCTAATTTTGAACTACGTTAGATAGTGGTCTCATTGACAATCATATCACGAATCTTTATTTTTATTTTGATGTAGCTCTATGTTTATCAAGATTGATAGGAAAGTACAGGGAAAGTGGGATGAACAATTGCAGAATAATTTTTTTTCATTTTTGATTATTTACAGCGTCGCTTTGTAATGGAATACCTGACACAATTGAATATGATGGGAAATGTTACGAATTCAAAAATACTGAGACGTCGTATGCTTCTGCGCAAGAATTCTGTAATGGGAAAGGTGGAATCCTTCTTGAAATTATAAATGGTGGAATTGAAAACTTCGTATATGAAACGATTGGTACTTTAGGGTGGAGCTGGATCTCCATGTATATAGGTTTCACCAAAACCACTGGCATAAATCCGTGGCTCAGGCAAAACGGTGTGTATAAAAATAGGGGATATGCATTGGTTAAAAATTTTGAAAAGTTGTTTTTTTCTTTAAACATCTTAAATTATTTACAAGTTGTGTGAAGTCATGTCTGATTACTTTTAAACCTTCTCACTGCATTATAATCCGGTAAATATAGAAAAAAATATATACTAGGAAAATATGCCAGCATTTTTTAACTCGTGCTCATTTGAAACGGTTTTACTTTTATAATTTTGTTTCGGTTTATTTTTCTATCGACATGTTCGGAAAGACCTTCAAATGATTGAAAATAGTTTTCCTTTTCTTAATTTCATAGTTATTATTCTAATGTATACCTTTATGGAAATGTTATCAATATTTTTTTTTCATTTTTTACTTTTTCATAAGATCATGTAAGCAGCTTTACAACGGAGGAATTATAGAGAGCAATTTAATAGAACACGTACAAATCATACATTAATACATTTGTCTACAACATCAATATGGAAATATTCAAATTGAAAATTGAAAACAAACATGCGTATTTGTACTATAATAGGTAGATTATACCATTTTTATATACATGTAGGTGAGGAAATTATTTATGAAAATTGGTTATCTGGTGAGACATATTGTTTCAAATGGTTGCAGCATCTCTGTACGGCAAACTGCGTCATTTATGATTTCTCCAAGAAAGGATGGAATGATAAAGAATGTGAGGGAGAATATCATTATGCTTGTGAATACGGTAAGTCAGACTTTTATACACACAAAAAAAAAACAACCATAATTTTTATACTTTATAACGGCGCCCTAAAACAGCAGCATACTAATTTGTATGATTTTTTTTAGTGTGTGATCTCCAATCTAAATTGTGTTATTACACACATATTTATATCACGGCACCATAAAACAGCAGAATAATTTATATGGATTTTTTAAGTTTGTGAGCTCCAACTTCAAATGAAAACACACATTAAATTTGAAGATATGGTAATTTAACAAAGTACATGTATGGCCAAAAATTAAAGTTTGGTTTGAATAATCGATAAGTTCTAAGCTTACGTTCAGATGTCAGAGCCACTTGATCAAATATTGGTAACGCGGTCATTTTGATTACCAACATATTGCTATCAACCAAAGGCAGATTTGGAGGGGTCCCAAGCCCTCCTCTTTTGTGCTTATACTTATGATATCATTTAGAACGGTAACTGATTTGATTGAATCGCTCATTGCATTAATTATTTTGTATATTTTGTTAATTTAAGGTATTTGCTTCAGCTTGATTTGAGATGTTCGCTTTTTGGAGATCATCTGATTGTTTTCGAAAAGATATTTTTTACATGACGGATAATTTTTCAAATATTTTGTTCTCTGTCTAAATTGCAAGATCAAAAGACACTTCAATGGGACACAAATGTCATATTCCTGGCAATCATGTCACATCATTTTCAATTACAGAAAAAAAGCACTGGACGATGAGACCGCATTACCACAAAAAAGGGAAAAATTACTTGATCAATTCTTGAAAATTCCATGTAAACTTTGTTTATACATGTGTAAATTTATTTATTGAATACACACGAACTCCAAAATGTTATGTGCGACAACTCATCACCCAAATCACAATTTGTGATAGTCTAACAATACAAGTCAACGGCAGGCCTTCAACACGGAGACTTGTCACATACCAAACGGCAACATATAAAGGGCCCTAAAATGACTAATGTATATAACCATACAAACAGGAAAAACAACGGCCTATTCTATAATAGAAAAAAAAACAATAAACGAGAAATAACTCAGGACAGATGCAAAAAAAGGCACCATTTTAAACGTTTTAATAAGCGTCAACCTCCACAATAAACTTAACCAATGGTGTTACATCACAACACACAAAGACACACTATAGAAAAACGATTGAAATGTCTAACCTGAATCAAAGAACATACTATAAATATACATAGTTTCTCCCCTTTAACTACATTTTGAAAACAATTGCACCATAGCTTTGCCTCTAAGACCTTTAATCGGCTACCAGCACGGGAAAGGCAATAGATCACACAGATCATACTCTACTGTACATGATTGCAAACTCCATTGCATAATAATGGCAATCTGCAAAGCAGAAAACAATTTGCTGCACATGTTTGACACATCAATTGTTATACATATTATAATGGCAATTGGGAAGACAGATTTAATTTAATTGGCCGAATTATGGAATAGATAGCCAGTAATATGGTGTTGAGTTAATCAAAGCACAAGACGAATCTATATTCTTTACAGCTGATTAAACTTTTCATTTAAAGCTTACGTTCATTTGAATCTCAAGGAAAAAAGGGGGGCTGATAAGAACGGAAAAATCATATGGCCACACACAGATTAAAATGAAAATTCTGCAAAACAAAATACCATAGATAATGTATATAAAAAACAATAATTTTTCGCGCAAAATGTATAAGCCTAAGCTGGTTCTCGGCTGACTACTACACTTTGTTCATAGACAGCCTGATCTATAGTAGAATTTGATTAGTCTTCCAATCAAATTACGTGTATTATACCGCACTTCACATTGTCAATTTTATCGTAAATCACAATGAATATTCTTTTTTCCTGCCAACAATTGTATGAAACTATTTTTTAAAGTTAAAAGGTATTGTCGAAACCATATCCTTCAATTCAAAAGTTTCCATTTTGTATGTTGTCACGTTGATGTGCCAAAATAATTCATGAAGTTTAGCGGAATTTTATTTATGTCAAATAGTTATCAAAGGTATCAGGATTATATTTTAGTAAGCCAGACGCGCGTTTCGTCTACATAAGACTCATCAGTGACGCTCATATCAAGAGATTTTGAAGAGTTGAAGAGCATTGAGGATCAGAGATTCCAAAAAATTGTGCTAAATACGAATAAGGTTATCTATGCCTGGGATAAGACAATTCTTAGTTTTTCGAAATATTTAAAGTTTTGTAAACAGATTGATACCGTTTTTGATATTTTTCCCTTTTTGTAATGAAATAAATTATTTAAATTAAGAATAGGAAATTATTTTACGAAATAATTAATGCTTTTTTTTGCACCAGGAAACAAATTGTTCTGTTTGTTTACATGTTCTGATATTTTATGTTGCTATGATATAAAGTATCGTTCAATCTCGTTTAAACCTCAGGGCAGAATTTTGCCCTACATCGGCTACAAAAAATGTACAAAAATTGCGCCGTACCAGTTATTTGAGTGAAGCGAATACAAGCGGATTCAAATTTAGATTAAGCCTTGAACAGGTGAGAAACCCGCGTAAAAACAAATTCATGCTGTGTTTCGCCCGACACTAAAGGTAAATGGTGGTCCATTCAAGCGAAACGTTAAAAATATATTTATAGGTTGCAATATTAGTTTCTTACAAATGATAAATAATTTATTTGTTTCAATAGAAATCCCCAAACAACAGGACTATGTAAGTAGTAAACCTGCAACCATAAAGCCAGGAACAGCGATAACTGTCTCTGATGCAATGAAAAGGCGCTCCTGTGAGTGTGAAGAATGCACGTCTGATATAGTGCGCTCTTTACAAAACGAAGATGATATAGCACGGAAAATTAACAGTTTAACATCAATTTTAAAGCTAGATAGAACGACATTATCTAAGTACAAAAATACGAAAGTTAGTTTAGGAGACAAGAGGCTGTCGGCGAAAGTGTTAGGTTATACAGGAGGAGGAGTTATCATTACTTCTATTCTCATCATTATTGTCCTGGATCTGTATAAACTATTATGTTACATAACAACAGCGTACAAAAGAAAACTCTAGAAAAGAAGAAAATCAAAATTGTCTATACAAGACAACCAGTCGAGCTGATTATGGAGACAAATGTAGATTTGCGAACAAATATAAACAGTTAGCTTCATGCGGATATGAAAAGTTTTTAATTGTAATAAACATGTTTTTTTTCTATTATTCGATTTCTTTTTAATATCTTTTTTCTTTCCCTGTGTGCCCTTCAGAAAAATAAAAAGGATGATAACAACGTGACCCAAAAGAAAAACGACATAAAAACAAAAAAAAAGTCTACAGAATACTGTATAACAAAACAAAAGTAAACAACTGGGGTGATCTTACTAGGCTCTTCGTTAGGGAAAAAAAGATAGTTGTCGACTAGTGGCAACAGTTGTATTTTCATTGATGGCAAAAAATGTAGTATCACAAAAAGACTGAACTCCGAGTAACATTCAAAAAGGAAAGTCTCAATCAAGAATCAAATGGCAAAACCAAGAGACCAAACACATCAAACGAACGGATGACAAGTCTCATATTCTTGATTTGGTTCAGGCATTTTTTATGTAGAAAATGATAGATTAAACCTGGTGTTATAGCTAGCTAAACCTCTCACTTGAAATCAATCGGTGATAGTAAGTTTCATACGGTGATATCATTTCGAGTATAAGACGTTGTTCTGGTCAAGTGGAACCTCAATTGGAACATGTAATCTGTACCACAGTTAATTGATAATGGTCGCACAGGATTCATACATCTTTTGTATTTTACATATCTCTCAACAGCAATGAACTATAATCAACGAAGCCAATAAAAAGGCTATAATTTAAACATGCAAAATACGACAAACATTTCTTACCTATTTTACTATTTATTAAGCTTTTATCTTATATATCTTTTTTTTGATGAACTTTTAATGACAATGAAGGTCGGTTGAAAACAAAACTTTACGACAAAAGAGATGATTTCAGCTTTCCAATTGTGAACTTTCCATTTCTAAGTAGCAACATTCCAGCAGCACCTGCATACGGGGTATATATCTCCCAATTGATACGATATTCCCGTGCTTGCATTTCCTATCATGATTTTCTTGATAGAGGTTTGCTGCTCACAAGGAAGTTATTAAACCAAGAATTCCAAATGGTGAAGTTGAAATCATCCCTTCGTAAATTTTACGGACGCCATCACGAGTTGGTTGACCGTTATGGAATAACCGTTTCACAAATGATATCGGATATGTTCCTTACGTCGTAACTACAATCCCCTTCCCTTTCATGAATATGACCTACCGAATTAGACTATTTACCGGATTTGTAATCACATAAGCAACACGACGGGTGCCACATGTGGAGCAGGATCTGCTTACCCATCCGGAGCACCTGAGATCACCCCTAGTTTTTGGTGGGGTTCGTGTTGTTTATTCTTTAGTTTTCTATGTTGTGTCGTGTGTACTATTGTTTTTCTGTTTGTCCTTTTTATTTTTAGCCATGGCGTTGTCAGTTTGTTTTAGATTTATGAGTTTGACCGTCCCTTTGGTATCTTTCGTCCCTCTTTTAATGCTTAGTACTTACATGAACGTTTAATTGTGTAAATGTTATACAATGGCAGAATATGGTTATGCAAAGAATGATTTTCTCTTTCCAATACATAGATTCTTGATGTTACAATAAGGGTTTCCTGTTAACACTAGCTATATACATTTTGGGTCTACTGGAAACTTTGTAAAATATCCAGGACGCAACAAATGTATAAATATTTTATTTACTAGTACTAGTTCCATACCACAGCTGGCGTAGTGCTGGTTCCCGAAGAGATCATTATAAATCTGCCAGTGTTTGGTCGGTGACATTTCTTTTGTTTGGTCCCTTTTTTGTCATCTTGTTCTTTCATTACGTATATATGCTCAATGGTAAATTGGTAAATAAGGTAAAACCAACGACTTTATTCATGCTAATTCATAAATGAAAAACAAAAAATAAAAGACAACAACCAACCCCCGCTCACTTTGGGTATCAATATATATACACAGAATGAGGCGGGGATAAACACGTTTGCGAGCGTTCACCTTACCCTTACTTAGAATAGTTGTGTAACTGTACAACTCAAAAACAAACGGTTAGTATTAGTATGAAAGAACTTTACTCCTCAAAGCGGAACGAAGCACAAAAAGAAACTAACCTAAATACAAAAATTCAAATGACACCTGGTACTCGCAGCTACTGAAATATAGTTCAAAATCAATAACAGCAAATATGGCATACCTTATTTTCATAGACTGAAATATCAATTATTTTTATTACTCACTTTCATGCTACTAAAACAATTTTTGGTGTGCCTCGATCGCCGGGAACTAAAGTATTCAAACTACTGTATCACTAGCGTGTCAACATCGAGGTTATGAGTTCGAATCGTTCGACTCGAATCTTTATTGACTAGAATGTTGATGGATCTACCCCGGCACTGCAACTTTCGCCACCAATTTATCTGACTACCAAGAAATAGTACAATAGTGCTGAATCATGATGACGTGGCACTTTTTTTCAAACTTTTATGAATCATGATCATCCTCTTTACCAAATAGAAGGTGGACTATTTTTAGAATATTCCCACTTCACCTACCGAGTCATGTATTCAAACACAAAAATATCTCATCATACACCACACCAGCTCATCCATTCAGAGAGTCTAGTGTGAACTATGGTACTGTTATCAAAAAAATTGTGATTGTGTTTTAATCAAAAGGTCCTCCGTGAAATCATTAATTGAATATGATAAACCAAAATTCACGTGAACATAATTTATCTTGTATAACATATACGCAGAATAATTGTGCGAGGGTAAGTAAATGGTCCTGATTGATGCAAAATTTGACATAACGATAAACACCCGCTTGATCTATCTATAATTTAATTTTGAATGTAACGCGTCTTCTGATTGGCTGACGTTATTTTGTTATCAGCCCATAGACATAATTTAGTCATGTGACGGTGACGTCATCGACGTTTTTTTCATGGTTTTCTACGGTCTAAAATGGAATTTAAAATTAAATTATAAGAAATGACTGTAATAGTTTTTCTGTCTATGAAGAAATAACATAAAAATTTTGGTGCACACTGTTAAATAACCCGCTACGCGCGTTATTCAGTGTGCACCAAAAATTTTTATGTTATTTCTTCATAGACAGAAACAATATTACAGTCATTCCTTAAATAAAAAAGCTGATTTGATTCATTAGCACCCCCCCCCCCCCTTATGCAATATTACTTGTTATTTCGACTGTTAAATCAGGTTGTGTGTGAAGAAAATAATATATTTAAAAGGAGGAACTATGCACACGAAAATTGTCATCTAATTGCATTGGATGTCATTGAGTCATTTAAAAAGATTCTCGGCATTTTGCAAACCAAAAAGTTAACGCTTACTGTATTTAGCCATGTAAATTCACGTTTACAATTTTCATGCGACCAGGCATTTTAAAATAAAATCTCAAAATACTGAACTCCGAGTAAAATTCAAAAGGGAAAGTCCCTAATCAAATGGCAAAATCAAACGTTCAAACACATCAAACGATTGAATAACAACTGTCATATTCATGAATTGGTACAGGCATTGTCTTATGTAGAAAATGTTAAATTAAACCTGGTTTAATAGCTACCTAAACCTCTCACTTGTATGACAACTATGTCTGAACAAAACAAACAGAAAATATAGGTAAAAATGTCAGAAACAGGGGAACAGGGGTATAGCAGTCAACATTGTGTTATTATCTTAACCACTATAAGAACAAACAAATATATGAAAAATATTTACCACGGCACAATACCACAATGATGGGATCTATAAAAAGAGCATGCATATAACAACCAGAAAAGCTTATTATTTTTTGACATTTAAATTTCCGTTTTTCTGTTGTAAAAAATCTGAAATTCATCAGTTGATTTATTGATTTTGTGTTTATTTAAAAACTCCAGTATCAAATATTTTTTGAATTTTTATCCATTGAACTCAATTATTCCTAGCCCAATTTGTATTGTGTTTGGTCTTTTTAATTTTTGAATTCGAGCGTCACTGATGAGTCTTTTGTAGACGAAACACGCGTCTGGCGTCAATACAAAATTTAATTCTGGTATCTACGATAAGTGCATTTACATTGTTTAACAGGAGCTCATAAGCCCAATCTTTTGAAAAGAGAATATCTTTATTCAAACTTGAAGGTGTCTAACAAAAATTAAGTGCATGCTACCCTATTCACACGAATAAAAATTTAAAAGAAAAAAGTTAGTTCTAACCAACGCGTTGAAAGTAAAACCAACGCGTTGAAAGTAAAAACCAACGCGTTGATAATAAAAACCAATGCTTTACAGTAAAAACCAACGCGTTGAAACTAAAACCACGCATTGAAAATTTATACGGTATGTACATACCGCCAATGACACGAACGGCCACTCATTGCGGCTTTGGTTGTAGGCATGAAAGCGGTTTGTTTTATTTTATCCTATGTTGGTAAGTGATTTCATTTTGCCAAATTTCAGTTATAATAACTATTCCGTATACGCTACTTTTCTATGATAGTTGACACAATTAAAATAACACGGAGATGCACGCACTAGTTCGAATTGAAAGAGCAAAATATAACCTCTAACCTCAAATCGATAAGCAAAACTAGTCAGAACAACACATCGAATTGTATAATTAAGATGGAACAAGTCCGTAGTATGTCGTTATTTTATTTATCATTTGGTAAGTATTTCAAGAAGAGAAATGTTCCAGTACAGTTGTTGCAGCTATAGTTCATGTCTGGTTCCCGTTTTTAGTTAAATGATCATTGAACATTAATGTCTCAGGAAGGGCCAGAAACTAATGACATTATAGTGGTCAGGATCTGCGCTAAATGTGTATATTTTTTTAAATTTTTATGCAACAACAAATTGCACTGCTGTTTACAATGTACTTCACTAGTCAAGCATGTGCATCAATTGATTTGAATGCAGAGTCATGTATATTTCTTTTTGCAGGTAATGTCACGTGTCTTTTATGCAATGTTGCATTACACAGACCTACAACATCAACATCAGTTTATTATACGGATGCTAAGACTATTGATGGCAATGCTTGTAATGCGGTTGATGGAAGGATATCGACCAATTTCTGGCGGGGATCATGTATACGTTCTGTTGATGATGACCATTACCGTAGTATGACTGTTGACCTTGGAGATATATACGACATTCAACATGTTGATTTTTCTTTAAGAGAAGACAAATTGCAGTATGCATATTACAGTGAGTGTTGTAACGATTGAAAATCTGGTAAATTTAAACCGAGCCATGTAGATATACCTGAACTCACCACTTTAATTTCGATTGACTCTTTAACGTGTCGTTCGCAATAAAATCACATTAAGCTTCTGTTTCGAAAGCTCTCGTGTAATGTTTCCTTTTCCAAATCGAGAAAATATGTCAAAATGAATGGATTTCCAGTAACAAACTGAAACCACCAGCAGTAATTGAATTTTAGAACAAAGAAAAATGTATGTTTGTAGGAAGAACGCAAATGTTCATGCATAATTATGTTACAGTATTTGGTATGGTGAAGTCTTCTGTCGTTGCAAAATTCAACAGTTGTCAAGTTTGTTTCCTTTCGCCCTACACATTCTAGTATTTTTTCTGCACAATATTCTCCAAACGTATTTGTTAAAGAGTTCACTTTTTACGGAATTGCAGAGATTGTGTGTTATTTGAACGTACTACATCACCACATCATGCACAAACTACATGTTAAAATCATTAGATAGATTGCAAAAACCAAACGGTTAATGTTTTCTTTTTGAATGTACAACCGTTTTCGGTGTGATTTGAATATAAATAATAGTTTACATTGAAGCTTAATTGAATAATTATCGATTAATTCAAAATAATATGTTTTTTCATTGAAAAGCTGAGCAATTTCAAAATATACGTTAAAAATGAAACAAACAGCCACTCAAAAGTGTGTGGTTTTTAAAGTTATGTTCCTAATAGTGATGATATCGGAAAGGAAATAAGTGTGAACTGCTCATCATTAGCAAGATATGTCAGGGTAAAGAAATTGTCTGCGGACCTTCAATTCTGTGAAATGAAGTAATAGGTAAGTGCTATCTTTATAAAATTATTCATACGATATCAGGCCATGGATTACGTCTATACATTTTTTACGATCAAGGAACAGTAACTGGATTTAATGTCGCAGATTTCTTAATATTTTGAATACAATGATTTCATTTTGACTTATACCTGATAATTTATAGAAAGTAAAAATTCTTTTAGCTGTTTTTCTACGGATGCGTATAAGCACCACTTAACATTTTTTGAATATTTCTTCCTACTTTTCTTTGAAACGCAAACCTACAAGTTATAATGCTATAACTTGGCGATTAAAACAAACTTTCGCACAGTAACGTAAATTTAACCTAAGAGAAGTAACGAAAATCTTATAAAAGTAACATGCTCACCGAGTCAACCCTAAATCTCATATTTTATTTATAACATATCGTCTATTCAAATTACAAAAAGTTTTAACAAACAATTTACATATTTATAGCTGAAGGCTTGTCATTTTTTGAAAATACTTCAAAATGTAATTTATATCAATATATATATGATGGACATACTTTGCAAATTGATTTGAATCGACCATTAAACAGTTTCAATAGAATCAATTCACAGTCACTTAAAGTAGAAACTGGAAGATACTTTAATATTTCCAGAAATGAGCGTGTTTGTAATATGTGTAATAAGAAAGTAATCGAAGACGAATATCATTTTATTTTAGAGTGTGATCAATTTGTAAATGTCAGAAGTAAATATATTAAGATATATTATCATAGAAACCCATCTACCTTCAAATTAGTTTAATTACTATCTGTAAGAAATATTAAAGAATTAAATAATCAGAGTAAATATCTGTATGAGGCAGAGAAAATTCGTAACACTTGATTGTTTGTTAAATGTACCTTTATTACCAATGTAAATTGTATGCCAAACTCCGCTATATATTAATGCTGTATATGTATATGTAAACTGTATAAAATGTGTATGTATTTAATCCTATTAGCTGTATATTTGCTTACGGATTAAAGAATTATTATTACAATGCATGGATTCGTCTTGATGTATCAACATTTCGGGCATATCAGGATAGACGCCATCTAAATCCAATTAACCATCAAGATAAATATACATACAAACCCAAGCCGTGCAATCACTTAATGACTATTTTTATATGTCTGTCTGGTTAGATGTCATAGATTAAAAACATGTAAGTCATCGTTTTACCTGTACTTAATTTGTTATTTTAAGACAGAATCAATGAATGGGATTCAAATTCAGATTCAGATTCAATAGTTTATTAAAGTCTCACCACATACATACAAGTATAAACACAATATAATATCAAGTACACAATATAAAATTTAGAATGCATGTGCCATTCTTAAAAGAACTATAAGAGACTGTTAAATACAATTATAATACAACAGAATTAAAACATAGTTTTGTTATTTACACAAAACATAAAAGTGCAATATCACCATGCACATTCAAGGATAAAACCTGATACATGTACATAATAAAAATAACTATGATTTTTAACAGTATAAGATACTATTTCGTCGCAATAAAATAATATGGCAGGTTTTTGGCAACAGAACTACAAACCTTTTCATTTTTGAACAAAAATATAAAGGAGTAGGTCCGGTAAGGACCGATTTTGGCCTCAAATTCAAGATTCATCTGACGAAAGATTTTGAGCACTTTTTAAACATTTAAGTGTCTATTTCATTTCATTCATTTAATTTATTTGAAAGATTTTAACTAATTTAGTCATTAAAAACGACACGATTCAAGCTTAAATTTGAAAAATCTACCAAATATGCCGGAAAAAAAAACACTTTTCAGATGGTTTTTGTCAAAAATGAAAGTGGCCGCATCCGTGTTCATCCTTTACCTTTATATATGTTATGTATTATCATCAAATACAACTTACATTTCAATATTTTGGATGAACACGAATGCGACCACTTTCGTTTTACTCAGAAACCGTCTAAAATTTAACTAAAATGCTAGAATTATGAAGATTTCAGTAATTTAGCATGACTTATTGGTGCTAGTACCTGATATTTGTGCATGTATTGTCAAAAACAGTCCATATTTATGCCGCAGAAGCATTCTACTGTCCAATAAATAAGTAAAAGTTTTTATTTTAACAATTTTGTAAAACTGCTATATTTTTGGGCCAAAAAGGGGTCTTACTGGACCTTCTCCTTTTTCATCATCTGACAAAGTTAAAAACATATCATTTTGTTGAATTATACCAATAAATAAAGACTGCCTTAAATCTTCATATAATGGACATGTTAACAGTACATGTTTCTCATCTTCTATATCATCACAATTGAAACATAATCTTTTATCTAAATATAATCTTTCGTAACGACCAGTTTCAATTTTTAAAGGTGCTACTCCTCATCTAAATTTCGCATATGCACTGCGATATCGAATAGGTATATTTTGCAACAAATATTGTTCAGCAGAGTATGAGAATTTAAACAATTTATAAGTTCTTAACTTATTTTCTTGATCATAAGAATCAAGCCTTGTACTCCATTGAGTTTTATAATTATCACAAATATTAACTTCTAACTGATGAATTATATTTTCATCCAGCATACAGTCATCTACATTACAAAATCTGTCCATATTGTAAAGTTTCAACATTTCTATCACTATATATCTCCAATTTTTAATTTTAAACTACTTTTTCTAATTGACCATATAAATACTTTATAATTTATCCTGTCTGTATCCATTTTTGTACATCTTGCCCAGTGTCTTTAAATGTTAGACCACTGTTTAACACATGTAGGCTTCCAACCCATGTCACTTGAAACAGCATCGTTGGGGGTATACTTTCTAACTCCCATATAAAATCTCAAAGCTCGGTTCTGAACTGCTGAGATACAGGAGAACTCACTTGTACCACAAATAGCTGAGCCGTAATTGATGACTGACCAAACTAAAGTGTCAAACAATTTAATGAAAATATTGTGTTGAAAGCCACCATGTGCTTTACATTTTACTATAAGAAGGCCTAATGCCCGACTTGCTGACTTTGCAGCTGCCTTTGCCATAACTTTATAATCTAAAAATTTATTTATTACTAATCCTAAATATTGATACCTAAACACATAATCAATGACTTCATCATTTTTATTAAAAACTAAATCTTATCTTATCACATAGGGATTTCTAAAATGCGTGATTTTTGATTTATTTAAATTAACTTTTAAACAATTTTCATAACACCATACACCTAATACATTAATCTGTTTCTGCATATCTTCTGTATTTTCAGACAATAAAACAAGATCATCTGCATATAATAAAATAGCAACCTTTTCGCCGTCAATGTCTATATCAATATTTAATGCTTTTATATCATCAATTAAGTTATTAATGTAAATATTGAACATGACTGTGGATAAAACAGATCCTTGTTTCAAACCAGTATTTACACTGAACCAATCAATTGTATTTCCGTTTACACGAAAACAGCATTCTATATTTGAATAAATGGCTTGCAAAGCACACATAGACCTTTTACTTATGCCTAAATCTGTTAATTTGTTAAACAATAGTGACCTGTCAATTGTATCATATGCCTTCTTAAAATCTACAAAAGAGACAAAAGTTGACAATTTACATTTTTTCCAAGTTTCAATTATTGACGTTAAAGTTGACCTGCCTACCTGCCTCGTTGAAATTTCTTTCTGATTTTAATAGCTAACATGAGTAAGCCCATGTGTTGTTTATCCCAGTAAAGAGTTAAATTCGAATTCGCCAGATTACGGATTGAAATGGATTAATTATTGACTTGCAAACCAATAATGATTTATGAAATTTAATAAATACTGAGTTCTAATATTGAAACTTCATTTAATAAATTCGCCTTTATAAAATATAAATATGCTTTCGTCACCTTCGTAGCTAAAGTCCCATTGATTAAATGTCCAGCCTTTTTGTGACATTGTTCATTTCATACTCCACCTTAATCTTTCTTTAAATCTATTTCAGAGTCAGATATTTTCACAAATACTTGAAATGAAATGTTCTCCATTGCAGCAAATATTCCAAGTGCATGTAGTTGTCTAAAACCACCACAATCATGGTATTATCGTGATCTTTGTTAAAAGGTAAATGGTAGTAATACATGTCCTCAGATGTTTTCAGTAGAATCAACGACTAACGAGCCATCACTGGAACCAACGACTAACGAGCCATCGTTGGAACCAACGACCATTAAAATTTCTTCTGAACCAACACCTGTTGACAATTCTCCAGAATCAACAGGTTATGACGTTTCTGAGGATCACGTGATAACCGAGGTATCTGTGGTTACAAGTCAGATAAATGCAGTATCAACTACCCAAGAGTTGTACCTGGATGTGACAACAACAAAAACATCGACAGGAAATATAGCGATGGATGAAACAATTACCGAAAGTACAATAAACTCACAAGAATCGCGTAGACAAAGTGTTTGTCCTTGTTCTTCACAAAAGAAACGAATCAGAACTTATAAATTATGTTGAAATGTTAATCGACCAAATAAAGATTGATGGTGAAGAAACTGTAATTGCAAGGAGTAGAAGAATAAGTGCACATGATAATAGGGGATCTTCGAAGGTTATTGGATATGTTGGTATAATTGCCGTAGTCGTTCCAGTTTTGTTTTTCGTTATTTTTGACGTTGTGACTTTTATAAAGCTCTATTCAAGTAACTAGATTTAATCTGCAAACACGAAACATGTAAATATTATCGCAAATTTCAGATGGGTTTTTTCTGCTTATGTTTGTTTGTAATGGTTTTTTTTTTTTTTTGTCTTTGGTCTATTTCAAAATTGTGTTAATCATACGAGATCCAGGTATGATGAAATCTTTGTCTTTTTTACTGTATTACTGAAATAAAAATCATGTAGCATAGAGTAAGTTCTTCCATCGAAGACTATAGAGAACACGATCTTATATTCGTCATTTAATTTAGATAATTCAATACATATTGCGCTTATTCAATGCATACAGTGTAAATCGTGTCGGCGATCATTAAAATCAACCCGCACTCATTCATTAACAAAGTAAGATAACAAAAATACCGAACACCAAGGAAAAATCAAATCGAAAAGTCCCTTATCAAATGGCAAAAGTGAAAGCCCAAACACATTAAACGAATGGAAAAAAAACAACTGTATATTCCTGACTTTGTATTGGCATTTCCTAATGTTAAAATGGGAATTAGACCTCATATTATAACCTCTCACTTGTATGACAGTCGCATAAAATTTCATTATATTGACAACAATGTGTGAACAAAACAATCATGCCTAACATACTAAGTAAACATTGTTTTGTTATCTTAATCACGATAAAATCAAACAAATAGATAAAAATCAAAAGCAAACATGAAAGACAAGAATACAAAAAAAATGACAGTACAACAATATAAGGCCAGGATTCCGAGCCACGTCTTAATGTTAATAACCAAAAATTGTCTAAACAGTAAAGGTTAATGATTCAAAGACAGAAAAAACACAATAACACGTAATTAATGTGATAAACAACGTCAATACTTGGAATCGTTACTTCAAGACCATCATGTATTATTTATGAAGTTAATATGGATTTTTAATAAAATCTTGGTATCTTTTGACGATTGTTTTTCGAAAAAGGACAAGACATTTTAAGACATATGCGGTCTTGGGCTGTTTTCCGCTCTTTGGTCGGTTTGTTATCTCTTTGACACATTTTCCATTTTTAAATTTAAAATTGAATGAAGAGAGTTTACAAGATTGAACATTCTGACTTCAAATTTCTTGCAATATACTGCACCTTTGAATTATAAGATATGTATATGTTTAAGATCCCCAACTAACGAATTTGAGGTACAGAAATGTTATCAAATTTAAACTACAAACACATTATAATAAAATACTACTTTGGGTGCCCAAAAGGCATAATTTTTGAGGCTGTAAGTGTTGAATGACATGTAAATATAACTATAATGCATGAATTATTATCATAACTAACATAGTTTAAGTTCTAGTGATAGAATCGGATATGTTAAATATAAGAGACGGGATTGGATGGAATTACACATGGCGTTTAAATCAAGGTTGTTTATCTGAGTTTTCAGACCAATTCTTAAACAATAATCAAATAAAAGTTCACTAACGTTAATAAACGTTTTCGGGAACTTAAATAAACGTTCATAACAATTATCTTTTTAAACGTGATCCCCACTTGAAAGGGTTGTGGTTTTTTTTTTTTGTGTTTCTGTGTGAAATTATCTGGCCCTGTTTTGTGTCTTATTGTATCTGTTCTGCCTTCGACAAAAGAATATTACAAACCATTTTTAACTTTACTGTCAGTGTTTCCGGAGTAAATTAGATATTGAACCAAATATACATTGATGTTTTAAGTAATAACAAAATGTATTGTCTTTTTTTATATAAAACCCGCATTGCATTTTAATTGCATTGCCAATAAAGCTTATCTGATTTTTTTATTTTAAAACCTACTTTCGCATGTAGAAAAATAAACATAAGACATTTCCATAATAAATTGTCCTACTTTGCATGTTTACTCAAACCTCAGATGTTTTTATGAAAGGAAGACACGAGCTTCATATTTGAAATACTTGATTTTTAAGGTAAAACAATTTTTTAATAAAAGGTCTGAAAATCAGTCAAATGTATGATAACGAGTCTATTAAAAACAAAGACCGTGTTATTGCATGTTTGTTGTCATGACAACTGCTTGTGTTATTGCTTGATACGCATGTAAGTGGTTTTATTTTGTTCGAATGACAATTCCATTTACTTTTTATGACAATTTACAATTAACAATAACTATTTCCGTTTTTTTATCATTATATTAATCTTTGTTAAAATATATACTGAGTAAATAATAGTATAGACCACTAAATTCTATTGTTTCCAATCTAAAATAACAATACTTATAAACATCACATAGTTGGTTTGTTCTCAATAAAACACCCTTGTGATAAATGTATGTCTTATCTATATATTTGTTTTTGTATATATTATGAGATCATCCCCGGTTTTTGGTTGGGGTTCGTGTTGTTTAGTCAGTTCGTTTCTCGTTTTTTATATAGATTAGATCGTTGGTTTTCCCGTTTAAATGGTTTTTACACTACTTATATTTTGGGGCCCTTTATATCTTGCTGTTCGTTGTGATCCTGGGCTCCGTGTTAAAGATCGTACCTTGACCTATAATGGTTTACTTTTATAAATTGTGACATGGATGGAGAGTTGTCTCATTGGCACTCTAACCACATCTCCGTATATCTATTTAGTTTTCTATTTTGTGTACAGTTTCTTTTTCAATTTTATTGTTTTGCCATTGCATTTTCAGGTTATATTCGACTTATTAATTCAAATTTCCATTTGGAATCTTTCACCTCTCATATATGTATTTCCATAAAAAAATTATACAGTAACATCATTTTGATCAATATTGAAAATTAGAAGGAAAAAACCAGTTCAACACATCGATTGATTGAAGTGGTTTTATTTTGTCTCTCTCGGTTCGAATGGCAATTACTTTTACCTTTTATTACAATTTACAATAGACATAACAATTTTCTTTCTTATCTTATCATTATATTGCTGATCCAGGGGATCTAAGGAAACCGCCCGCCCGCTCTCCGTTTGAAAATTTTTGTTGATTTTAAGGAAACAATGAGGCATGTCTGTATCTGGTCCCCTTCTGATGTGCATACCTGTATCCAGTCCCCTTCTGATGGCAGTCAGTGCCCCCTTTTTTATAAAAAGTTTTATATAAAGCCACTGATTTATGTATTTTGACTTAAAATAAGAATAGAACACTACATTTTATTTTTTTTAAATTTAAAATAACAATGCTTTTTAACACCACACTGTGGGCTTTTTTTCTAAAAAAAAATATATATTTCTTATCTTCTTTTTTTCATAGAATGTGATCACCACAGTTTTTGATAGGATTCGTGATGCTCCGTCTGTAGTTTCTATATGTGTTTGTGAACAGACAATTTTCTTTTTCTTTTGATCTTTTTCTTTTTTTCCTTTTTTGCCATAGCAATGTCAGAGTATTTTCTACTTATCATTTGAAATTCTATTTGGAATCTTTAGTCTCTCTTTCAAGAAATCTGTATTTCCATTCAAATCTTTTATACAGGAACATTATTTTGATCAATATTGAAAAGTAGAAGGGAAAAAATCAACAACTGTAAAAGACTAAGTGAATCAAGTTCAACACATCGATTGGTATTTAAAAAAGAACATCACCTGCATAAATTTTAAACCAAATAACACGGGAGCACACCAGCTGGAATGAACATAGCAAAAACGAACAACAACGTTAACTCAATTGTTATACCACGAATGTGATCTACCGAATTAGACTATTTACCGGGTTTTAATAACATTAGCAACACGACGGGTGCCACATGTTGAGCAGGATCTGCTTACCCTTCTGAAGAACCTGAGATTGCCCCTAGTTTTAGTGGGGTTCTTTTTGCTTAGTCTTTACTTTTATATGTTGTGTCTTATGTATTTTTATTTGTCTGTCTGTCTTTTCATTTTTTAGCCATTGCGTTGTCAGTTTATTTTCAATCTATGAGTTTGACTGTCCCTCTGTTATCTTTCGTCCCTCTTTTATAATTAAACAAAACAAAACAAAATAAAGGATAGTACACAATAAATAAAACAACTCAAGAGCTTGCCGTAGTTTTACTTTTCTCTGAGTAAGTATTAAACGTATTCGAGCCTTTGTGAGAGGGAAATATTAGTATCATGTGAAATCAAATAAGCACGAAAGGGGACATTGGACCCCTCGCCAGATAGAATACAATATGCAGCGGTAATATTTTTTCAATCTTACTAAGAACTTAGTGATTTCGCTTTGCAAATAAAGAGAAACTAGCTATAAGGGCATTTAAAAGTACCATCAATTTTATTTGCATAAACAATGTTTTAAATTGTCGGAATATGATAAGAATGGCATTTTAAAGAAATATTAAAATTATTCGTTTTTTTTTGTAATTGTCAATTTCACATCAAATATAAATAAAGGCAACAGTAGTATAACGCTGTTCAAAAGTCATAAATGCGGGTTACAATCGCAAACCGAGGGGAAAAACATCAACTGTAAGAGTATAACAACGGAACAACAGAAAAAGTGCTACAAAAACAAACCCCAAAAAACCAACAACTTTTTGATAACAACTACCATAGAAATAGAGTGAAAAGACGATGAGTTTGCATGGACTTTTTCAAATAAAGTTTAAAGGTCACTTTACATGAATTAGGTATTGACAATTCACTTGGAAACTCAACATATACCCTCACGACACTTACCAAAGAGGAAATCCTGGATAATCATAGGTCTGTTCTATGTTCTTTTGGAATTTCAACCAAAGATGATGAACTGAATCTTCCATCACTGTATTGGATACCTAAACTGCAAAAGGGTCCTACAAACAAAGGTATATTGCTGGGTCTTCCAAGTGCTCCACGAAACCTCTTTCTAAATTATTAACATCTATGTTATCAGCAATCAAAGACGGGCTTCAAATAGTTATCAAAGGTACCAGGATTATAATTTATTATTACGCCAGACGTCAAAGGTATTGTGAAACTGTCTATTCTAGAGGTGGCGTGAATCAGATGTGGATACTTAAAAATTCCAAAGATCTTTTAGAGTACATACAATCTAATTCTCTTTCATCTTGTAATAGTATTAAAACATTTGACTTTTCTACACTTTATACAAGTATTCGACATTCCAAACTAAAAGACAGATTGAAAGAGTTGGTATTGCTTTGTTTCATATAAAAGAATGGCCAACGAAGAAACAAGTATCTTGTCTTAGGAAGGAATAAATCTTACTTTGTAAATGATAACTCTGATTCAAACAACAACATTCTCTGAAACTGACATTATCAAGATGCTTGATTTCTTGATTGACAACATATTTGTTATGTTCGGAAAACGTGTTTTTCAACAGACTATCTGCATTCCAATGGGAACGAATTGTGCCCCTCTTCGTGCCGACTTGTTTCTTTATTATTATGAGGCTGACTTCATACAGGAACTTCTTAGGAAGAAAGATAAGAAGTAAGCAATATCCTTTAACTCTACTTTCCGCTATAAAGATGATGATCTTTCACTAAATAATTCAAAATTTGGTGACTATGTCAAACGCATCTATCCAATTGAACTAGAGATAGAGGATACAATAGATACAGTTAAGTCGGTCTCATATCTTGACTTACATCTTTTGACAATGAGGATCGATTGAAAACAAAGCTTTATGACAAAAGAGATGATTTCAGCTTTCCAATTGTGAACTTTCTATTTCTAAGTAGCAACATTTCCAGCAGCACCTGCATACGGTGTATATATCTCCCAATTAATACGATATTCCTGTGCTTGCATTTCCTATCATAATTTTCTTGATAGAGGGTTGTTGCTCACAAGGAAGCTATTAAATCAAGAGTTCCAAATGGTAAAGTTGAAATCATTTTTTCGCCATCACGAGTTGGTTGACCGTTATGGAATAACCGTTTCACAAATGATATCGGATATGTTTGTAGGTCGTAAATACAATCCCCTTCCCTTTCATAAATGTGACCTACCTAATTAGACTATTTACCGGATTTGTTATCTCATAAGCAACACGACGGGCGCCAATGTTATGCAGGATCTGCTTACCCTTCCGGAGAACCTGAGATCGCCCCTAGTTTTTGTTGGGGTTCTTGTTGTTTATTCTTTAGTTTTCTATGTTGTGTCGTGTGTACTATTGTTTGTCTGTTTGTCCTTTTCATTTTTAGTCATGTCGTTGTCAGTTTATTTTCGATTTATGAAATTGACTGTCCCTCTGGTATCTTTCGTCCCTCTTTTACATGTAAATGAGTCCCTTCGTGTAAAGAAATAAACATCTGTAACAACAAACTTTTTAAAAGTAATGCTCATCTCAAAGATTTTTTATCATTATTTTGTATTCGCTTTTCGATGTCTTTAGGTTCTGTGTATAGTTATCTGGCCCTTCTGTTTGTCTTATTGTATATTTTCTGCCTTTGACTAGCAGTATATCACAAAGAATTTTCCACTTCACTGTCACTGTTTCCGGTGTAAATTAGATATTCAACCAAATATACATTGATGTTTTAAGTAATAACAAAATATAATGTAATTCCATATGTAGTCCGCATTGTATAAATGGCCAATACAAAGTTATCTGATTTTTTTGTTTTCATACCTTCTTTCGCATTTAGAATACAACACAAGAACAATTTCCATATAAAATTGATCTACTTTGAGTGTTTACTCAAAACATCGATGTTTTTTATGAAAGAAAGACGCGCGAGCTTGACATCTGAAACACTTGAGTTTATAGGTGCAGAAATGTTTTAATAACATGTTTGAAAATCAGTCCAGTTTATTTAAACAAAGTGACCGTGCTATAACGTGGTTGTGTGAATGACATCTCCTTGTGTTACGGTTTCCTATGTTGGTAAGTAATTTCATTTTGTCTCTTTTAATGACAATACCGTTTACTTTTAATGTCAATTGACAATGAACGATAACAATATTCGTTTTTGTCTTATCATAATACTGGCCTATGTTTATATATATTAAGTAAAAATGAGTATAGTAGACCACTAAATTTTATTTTATTATCTTAAAATAACCATACTTCTAAACATTATAAGGTGGTTTATTTTTCTCAATCCCACAGCCTAATGAAAAATATATTTCTTATTTTTTTTCATTTTTCTGTTGTATATATATCTCTATGAGATTGGTGGGTATCAGGTTTCGCAGTCTTCAGTTTTCTATGTTGTGTTTTGTTTACAATTGTTTTATTATTCTTTTATCCTTTTTTGCCATGGTGTTGTCAGTTTGTTATTGTTTTATCTATTTGCATAACAACTTGGTATGTTTATTCAAATCTTTTATACAGAAACATCATTCTGGTCAGCATTGGAAAATATGAAAAACAATCAACAACTGGAACAGTCTAAAAATAGAACATCACCTGCATGAATTTGTTATAATAATAAAGCAAAACAACTTACAGACTGGTGTATGATAAAATGAAACAACTCCACAGCGTGTCCCTGTTTTACTTGTCCTTTGGTAAGCATTGAATGTATTTAAAACTTGGTGAGAAAGGGGGGAGTATCATATGAAATTGATTATGCATGAAAGAGACCTTCGACCCCTCGTCGGGTACCTTACTATATACAGCGGTAACATTTTTCAATCTGACTTAAAATAGACTAGTTAGACGCCATCTATTTATCCAAATGAGGTCATTTAACCCCATGTGAACATATAGATATATATAGATAACGACACCGTGCAATTAGATTTTTCTAGGTGTGTTTAATTTCATATTTCAGGTTGAAAATATATGCTAATCATCGTTTTTATTTGTATAAGAATGTTTCTGTGGAACTTATCAGTCAACCAAATGGTTTACTCATGTTTCACTTTCAATGTTGACATCTTTTAAATAACTTAACACGCCTAATTCATGTGTAACCCATCTCTAGATAGGGGTTAAACTAAAGGTTACATGAATACGTCTCTAATGCGGTCGAAATATTCACTGACAAGTGAATAATTTATCTGCGACGTTTCTTTGCTTACTTTGACAAATTTGAACTAAACTGGCTGCTAAAAGCGAATTATTATTTCACTATTTAACTTTCATTAAAGGTTAAACAAAACAAGCAAATGTTTTTTTTTTCTATTTTTTATATCTGAGAGCTAATGCCCCTTTAAGTATTAGGAAAACAAAGAAATATTAAAGTCTTGTTTTCATTTGATAGTGATTTTTTCAAGAACGAAAAATACAGTTTTATTTATGAGTATGTGATTTTACTGCTAATAGTAGTGAATCGTCAATGTACCCAACATTAACATAACCCATTTTACGCAAACTTGCATATACAACTTTCATAATTTTTGTAAAAAGCCTTGGTGCCATAGCTATACCATTTGGTAAGCAGGAATATTGAAAATATTTCTCTTTCCAAACAAATCTTAAAAATTTTCTATGCTGTTCAGCAATGTTAATAGAATAATAAGCATGTCTTAGATCTACACTTGACATGTATGCATTTTCTTTAATCAAATTTAAAGCGCTTTCAAAAGAATCCATTTTGAAATGTTGATATTCAATGTGTTTATTTAATTCTTTCAAATTAAGTATCATTCTGTATTCGCCATTCTTTTTTGGTCTTACAAAAATTGGGGAAATAAATTCATTTATTTCAGATTCAACTTCTTGAATTACATTCATTTTTAATAATTTTTCAATTTCAATATCAACAATTTTTTCTTCCTTTAAATTGAATTTGGAATTTCTAATTGACATTTTATTTTGTATAGGAGGTCTATTGTCTGTAAATTCTATATAACAGTGCTGAACCGCATCTAAAATATATTTATCAGATGTTAATTTTCTCCATTCATTAACAAACAATTTCAATCTTCCTGCTTGAAAATCATTTGTTTTAATACTCACAACATCTAATTCCTGTACTTGTTGTGAGTCCAACGGGAGTTTTTTTACTCATATTTGTCAATTGACCTTGAGGCACTACCACGACCTCTTCCGCCTCTGCCTCTACCACGGCGTCTATTCCATGAGGATCTCCATCCACCACGGAAACCGCCTCTAAACTGGCTATAACCGTTACCAACTGAAAGGCGATTTGAAATCTTACTACATTCTCCAATGTCTTTGACTGTTTTAGAGACATCTCCACCAAATAACCATTTATTGAAAGGTTGTGTTTCATTAAACAGGTGACTATATTCACCTTTTACATCAGGTTTCATGAGTTCTCTCCTAGCTAAGCATATTTCTTTATTGGCATGACCAAATAAAGCAAGAGAGTCCATACAGTCATCAAGAATACCTTCCAACTCAGGTTTGTTTTGAGTATCTTCTTTACCTAGAATTGTGTCTAGTCTATTAACTACTTTGGACAGATAAGTTGCCCCTCTGACTACAGTAGTCTGACATTGTCTCATTCTATTGTCATTAGTTCTAGTTCTGGGCCATAACAGGTCCCATACTAACTGATCAGTTTGGACTGGTACAAGTCCTTCACAATTCTCAGGCCGATTACTCTTTTCATCTTTCATAAGTTCTCTGTATTTCTCTTCAGAAATACCATTTCTGAAAATATCTGTGATATTGTCTGCTAGATGTTCATCTAGTTTATCACCACATCTCTCACCAGATCTAAATCTTTTATTCATACTAGAAAACCTAGACTCTTCGCTATTTGAGAGAGTTTTCTGTTTTTTACAAGGGGGTTCATTACCGGTATCTTGACCGTCATCAGGTTCATGGACCTCGTCCATATCTTCATCTACATCACCTACATTATCATACTCATCATCATATTCATCATTATACAAAATATCTATACGTTTGTTCATATCTTCCAACCTTTTATTAGTTAAAGATTGTTCATTTCTCATGTCAGTAAGCATATTAATAATCACATTAGTATTGCTATCTGATGTACTAGCCGACACCTCGTGTCCCTTGTTTACCAGAGTCTTTCCTTTAGCGTCCTTGTTATTAACCTTTGGACCGCTACCTGTACTACTTTTACTGACAATAGGTTTTGAGCATTTTCTTTTAGCGGGACCTTTAGCGGGACCTTTACCCTTCCCTTCATATGCTATTTCATCTTCGTCCAACCTTAATAAGTCATCTTCAAAAGAAGCTTTAGGAGTTTTATCTCCTTTCTCCTTATGCAGCATGGCGTCCGCCATCTTTGTCAAGTAATAAAATAATCTCGTTTCACAAACGAAATAATTATAAGATTTTTACTTGCGTAAAAAATCTTTTTATAAAGACATATACTTTTATACAATATAAATAAAATATATGTACAAGTCAATCACATTGACTTAATATATCTTTAAAGAAATCTTAGTTAGAGGTTGCGCATCGAGACAAACCACGTCCGCTCAATAGCAAAGTTAGCAACACATTGAGGTTGCAGTTGCGCAGTACTATCTCATCTAATACCGGAAGTGTTATGACGTAATAGAATTTTACTGCACGTAACAGGATGGAAAGTATATTGTGAAGGTAGAAGTATTACAAACAGCATTATGGCATACCTTTGGGAATCACTTGCATTTGATTGCTAATGTGTTTTTTTTTAATTATTTTTAGGAAGGGGGTTTCACCAATCTGCTGAGACGAGCCCTTTTCAATAATATATCGTTGTTAATTATCTATTCAAACTATTGCTTTCCTGATGAAATAAGACTTCTTCAATTGAATTTTGCGGCATACTAAAAAATATGCTGACACATTTCTATTTTTTTAAAAGACCTTTTCCATCGAAGTGTTTCTGTATGTCTAATCTATTACATCATTAATTTTTTACAAGACTGTCATTTCTTGTGTTCTCGTTGGCGGTTAAATGAAGGATTTTGAAATACTGTGACAGAAAAGTGCAGAAGCTAATGACATTATAGTGGTAAGAATCTGCGCTGGATCTGTAAGAAAAATATATATGCATCAATTTGATTGACTACAGAGTTATTTATATTTCTTGTTACAGGTTACGTCACATGTCTTTTATGCAATGTTGCATTACACAGACCTACAACATCGACATCAATGTATTCATACAATAACACTTTAAATGGCAATGCTTGTAACGCGGTTGATGGATGGAACACAACTAATTTTTACAGTGGCTCTTGCTATCATTCCCATAGGGATGACCCTCACCCTAGTGTAACGGTTGACCTTGGCGATATATATGACATTCAAAATGTTGGTTTTGCTTTGCGAGAAGATAATTGGGATCTTGAACATTACAGTACGTGTTATATTGATTGCAATCATTAGAAAAATTTAATTGATCCATTTAAATATACAAGCACATCCGAACACGATATTTTGTAAAGTGTTTTAAAGCTATGAAATCGTATTGTCATGTATCTGTGTTTTAACAGATTTCATGATACAATGTATATATGTATCAATTCCAGAACTTTTGACGAGGTCAATACGTTATATATATATGGACTTGTTCAGAATATATTGACCGAGGACGAAGTTCATATATAACGTATTGACTGAGTGAAAGTCCTTATAATATATAAATAATGTATTAGACAAATGGCATTCAATGTTTTTTTTTGTATTTTTTAATTGTATTTTGCAAGCATTTTAAAAAGTCATTGAAAATTTCAATATTCTTTGAACAACCTCATAGCTTGTTGCGTAAGCTTTCTTGTATTCTTAGCGTCTGCATTTAACGTAAATTGATTTCTGCTTCTGATAAACTTGCAAATTTTCTTTTCGAATCGTCTGCTGCAGAGCTTCCGCAATTGTTGTAATGTGTGACGTCATGGCGTCATCAATCTAAATTTAGCAAGATTTTTTATATTGATCGTCCATATCGCCTATATACATAAAAAAAAAAAAGAAACAAGGCAATAACATTTGAAACACGTAATCGTTTTATCTAATGAAAAACAGGAGAATGTTTCACCATAGGTAATATACATCTCGTCTAAACATCAACCTAACAATGTTAGATCAGTAGCGCTATCATTGGTTCGAGTCACGGCGAGGGAAAAACAAAAAATTTGTGAAAGCAATTTTACAGATCTAACATTGTTGGGTTGATGTTTAGACGAGTTGTATATACATAATGTACACAGCCATGTATCGCCATCACTGGTGGTGATCCGATGGATAAATCTGTTGTAGAGTTGTCACTGGCTCAGACGTACTTATAAATATATTCGATCCTTAACATCATTGAAAATACATTTATTGTCGAAATCCGGATATGGTTTACAAATTTTTGCACCTCATGTTTGCGGTATAACATCTTCCCCGCAAGTTTATTGTTTTCTGTTTGGTATTTGAATAATAATTAAGATCCATGTTACATCTTGTGATCAATTTATTTGGCAATCGTTAATGGCAGTAAGTATGGTTAAAGAAAATCAGTTGTTCGACATGTTAGTCAAATGAGTTTTGTTAAATATAATTTTCATTTTTTTGGTCTTATGGGAAATGTTGTTTGTGCTGTATTTAGACCCCTCTATCAAGAAATTTGTTTTACATGTACACGTTAATAAATTGCGGTTTTTATCCAACGCAAGGTTTGAACGTTGTTTTCAATTTAGACTGGTTTATATAGGTGTGTGTATATGGAAAAATAATCACAGTATCCGGATATTAAAGACGTTGCCACACTGATAACTGTGTCCTGTTATCTTGTTCTGAACATGGGTACTTAGAGATAGAACAATTCTTACGGTATAAAATGAAAATTGATATACTAGTAATAGCCTGTACTTGCTATTTACTATCAATCCAAGTTTACTATCCACAGCGGTCACTGATATATATACTATATAGACAATAATAGTGCATTGACTTGACATATCAACGATATAAGGATGAGGCTTAGAAACGGGGAAATGCGAGGCTGTGCCGAGCTATTTTCCCGTTTCGGGCCGAATCCTTATATCGTTGATATGTCAAGTCAATGCACTATTATTGTCTTTATACTGCAATCTAAAAAAACATTTTCAATTGTTGTTTAATGCGTTACGGTTATTTATTTGATTTAAATATTTGGGGAAATCCCCTTTAAAAAGGCCTCATATCATACTCACGGAGAAATTTTCAACACAATGAAATGTACATTTACCTGTTGAAACCCACACTCGATGGTGAATGAAATTATTTGAGTATGGACTAAAATATCAACCATAAGCATAACAAATTATTGATTTATAGGTTGCAAACAAAAAATATTAATAAGTGAAATATGTTTGTCCAATAATTACAAAAGAAACAAGGTTGAGTCGTTCAACAACAGGTTGAAGAGGTCGTATGAATAATTAAATGTTATTTCGGCAACTTCTATTTAAATATTCATGAGGAAAAGTGATATCGGGTCAGTGACTGTATATGACATAGAAATATACAGTCAACGCATGTTGACTGCTCAAATAGAACGAGTGCAGTATAAATAGAGATATCGCTGTGGATAGTAAACTTGGAATTGATAGTAAATAGCAAATACACATTTCTTAAAGTATATTTATGTTCATAGTATACTACATCGCGAAAATAATTAAAATGAATGAAAAACCAAAACTTACTTATAATTAAACTATTTTTTTGCATGAACCCCTCAGGGGTTCATGCTATATATTGGCGAGTTTTGGATGTGTCTATGGGCCACTCGGAAGTCAGAATAAAATTCTCGGAACGTCTCAAAAGTTTTCGGTCATTTATACAGGTCTTAACAGGTTGTTATCTACGTCTTTGATATAGTCCCTTGATGGCCCTGGACGACGCAATTATATTGGTTTTAAAACGACCGCTGTACACTGTGTGTATCTGGGTCAATTATAACGTGGTATTGTCTGTTGACTCGATAACATGTAAAGTAATTATGTTTGAAGATTTAACCACGGGATACTGTGTATTTCACCATAGACCTACGGGAGAGAACATTCTGGTTAAAATAATAATATTAGATCGGAAAACAGAAAGATAATATTCTTATCAAAAGTTATTTAATTCAATCGGAATCAAAGAAATATTCAGAGTTGCAATTAAGAAATACGTATTTTATATGGCAATATACTCTGCTTAATTTGGTATTTTTGTAAAGGAAACATAAAATTTAAATCTAAATAAATTCTTGCATCCTACAAAAAAATGTTTATAAACAATAATCATTATATTTCTACATTGATTATTTCATACCATTTTAGTATTTAACTTTTATGAGTAATTATTATTTATTTTTTTTTGTATTGTAATATATCCATAAAACGGAAAGTAAGATAAATTTGTTCAATATTTAAGTTTTAAACGATCGTGAATAAAAAATACTTGTGTGTTTTCTAATCATAAAGCATGATTTTGAATCCTTGCAGCTCACAACAACCGTAAAATGATTTACAATAATCACAACAAAATTTAATTACAATTATATTAATGTTGATTATTTTATACTATTTTAGTATTGATTTAGAAGTCTTTTCTTATAGTTTGTATAGTAATATATTCACAAAGTGGAATGTTAGAATTTGAAAATAGATTCATTCGATAAATAAAATGTCCATCCGTGAATACTTGACGTTCTTGTTTATTGATATTATATATATTCAAAAGAATTTGAAAAAAATACTAACAGTAACGTTAGTTTATCATAAAATTTTAATTCAATTTTGTTTGTTTGTTTAATAGTTTAACCTCAAAGCATCTACATATTTGTAGTATGGTACTGTTTTGAAAATTGTATTCACTGAGTTGACTAACCAACTATCCTTCACGTCTTGATTCATTCACATTATAGATCACATTTCAAAAGCACACTATCGGTTTGCGTTCTTAAAAATTCCGGATAAGATGTCAATGAATCCGGATTCAAAACCTTTAATGTAGGCCGTTTGATATTCGAATTCAACTATAAGTTTAAGGTATGTGATGACACAAATGCATATTCTTTTCCTGAGTATCAGTGAGATGCTTTCTATTGACTATTTCGTGCGCTAAAATACTACTTGCATGCAATCCTATTTTAAAATTCACTCGTGAAAGCTTATTTTCGTTTTTGTTATCTATAAATTCAGGACAAGGTAGAAAGAGCTTTACATGTGACTTTCAAGCACAGTCCTCATTACTAACGGTATTCTAACCTCCAGTTGTTTCTCTTTTGTTTCTTTTTTGAGTCACTGTTCTATTATAAACTTTGACCTTTTGAAAAGCTAAGGATTGTCTACCCAAGGAATAGATTCCTTAACTTTGTAATGTATTTAGCAGCATTTTAACTTTTTTCATTCGAGCGTCACTGATTCTTTTTTTTGTAGACTTAACTCGTGTCTGGCGTACATCATTTTAATTCTGGTATCTTTTTATATCTACATATCTTTTTATATAAATTGGTTATTTTAAAAGTATGTACAGGTATTCATAAACTTCTGAATTAATAAATTCTTCGGCAAAATTAAGTTTCCCTGTAAAATCAGGAAACCTTAAAATTTGAAATGTTTTATGAGACCAAAATAAGTCTCTTCATAAGAGTTCCCAATCAATTGCATGCCACAGGTTTCACCGCATACAACATCTACCATGAGTAAAGACAGCTTCAAATACGAGTTGAGAACATATAGGCATTCATGTAGGAAACAAAATATAAAGATATGATAGTTAAAATAAATGCATCCAGAATTCCAGATTATAAAGCAAACTTAGTGCATAAATTTAAATTGCGCTAGTTAAATGTGCAATTTAGTAAGTAGAAATCAGGATTTGCCAAAGGGTTATAATCGGAAAAATTATGTACATTCCTAAGTTATAAATAAAATAGTCGAGCTTTAAAATAACAATTCAAACAGAAGCTGTAAATATATAATTTCATCTCGCTTCTTCTATTCATAGTCAATTATTTCAATTCACAAGCAAACACAAATTCAGCAACAATCTTTTGGTGACCCGGCAGTCAGCAGTCTTAGGTTCATGTATTGCTTTTCTTTTTTAAAGAAAGCATCTTGTTTTAAGTAAGCTAGGATCATGAAAACACGATTTCTATCAAGATTTCATAAATTCCTGTGCACTTTTTTGTGTGACCTCGTGTCATCACGAATGTTATATTTCATAGTGTAATGGATGTTAATTTCAGAAGGAAGCGAGATTGCTGTTAGCCAATCAAAATAATGTATCATAATGAAATATAATGCAATGTAAATTATTAACGGTTAGAGAAACGAAGAGTAAATACTTCTAACATTTTTATCTGGCCAAAATCGTAATTTTCGCAAACCCTTCGCTTCTTGGATACGTTACAGTTTTTGTATTATGAATTCTTCTGTTTTACAGTCCTTCCAAAATCGAAAAGTATGCAACCTAGTACATGTTAAAATTCAGTGAACACTTAATACATTTGCAACGATCATAACTGTTATTGTTATTCACTAACTTTCCTCAATATTTTTGTAGCACAGCTGAGCAATTTCAAAATATACGTAGGAAATGAAACAAACAACCCATCAGAAGTCTGTGCTGTTTATCCTGGTGTTCCTACTAATGAGGATATAGGGAAGGGAATTCTTGTAAACTGTTCAGCATTAGCAAGATATGTTATGGTAAAGAAGTCGTCTGCGAACCTTCAATTCTGTGAGATGAACGTAATAGGTAATAGATATATTTTATAAAACTGAGTGTAAGATTATCTAGTCAAGAACTATGTCAGAAATTTATTTTACAATCAAAGAACAAAATTGAGTCGAAAGATACCACAGGGATATACAAACGCATAGTTAAAACAAACTGACAAGCCATGTCAAAGCTTGACTATGTAACAGATTTTTTAAGATTTTACATACAATAATTTTATGTTGAAATATAACTGAAAAGTTATAGAAATCACAATTATTTTTTTTAATTTAACTTCCTATGTTTGCGTTAAAACGCAAACTTTTTCGAAAAAACACAAAAGTTTGCTAATAACACAAACAAAGGGAAGAAAAATAGTAATGTGGCGCTAATAAGCTTAGTATAGGATACTACAGATACAGTTAAGTCGGCTTCATATCTTGACTTACATCCAGAAATTGACAATGAGGGTCGGTTGAAAACAAAACTTTACGACAAAAGATATGATTTCAGCTTTCCAATAGTAAACTTTCCATTTCTAAGTAGCAACATTCCAGCAGCACCTGCATACGGGGTATATATCTCCCAATTGATACGATATTCCCGTGCTTGCATTTCCTATCATGATTTTCTTGATAGAGGGTTACTGCTCACAAGGAAGCTATTAAACCAAGAGTTTCAAATGGTGAAGTTGAAATCATCCCTTCGTAAATTTTACGGACGCCATCACGAGTTGGTTGACCGTTATGGAATAACCGTTTCACAAAAGATATCGGATATGTTCCTTACGTCGTAACTACAATCCCCTTCCCTTTCATGAATGTGACCTACCGAATTAGACTATTTACCGGATTTGTAATCACATAAGCAACACGACGGGTGCCACATGTGGAGCAGGATCTGCTTACCCTTCCGGAGCACCTGAGATCATCCCTAGTTTTTGGTGGGGTTCGTGTTGTTTATTCTTTAGTTTTCTATGTTGTGTCATGTGTACTATTGTTTTTCTGTTTGTCTTTTTCATTTTTAGCCATGGCGTTGTCAGTTTGTTTTAGATTTATGAGTTTGACTGTCCCTTTGGTATCTTTCGTCCCTCTTAAGACTATTAAATAAAGATGTTAACAAAAAATTAAGTCAAAACGTTGGTGTTTTAACGAAAGGGTTGCGAACACGCATGTATTCGTTTTTTCGTTATTAATCAAACATTGGACGAAATAGAAAACAATTGTATTTTGCGGTCTGGTGTTATTCTATATATATAAGAAGATGTAGTATGAGTGCCAATGAGACAGCTCTCCATCCAAGTCACATTTTTAAAAGTATACCATTATAGGTCTTCAACACGGAGCTTCGACTCCTACCGAACAGCAAGCTATAAAAGGCCCAAAAAATGACTTGTGTAAAATCATTCAAACGGGGAAACCAACGGTCTAATCTATATAAAAAACGAGATACACTTATGAATCACATCAACAAACGACAACTACTGAACATTAGATTCTTGCCTAGTACAGGTTCAGATATCCTTACGATAAAAAAAGTTAAGATTGTAAAGAATGTACATAAAAGCTGTTGCAAACTTATTTTAAATTAATTTTAATTTTATTACAAAGGCTCATCCAATTTAAGGGTTAAATTGAATTTCGCATGCACACAGATTCAAATGAGTTAAATAATTGACTTGCAAGCTAATATTAAATCATCGGTGTTTTTTAAATAATTTTTGAAAAGAGTTTTCTGATAATAACAACTAGAGGTTCTAAAGAGCCTGTGTCGCTCATCTTGGTCTATGTGCATATTAAACAAAGGACACAGATGGATTCATGACAAAGTTGTGTTTTTGTGTTGGTGATGTGTTTGTAATTCTTACTTTACTGAACAATCTTGCTGCTTACAATTATCTCTTTCTATAAAAAAAACTTGGCCCAGAAGTGAGAGCGGAAAATATTTTTGTAAAAATTTACAAAAATTTACAACATTTATGAAAATTGTTAAAAATTGACTATAAAAGGCAATAACTCCTTAAGGGGTAAATTGACCACTTTGGTCATGTTGACTTATTTGTAGCTCTTACTTTGCTGTAAATTATTACTGTTTACAGTTTATGCATATCTATAATAATATTGAGGATAATAACCAAAAACTGCAAAATTGTCTTAAAATTACCAATTCAGGGGCAGCAACCCAACAACAAGTTGCCCGATTGGTTTGAAATTTCAGGGCAGATAGATCTTGACCTAATGGACAATTGTATCCACAGCATATTTCCCCTTAATGATTTGGTTTCAGAGATATGAGCCAAAAACTGCATTTTACCCTATGTACTATTTTTAGCCATGTCAGCCATCTTGGTTCGCGGGCGGGGTCAACGGACACATTTTTAACCGGATTTTTGTGACAAAAAATGTCGGTTATTGATTTGGGGATGTACGGCGGGGGCGGGCGGTCGGGAGGGCGGGCGGCAATCAAATGTTGTCCGTGCATTTACTCATGAACCGTTCAACCAAAGCTTTTAAAATTTTAATATGTTGATACTGACAACTAAATGAAGGTCAAGTTCAATAATGGCGATTTTGACTTTTACCGTTCAGGAGTTATGGTTCTTGAAAGATTGATAAATGGAGTTTCCAGTCGTGTCCGTGCATTTACGCATGAACTGTTCTACCTAAGCTTCCCAAATTTTAATATGTTGTTACTGATGACAAAATGGAGGTCAAGTTCAATAATGACGATTTTGACTTTTACCGTTCAGGAGTTATGGTTCTTGAAAGATTGAAAAATGGAGTTTCCAGTCGTGTCCGTGCATTTACGCATGAACTGTTCTACCTAAGCTTCCCAAATTTTAATATGTTGTTACTGATGACAAAATAGAGGTCAAGTTCAATAATGACGATTTTGACTTTTACCGTTCAGGAGTTGTGGTTCTTGAAATATTGAAAAATGGTGTTTCCAGTCGTGTTTGTTCATTTTCTCATGAACCATTCAACCAAAGCTTTTGAAATTTTTATATTTTGTTACTGATGGCAAATTAGAGGTCAAGTTCAATAATGACAATTTTGACTTTTACCGTTCAGGAGTTATGGTTCTTGAAAGATTGTGAAATGGTGTTTCCATTCACCTTGTTGCATTTACTCATGAACCATTCAATCTAAGCTTTTCAAATTTTAAGATGTTGATACTGATGACAAAATGGAGATCAAATTTGATATTGACGATTTTCACTTTCACCATTTATCAGTAATGGTTCTTGTGATATTGCCAGGACACAAATAAATATTAATAAATCCGGTTTGCTGTCGTTGTGACAGCCTCTTGTTTAAACTAAATACCCTAATGATGAGTGTGGACAAGTTTGATTTGTCGTAGTAGTTTCAGAGGAGAAGATTTTGTAAAAGATAACAAAAGTTTACAAAAAATTGTTAAAAATTGACTATAAAGGGCAATTACTCCTTAAGGGATCAACTGACCATTTTGGTCATGTTGTCTTACTTTGCTGAACATTATTGCTGTTTACAGTTTATCTCTATCTATAATAATATTCAAGATGATAACTAAAACCGGCAAAATGTCCTTAAAACTACCAATTTAGGGGCAGCAACCCAACAACGGGTTCTCCGATTCATCTGAAAACTTCAGGGCAGATAGATCTGGACCTGATAAACAATTGTACACCATGTCAGATTTGCTCTAAATGCTTTGGTTTCAGAGATATAAGCCAAAATCTACATTTTACCCCTATGTTCTATTCTTAGCCATGGCGGTCATCTTGGTTGGTTGGCCGGGTCACCGGGCACATTTTTTAAACTAGATACCCCAATAATGATTGTTGCAAAGTTTTGTTTACTTTGGCCAAAGAGTTTCAGAGGAGAAGATTTTTGTAAAAGTTAACGACGACGACGGACGACGGACGCAGGACGCCAAGTGATGAGAAAAGCTCACCTGTTCAGATGAGCTAAAAAATTACTTCACCTTTCCTCTTAAATAAAATTTTTAAACAAAAAAAAATCATATTTTGCCTCTTCGATTAAATGACCTGGGGCCGTGTCAACGTCTCAGGATACGCCTTAGTTCTAGGTCAGGTGAACAAAGGTCTCCTAAAATAAGAAACGTCCTAAATTTGGTCCTAAAGTTAGGATATATAAAATGAGTCTTATGATAGTACTAAAAGTTACGATGTTTCAAAACCAATATGACATAAACTGACAAATAAAAATACTAAGACAATTTTAAACTATAATAATGTTATAAGAATTAGTTTCTTATGTGTTCCATTATTTTCAATTTATAGACAATTCTGATCTTTAAAATACTTCCAGATATCAACTAAGAGCGTTGTAAGTGTTCGCTTTGATTTTTTTTTATTAATAATAATAATAATAATAATAATAAGGCTCTCTTACAATGATAACTACATTAAAAATAAACATTACATTTTCATTAATAATGATAAATAAAGATTATATAATGAACAATTATGATATGGCAATACAGTAAAAATATCATGGTCATGATAAAAGCACATTGATTTGTAGTTATGTTTAAATTATGATACTATATTTGATTTTTTTAATTGAATAATGAAGACCAATCTATACTTTTGGTCCAGTGTTCGAGAAACTAGACTTATACAACTCTGTATTTGGTTTTTGAATTAAAAAATTATCTGAGGATGAAAATCTCGTATTGTATTTTTGGTTTGCAGAAGCTGATAAAATAAGACTGGACATATATTCTGGAGCTAAGCCAAGTTTTGCTTTATACATTAGTAAGGATTTATGATTAAAGTATTTTTTGTAGAAAAATCAATAAAAAAAAAGATTTTCATTCTACTAATGAACTCAAAATCGTAAACTTCTTTGTTTTATACGTTTTTAAATCCCGCATATGCGCAGAAATCTTCTTCCTTTTTCCGGTCTCGTTGACTTTGAGTGTTAAATATATTTATCAGTCAAGTAATTATATAATAGTTCTCGAAAAACTGGTCATTATCGTGATATATGGACTGCCCACAGGACAGTGGTAATGACTAAGATAGTGATAATGACTGAGCCGAAGGCGATGTCATTATCGCTGTCGCAGTCAATACCACTATCCTACGGGCAGTCCATGTATCACGATAATGACCAGTTTTTCAAGAATTATTATGTTTATTTCATTGAGAAACCATGTTTTGGAAAATTCTCATAAATTCAAATGCCTAAAGCAAACTCGAGTAGTTGTACGATTTCTATGGCAAAGAGTGGAGAACAGTCGTAGTGATACTGCCATTCATTTTAGTGCAATTTTTCAGTATAAAAATACTTAATCAAGTTCTAATAATTTTATAGTTAACGAAAACATATGATAAACAATTCAACACCTTTCTCTCACATACCCTCCTCTCACTCACAATCTACTTCCACACTCAATCGTCTTTCACTCATGCCTCCCTCTCACTCATGCCTCCCTCTCACTCATGCCTCCCTCTCACTCACGCCTTCCTCTCACTCACGCACGCCTCCCTCTCATTCTCACTCACCTGCCGCTCACTCGCACACACCATACCTATCTCACTAGCACATGCACATGCACTCACAGTCACCAGCGTGTCACTATCACTCACCTCACACTCACCTTCTTACACTCAACTATCCTGTCTCACTTGCACACACCCGCGCACACACATCGTGTCTCAGACAGAAAGAAGGAATGAAATAGAGAGGAAGAAAGAATGAGATGGACAGAAAGAAAGATAGAGACAAACAGAGGGAAATAGACGGACAGTAGGAAAACAGACAGAAGGCAGGAGATAGAAAAAAATTGAGACAGAGCAAGAGTAGAAAGTACACCACTAGAATGATAGTGCATTAACTCTTGAGGCAATGGCTTCGCTTCCGTTATGATGTTATTAAACAGTCCCACGGACCGGCCACCACGCCTGGGATACTCATTCCTTCAGTTTAACTTCATTAGGCATGAGCACATTTCTATCTCTATATTTGTGGAAGTGAAGCTTTTTATGTCGATAGAAATAATGTTCGATGTGGTATTTTTATTTTTTATCTCATGCAATTAAACTTTTAGAAAGGAAGTCATTGTTGTTATACTTTCATTAAATTTTGGTATTTTATCCTTCTATTGAATTTTTTGGTTAATTAAATTTATAATGTTTAAATTTGTGAGAATTTTTTAGATTTTTTGAAATGAGCAAATTCAAGGGAAGTTACTTCAATGCTATTATATTTGTAACACAAATTAACATAACGCCTATCTGTTCACGTGTACGTAGTCAAAAATAACACATGCAGACACGCTTATATTTAATTTTATCTTACAGTATTTGAGGAACAATTTAATTCTTTTACATAGAAAACAAGAAATTATTAGAAAAAGACCATGACAAATTTTCCTACAAGTACATGGAGAAGTAATTTAAATTCACATTACATAAGCTGAAAGGAACATATGTCGACTAACTCCTCAAGCAGTGCAAGACGACGAGTATTATCTTTTTATTATCAGACGGGTGCGAGATTTATTTATGTTTCTTGAATAATTTCTGGGAGCTAAAATTTTTAGAATACAAAAAAGGGGGATGGGGCAAAATTATCTGTTTCCTAAAAATCTTTTAAAACAATACAAATGGAGCTTAAAAATTATACTTCGTCTTGTATAATCTTGAAAATATGGTTTTAAAAAAAGAGGCAAATTGTTGGATTAAAGAAAGAGCCCCCCCCCCCCCTTTTTCAATAATCAAGGATGAATGGTCTGCATAATTACGTAATGACAGAAAATGCTATAGACTTTAATCCATCAAATACTTCCAGATATCAACAAAAAGTATTTCTAGTACTAGTATTTAATTCGAGTTTTTGGAATATAATAAGCATACGCTTGGTGCGCCCATTTCATATGATTTTATATTAAGAAAATCAATTTTAGTTCCTAAACCATTTCACCAAATGATTCCGGAATATATCAATGTGTTTATATATGTGCATCATGGAAGATGTAGAACATGCAGACAAAGTCCTTGTAATAAATATGCTTATTATTCCAAAAACTCTAACTAAATACTTGAAACGCTCTTTGTTGATATCTGGAAGTATTTGATGGATAAAATTTGTCTATAAACTTGAAATAACGAAACACAATTATATAATTATCATATATTATAAAATATTTTGTTTAATTAGTTTAATTCTATAAACAGTATAATCGTTTGATATGGTATTAGTATTTTTATTATTGATTTTATGCCATATTAGTTGTTTTTATTTCGACTATGGAAATCGTAACTTTAAGGACTATCCTAATACAATCCTAAGAGACCTACCCCCCGGTATTTAAATATCCTAACTTTAGGACCAAATTTAGGACATATCTTATTTTAGGGGACTTTCGTTAACCTGACTTAGGACTAAGACGTGTCCTATCCCATCCTAGTTTAGGACAGCTTCGTTGACACAGCCTATGGTAATCCTATAGGTCGTAGTAGTTGAGGCGGACTTCTGTCTTCGTGTTTTAAGTATTACATGTAAATAAAATTATTTTTCTCAATTGCAGCAAATATTCCAAGTTCTTTTAGTTGTCCAGAACCACCACAATCATGGTATTGTCGTGATCTGTGTTTAGACGTAGACGGTAGTAATACATGTACTCAGAATTTTTCAATAGAATCAACGACAAATGAGGTATCACTGAAACCAACCACCATTATGGATTCTTCTGAAACAACGATAAATATAGTTTCTTCTATTCAAACAACTGATGACACTTCTACAGAATCAACATTTCCTGACATTTCTCAAGAACTTGTGACAATTGAAGTATCAACGGTAAACACTGAAGTATCAGCAATACCACACGAAGTGTCAGCGATAACAACTGAAATGTTAACAGTAACACCTGAAGTATCAACGGTAACCATTGGAGTATCAGCGGTAACAACTGAAGCATCAACGGTAACAACTGAAGTAGCAGCTATAACAACCGAAGCATCAGCAATAACAACTGAAGCATCAGCGGAAACAACTGAAGCATCAGCAATAACAACTGAAGTTTCACCGGTAACAACTGATGTATCAGCGGAAACAACTACAAACGAGATGTATCTGGAAGTAACAACAATGGTAACACAAACAGGAGATGCAACGAGGGGTGCAATTATTACTGAAAGTACAATGTACGCACAAAATACCAGCACACGATGTGTTTGTCCATGTCTTCAAGAAAAAAGCGAATTAGAACTAACAAATTATGTTAACATGTTAATCGACCAAATAAAGATTGATGTAAAAGAAACTGTAATTGCCAAGAGTAAAAGAACAAGTGCACCAGACCATCGGAGGTCTTCGAAGGTTATTGGATTTGTTGGTATAATTGTGATCGTCTTACCTGTTCTATTTTTCGTTGTTTTTGACGTTGTAAATTTTATAAAGTTCCATTCAGGGAAGTAAAACCCGGAACATGTCGAAATTAATGCAGATGTATTCCAAATTCAATTCAGAAGATTTTCAGATTCAGTTATTGTCTTTTTTCATGCAATCATTAAACTTATGAACAAATTTTAGGTATACACATTTTTTCATTTTATTTTCACTTTATTTGTACAAATGAAATGTCCTGTTACTCAGCTTAAATGTTGCTGCAAGGCAAAATTTCTGTCCCTATCCAATATACCCTCATTTTCCAGTGGCAGTCCAAATTTACCCGACCATCATCCCAGATGGCCTCTATTGTATCAACCTACCTATTGTATTTATTGTGAACTTGTTCTCGTCCTGAATATGCATGAAATATTTGCCACTGGACGTTAAGCAACCAACAATCAATCAATCAATAAATGTTGGGCAAACGGTACTGTAAATATCTGATTTGTGAGACAGTTCATTCTGGTGTCCTCTTCGCGGTCCGCGTTAAAACTATGTCGAATTCTTTGAAAATTCAAAGCCTACAATTTTTTATCCGAAATTGACGTTGTAAGAGAGCACAAAACAAGGATCAACGGCGATTTCAATTTCGCTTTTCCTATTGTCAACTCATTCATTAGTAAAAACTTTCCACGTATTTTTCCTGTTAAGAAGAATGCTATATGTTAGTTCGTCCATCACGATTTCATAAGATCTTTGGTTACCATTTGATGTCCTTTTGGCAATTATTAAAAAAGTTGTATATCTTTGGTATTTAAACTCAATGACAAAAATATGCAGTAGTGAATATTTGACAGCTATCAAGATTTGTTGGTCTGAATATTTAATTCAGACAATAAAAAATAGAACCAGGAAAAGGAACAGTGTATGATATCAGTATCATAGATTAGTTTTCATGTCGGAATTAATCTAAAAACCAATTTTATAGACTAATGAGGTCAATTCCATTGGTAGATTGAATATAGATAGTCTTTTCCTTTCTGAAGAAGAACAAATGTAAAGGAATTCCACTACTAGTATTACGTCTGACCTGATACCATAGGGGAAACTTGAAATACCGGTAAACAGAAGAAATGCATATATACTAGTGCATTTCGTGTACCGGAAATTCTACACACGGAATGAGGGTCAATTTACATTAACAGCAAAATTAATTCGATTATTCGATAAAGTTGTCAACGATTGAACTACTTGACCCACTTATTTACATGTAAATGCTAGACAGGTTCTGTGTACTTTATCATACTAAAAAATATCATTCATATTTTCTTGTTTCTATGTAACTAAAGAGAAAATTAAAGACCATACATGTTCAACATATAATAATTATTTTAAGTCTGCTTTTGGACTGGATTATGAGTGGATATGTTATGCCGGATTCTACATAATATCAATGTTTGAATGGCGTTGGGAGGAAAGGGTCTGTAATTTTTAATTTGAATGCCAATTTTCTCTTTTCTTTTTACTTTTGCCCATAATGCACTGTTCTTTATATTTTGGCACGTTATCATTCTCTATACTTCATTTTTTGTCCATTATTTACTATTGTGTAAACCCCTTCCCACATCCTTAAATATAGGTGTAGATGAAATGTATACTAAGATATCAATAAAATGAGTATGAAAAGTTATTGTCTTGAATTAAAGCCGATTTAAATGTGAAATTTTGAAAGGATTGAAATTGACAAATACCTGCAAATCAACAACCAATCACTGGAGTCTCCGAGATATCACCTGCCTATATGTATAGATGTGGGAGGTATAGTATATACGACCCCCTCTTTGATCAAAATAAATCGCATAAAATCGTGAATTTGAAGGCCGTACGGTGCCCCATAGTTGTTAATTTCTGTGTCATTTTGGTCTCTTGTGGAGAGTTGTCTCATTGGCAATCATACCATATCTTCTTTTTTTTTAATTTCTTGTGAACGATTATAGCAATTTACGCCACAACCCCCTGTCCGTTCACTCAATCCATGATCTTCCCCTGATAGGGACCAGGTAGCCTGATTTGCTATAAGCACTAAATGCGCTTGAGCTTAAGGGCATATCCAACAGTTTATTTTTGACGGTGAGAATTTTTTCCCTTGAAGATATTTCATTCTTCAATTGACAGAATCAAATTTTGCACAAAAAAAATATTTGTCGACGATTTCGTTTTAAGCAAAAAATACTGCTGAAAATTAAACATTTTTGCAATTTTGAAGAAAAAAACTTTTTTTATTTAAAAAAATTAAATATGATTTTTTTAATCAACATATACTTATATAATGGGGCTCAAATTGAAGCAAAATAATGCAAGAGGGTTATATAAATCTAACTTTACCATTTAAAGCATTAATTCTTACTCAAATAAAGCCAAAAACGTTATGGTGGACCCAAACAACGACAAGAAATGAACATTTGAAATGCACATTTTTTATTTTTAAAAATATTTCTAACGGTGGCGATTTGGCCAAAGTAAGATATGTTATTCTTTGAAAAAAATAAAATGTCATAAGTTTTTGAAAAATATTTGTCACCATATTCGTTTTTGAGAAAAAATCGAGTAATATAATTGTTTACTTAATCCCTTCCGTAAGCCTCACAAATTGCGCCAAAAATTAAGACGTTTCGGAAAATAAAGTTATACTTCCCCGCTAATTTTTCAAAGACAGTGCGACGGTGTGGCAGACAAATGTTTTGATATAACACTACAATTCCCCATAACTCAATTAAAAGATCTACTATATCGTCTCATTAAACAGAGATAATATCAAAATGCTGCACTTTTTGACCGAAAATATTAGATGAGTTTGGTGGATTGATATTTCAGCAGACAATCGGTGTTTTAATGGTACTAATTGTGCACCACTACTGGCCAATTTTTTTGTACTCATATGTAGCAGAAATCATACGAAATTTGTTCCAGTGAACTCAATAATAGGAATACTGCCAAAGTAGAAGGTTTACTTTCCTCCATATAGACTCAGAATTCAAACTAGAGTAAGGATCCAATTATCAACGCTGCATCACACTTTTGCTCCATCGTATGGCGATCACATATCTTAGTTCGTACATATTCACAATATATTACTTGTGCTCCCTATACATAAACTGTACCAACAAAGTCAGTGTCGGATTCAGATCTTTTTGTAAAGGCCGCTCCAGTCATGCTTCAGCGATACCCTATATAATCTACCAATTTTTTCAAACAAAATGGGGTGCGGGCCACCAGAGCCATCCCCCCCCCCTTTTTTGGTGCCGCCTATGAAAGTTATGGTATGCACAATAACGACTGAAACAGCACTACACAAGTTTGCCGGTCACCATCACGAATTTGTAGACCGATACAATGTGTCGGTGAATCAACTCACAAGCGTCATTTTTTTTTTTAGGTCTTAGATCTTTTGATTCTAGTGATCTGCAACTTTACCTTATGTGACCTTTCCTAGATTGTGACATTTTACATGTGTTATTGCATGTAATGATAGATAATCGGTTGTGTACTGTATGGCATGCTATAAATCACAAATAATAGTTCGTGTTATAAATCACATTAATTAGTCCATAAACGTAATAACAGTTTATAACATAGACAGGTTTGAGATTATACAAAATTTAATGAGTAATACGAATTGCTTATAATACAAGTTTTTTCGTCATCTTGTGACCATATTATGTCATTGGGGAAAAGACTTTTTGTTACTCTTCCCAATTTTCAAAATATCTATTTTTTAATTTCGTTTTTCTGTGATATATTGACATAAAGATACCAGAAAAGGTCCATATTATTTAATATTTACAATCAGTAAATAATTCTGTCCTTAAGTATCTATGCTTGGGATATTTACATCTTTGTGAATATCTGGCATAATGACATATACTAGTCTTTAAATTCAATTGTTCATACAAATCTAATTTCAATTTCAATTTTAAAACTAATTTTTGATTTTTAGTTTTCCTTTTTTATTCAAATCTTATTTCTTATTACATTATTTAACTTTAATTTATTAACATATTCATTTTAATTTCTTTTTGCCAACTTATACTGACTCTGACCTCAATGAATATAAAAAAAATATTAAAAAAAATCTGGTTGGTTTTTAAGACATATCCAAAGGTATAGGGCATTGGAAGATGGACATCAAAGATACAGTAACCCAACGACGTTTTAGTCGTATTTCGTTTTGGCATGAACAAAAATAATTTTACCGTATGATATAAAAATTCATTTTTGAAATAATATTGGTTTTCATCGGTTCTCAAAGCTGTTAAATATTTAATTTCAAGTTGGCTCTCGAGCTTCACTTCCAAGCGATATTCATGTAATAAATGATGTATCTATATGGGTATAGTTAACTGTTGTATAGTAATCAAGGGATTTGCGTCGATTCGAGTGATAGGTGACTAGTTCGCGTGGGTATCACAAGCATTGTAGCTCAGACAGAACTTAACGCATTGGCACTAAAACCAAAATAATGTTTGAAAGAAATCATGTTTTACAAAATGAAAATATTTTCATTTATAAATAAAAATCACCGGCGATTCCTGAGACGTCTTCAGTTTCAGTTTATTTCTATCATGATCTTATTTTCGTTATTTTATGTTTTTGATCACTCTTATATTTTGGCCTCTAACACCATTTACGATTGATTTGTGAAATACATGTATATAGGACCGCGATAGTACTTCGAACGCTGCAGTGCGATGGTCTACGCTGAAGTGCGTTGGTTAACACGCTGCAATGCGATGGTCCATGCTGAAGTGCGTTGGTTAACACGCTGAAGTGCGATGGTCGACATTCGTTACGCTGACGTGCGGTGGTTTGTTTGCCTGTGACATTGAGTACGAAGGCAAAATGTACATGATCTGTTTAAATGAAATACCGGTAACATCATTAAAATTTGATAAAAGTAGCTATTAGCCTCGTATTTGGAACATCTTTTTAATTTTTGTTCAGTTCCTACCAAAGACTTTAAAATTTATTTTGTTTTAATCTAATTTTGAATTTGCCAATTCTCCGATTAGTAATCAGTAGTATCATGAGTATGGAGTGATAAAAAATATTCGTGTAGAAGGTGGAAAAAAGATTTAAAGTGTAGGTCTATATAATAGTAATTGTCACGTTTTCCACTAAAAACTGTGAAATTAGCTGATTCGCCGCTGAGAAGAATAAGATAAATTGGATTAATTTCGGCCTAACAAGTTGTAGAAAACTAAGTACTGTAACAACAATTAGATAGGGCTAAGGTGACAGTGTTCTTACAAATCAGGATTCATCTCGGGACTTAAACAACAATATCAACTTGATATAACAAAAACATTACTAGTAATTTTGTTATCAATTAAATCGTCCACACAAAATCGTGCGAAAATCAGTATTTAGATCAAGACATTTGTCGTACGAAAGGTTTTCAGCCATCTTCGCTAGCCAAGGGTTACGATCCACTCCCCTCTCCGCGGGAGTGGATCCTAACCCTTGGCTAGCGAAGATGGTTTTCAGCATACTTCCGAACACTGTTTAGCTCATCTGCAAACCAAGTTCATCTTTTGCCGCTTAGTTCCCATTGGTTTGCCGCCTCACAGAAACAGTTTTGTAATATCCACTTGCACTACTCACACATGTTCGGGGAAATCGTTTTTAAGAAGAAATAAACGTAAGCGGTAGTCCAATAATTTAAAATGGTCAGAGGGAAAAAGGAAAACTTAAGTAATGACATCTGCGTTTTATTTTCACATTGTTGAAGGCCGTACGGTGACCTGTTACAGTACCTACATCTATATAGTTTGGACTCTAGTTAATATTTATCCTATTGACAATCCTACCACGTTTCCTCAATTTCTTATGTATCTTCGGACACATGCAAACGAAAGAATGAGCAACCATTGATAAGAAAATGTATGTCCAGTCGTGTCAATGTTAAATTTGATTGATGTGTATATTAATTGAATCAGAATGTATCGTTAGATATTCAGGACAATGTCAAGGGACATGTACTACACTTAAATATGGATAACCTACTAATTGTTTAATGATTAGTAAATCAAGATTGACAGTTTTTATTAAGCACATCCAGTCTAGATGAGTTTAGACGGAAAAGAACTAGTTAATATTCGCTAGTATGAATGTCTGGAATCTCGTCAATGACCTGATTTTCGGATGAAAAGTGAATCAAAGATTAATTGGAATCAGGCACGCTAACTTGCACTGCAGCGAAGTGGCTTACAATGAGTAAAACAGTTTGTTAATGAGTCGCTTTTTGTTTATGGCAAATCTTTAATAGTTTCTGATAGTGTTCAACTTCCATTTTTTCTATACTCTGAGCGATGTTGAGATTTATGATATTAGTAAAATGCTTTAGGCAGACTACGCGAGACAGCCTTTAAATGTTTATTGTTGCAATTGCAATCATTGTGTCTTCGCTTTTAAAAGACGTTGTCCTTAGCTGGTCTTATTATTAGCCTAATAATTTCTGTGTCATTTGATCTCTTGTGAAGAGCTTTCTCATTGACAATCTGTTTGTATACATCTTCTTTTTTTATATTAGCACATATCTCAATAACATATGTGATGTTTTGAAAGTGTCTTGAGTTCGGATAAGTCCTAACATTTATAATAAAGTTAAGATGTCTGCTGCTTAATTTAAATAACAGGATTTCAGGGGTGCTTAAATAACACTTGAATTAACAATAAGTAATAAATCGATAGCTCGTGTGTATTTCAATACGGACATTTGAAATGCGAAAAGGTTTTCTAGACTTTATATTGTTAACTTGAATTGTTTACCTTAAACCAGAAAATACAGGATTCTGACAAAAATTCAAATGGTCTAAAGAGTTATTGACGATTATGAGACAAAGTGGGTCTCGTGAATTTTTTTAATACATTTGAGGATAAAACTAAATCGAATATACAATCAAACATGCCGACATCCTAAACTGCAAAATGCATGTATTGATTGGTCAGTTTCGTTTATGCTTATTCATAATCCGTGATTAATGAGTACGCATTATCTAGTAAATCCATTATCCATTTGAGATATATTTGAATAATAAATAAAATTTATTTTAAAGCCTGATATAAAATATTTGTTGTACGTTAATTGTTTTTCCATGAAATTATAAAGATCCCAGTATTTTATTTTAATACTTGAAGTAAAGAGTCGTTACCATTGGTTTTCATGAAAAAGAGCAAATGGAGGAATTTACAATGATGCATATATATGCATGTATAAGACGTGCACAAATTGTCAGCTGCAGTCTAATCTTAGTACGGCCCTATGATAATCCTAAAGTCTGTCATAAGATATATTATAGAACATGTCTATACGAGTAATTAAGAAAACCAGTTCCCAGGATTGAGGTCTCATTAACAAACATTCCCAATAATATATGTCACATACTGTTCTATATGAATCATAAAGTTCCGGGTTCAGAATAATGTGTCTGCGTAGGGTGACATGTCTTGTAGTGGACAGTTACTTTGAAAATCTGACTCAGCATGTCAGTCTGGTACAAGGATGGGTACATATTTCATATCACATTTACATGTTTTTGTCATGAATATGCAAATTTTAAACAGCCATCCATCCTCTTCAATAACAGATAATTTTTATTCTTTATGAGTAACTAGTAATTTTTGCATTTATGTTGAATTCAGTTTCTTGATTATTTTGAGGATGGAATGGGTAATTAAAGATGAATTAAATATACAACAAACAAACCGAAATTTAGAATAAAATGTAAATGAAGATTTCACACAAATTGTTTTCATAATATGTAATGTGTCTCATTTTCTGTTCGTGGTTTAAAGAACTATTTTATAATATTATCAAAAAAATTATAATCGTTTAAAGTTTTGTGAAACATTTCAATTAAATTTTATCATTAAACAAATTTGCAATCTAATTGTGCAACAGGTAACAGAGGTAGGGTCAATTTCCCTTGAATTTTGTTTCACTCACAGAGCGACAATCTGAAAATGGTTAAAATTGCTGATGATAAAATACTGAAGTTTCCTTTATTTGATATTTTTACATATGCTATTCACAAATTTGCATAAAAATGTTATTCAGAGCTAAGTATGGCTGTTGAAGATGTATTGCAACCGAAATGATTTCAAAGAGAATTTGAAGTTTAAGTCTCCATTATTTTTTATTTTGTTGAGGACGACTGCAATAATTATAAAATCCTCAATTTTTTCAAAATATTTCCAAATTGCAATTTTGAGCTATTTTTACGCATTTACAATTTGGTATCATGTTCGAAATTACACTAAAATATTGATAAAACCTTTGAATACATATTTTTATCTGTTATACTGTGAATTTTATAAATAAAAAAAATGATTTAATTTGAAATAAATCCATGACCCTGATGTGAAATAAATAGAGAGGGAAAATGTCCCATCTCTTAAGCAGCAAGTCGAGTCTGCTCACCTGAGACGCAGATGTTAATATTATATAAGATAACCACAAATATGTCTATATCCAGACGGGTGACATCTTTAATTGTTACTATGAATGATATTTTCTCACTATAATGTATTGAGGTACACACGCTTTGTTCACTAATCGTGTATAAACAATATGATAGTCATGTACCGACTAATCGTGTGTCATGAACTGACAGCATATATAAGACCGGGTAAAATTTGATACGGTCACTTCTTATCCAACTGACAGAGGATACCAGTCTACAAATAACAAAGATGAAATCGGCTTTCCTTGTGGTACTCCTTTTAGGAGTTGGATATTCCAGTAAGTTTTTAAAAAATGATTTAAAAAAAACATTTTGGGGCATATGTTCTAAATATTAGATAAATGCGGGTTTTTTTTGTGGATAAATTAGGCAAGATTAGAAAATTGTCCAAATAGAAAAAAAAATTCGTTGAAATAGATATAGGAAGATGTTGAAATGTTTGTCTTCTAACAGCCGTTTTTAGAGATTTTTAAACACGCGCAATCCATTCTTCAAAATTCGCATTCATGAATACATATACATGAACGCAATCGTTTTTGAATTTATGGTTAGTAAATTATTTATTATAGTGACATGTGTAAATCAACATACATGTATATAATTCTTTTTAAAGTTTATGAAAAAGTATTGTATATTGCTATATTCGCGTATCAGAAAATTTCAATCACATCGTTGTCACTGCACATTTGCAATTATTAGGTTAAATACATTTATTTAAGTCCTGGCGAGAATTTGAATAAATCAAACTATTAGAATCCTTGTTATGGAACTAAACAAATGTTTTGCACAAGTAATATGTTAATCTTTACTCTACGAGGCTATTCTCCTTATATCTTATGTTTGAAAGAAATGGAGTATACGTAGGTTTTGATAATACCAATATCCTAAGGAAACTACCAGTGCATCTTTTCAATGTGTACTCTTTGGTCGGGTTGTTGTCTCTTTTACACATACCCCATTTCCATTCTCAATTTTATACTGTGTCTTTTGTTATAGATGGTATGATTGCTGGCATGAACCCAATGAATATGATGATGGCTGGTGCAATGAACGGTGGTGGACAGTCTGAAATGATGAAAATGATGGCATTGATGAGCATGATGGGTGGCAACCAGCAATCAGGAGCTCCTGGTGCTCCCGGTGCTGCTGGGGGAATAGCCGGAAATCCTATGCTTAACAGCATGATGAAATTGGGCCTCTGCAGAAAAACTGAGACAGCCAAAGAATCTCGATTCTGTACTCCAGAACTGTGTAATTTGAAAGGAATGATGAGATTTGGAAATGGTAACATGTACCAGTGTGTTCCCGGATTCGGATGTTGTTACAAAGACCACCAGTCAATGCTTCTCAGCAAACTCGTCAACTAAATAATCAAAGGTAAACATGAATATAGAATTACGTGTATTGTATCCTCTGAAAAATTATTAAAAGCTTTTGGTTTCAAAATTTTAATCTATATATGTATTAACAATTATATGTTAAGCATATATGTTAAACATGTTTATACGTAGAAATAACACCAGGAAAATATTCATTGTTATAATTTGATTTTATAAAAAAAAATGCATTGATGTCTACATAAACTAGATCGAATGCTCGCCGTACGCTTTACAGACGGAAGTCAAATGAGAAATCTATGATGAATCGATACATTTAAAACTGCATTTGAAGATTTGAAAAGTTCGGTTAAAACACATAACAACCAAAATTGAATATTAACTTTGTCGTCTATGTATCTCGAAACAAATAGAGCATCAAATCAGAATACAATTAGCTTGTAGTAAACAAGAAAAGCAAATCTGTGTCATTATATAATCGTTTTTTGAACTTAGCTAATGAACAATCTTTACTTTTTCAGCTGAGCAACAGCAATCGAATGGTCCCATTTCACCTCTTCATAACTTCATCATCACCTAGGAGAAACCTGACCGATTAGTAGTATTTATTTGAGAGTATGTGAAACATTTTCTGTGGAAACCAGCAATATTTATTAAATTGTATGTTTTATACAATAAATTATATTTTTGTAATTATATAGTTATTTACTTTTTACTATTTTTAACCGAATTATTCATACCATATAATTGGTCAAGTATTATACTATATGCCCATAGGAAAAAAATATAAATAAGTGATTGAATGGAGTGCAAATTGATGGCTTCAATTTAAACTCCAAAAATGTGGACAGCATCAGGCGACAAACACTTGATAACATGCTCTCGAAAAAAATGATTAGTTTCATGATTGAGTGGTACGAAAACCAAACTAAAAACCTACAATCCTCCCCTCAAAAGTTCCCAACATGTATTGAGATATCATCACCCCCACCTCCTTAACCTAGTTTTGATTTATAAGTAGTTTTTGGATCGTTTTGGTACATTTGTTACATGTATTTTCTCCCCATTGTACCATATATTTCCCTTTATTCATATCGAAAAAATAATTTTCGGATAGAGGAATTTTAAATTAATTAATGGAACCGTTGATCAACGTCAAGCGGCAAAATTTACAGATATATTCAGTAATTCCATAGGAAAAAAATGGTTTAATAAAAACATGGAAAGCCCAACATGATGAGTTCCAATGACAAGCATGTGTAATGTAACAGTAATACAAGAAATAAGGCAAATGAGACGACACGAACCTGATGTTCAGTGGTTGTCTTTTTTTAATGTGATTCATAAGTGTTCCTCGTCTTCGTATTTTATATAGATCAGACCGTCGGTTTTCCTGATTGAATTGTTTGCAGGGGCGTAGCTGCCGTTAGGCACTTTAGGCACGTGCCTACACATAATTTTTTCACAAATATTATTTTTTCATTAAAAAAAAAAAATAAACAACGTTATATGTAGATGAACTCCAGTGAAGTTGTCACAACTCTAATTATCGAATGTCATGTGTACACTAGTCTCTCGTCCTTAGTGAATGGAATATTGAATAGAATTGAATGGTTTTGTGTATGTGTGTACCTATTTATAGAAACTATAAACTATAAACTAGAACTTTGGTTCAGATCATTTCAATTCTATCAACAAAAACTTGAATGAACCTCAACTTAGACACATGAATTTTTAATTAGTTGTTGTTAGTTTTCAACTAGCTTTCCACTTTGTCTTCACCCGAGTTGCCAATGTTGGTCGTCCGTTTGGCTGTGCAGGCTGTATAAATACGTAGTCACGTCTGGTCAGAATGGGGACATTTAATCTTATGCCTAGTTGTAGAGAGAATGCCACTCTTTGAGGAGTTCGTAGTTGGTCTACTGAAAGGCAAAGTTTCTGCTCCTATCTAATAATCCCTCATTTTCCAATACTTGGCATTTTCAAATTTCCAGACCTTCGTCCGATACAACACCTATTACAGGACTAAGCTCTCTGTAGTGTTTATTGTAAATAATCAATTTGGTTTGTTTTGTTCTAAACTTGCATAAATATTTTACACTGGATGTTTAAAAATCAATCTATCAACTAGCTTCCAGTAGTTTTGAGTACTCTCAGATCTACGTGTAATGACCACAATTATTCAAATTCCTAAGCAGCCAGTAGGGATTTTTTACAGTAGAGCGGGATATAAAGAAATACGAATGTGTGTGTGTGATGTATGATGGATTGTCTTTGTATTTTCCATGTTCCTATGCCCCGTTTTTTTGGACTTATTTATCAATTCCGCTGATCGTTGATACTATTTTATACAAAACAAAAGTGGTAATCCAACGGTAGTAAAAATGGCAGTATATAAATCAAAAAGGAAATAAATGTATGGTGAAATAAATATTTTCAGTTGGGCAACAACCATTTTCTTATCTGGGGGGGGGGGGGGGGCAACACCTATTACAGGACTAAGCTCTCTGTAGTGTTTATTGTAAATAATCAATTTGGTTTGTTTTGTTCTAAACTTGCATAAATATTTTACACTGGATGTTTAAAAATCAATCTATCAACTAGCTTCCAGTAGTTTTGAGTACTCTCAGATCTACGTGTAATGACCACAATTATTCAAATTCCTAAGCAGCCAGTAGGGATTTTTACAGTAGAGCGGGATATAAAGAAATACGAATTTCTTGAATTTTGTTACGTTAGTATGAACAGAACAGAACTTTTGCATTAGGCATCGACTATGTGTGTATGTGTTTGTGTGGCTAGGGTGAAGGTTTTTAAAAGAATCAAAAGATTGATGGTTGATGTCTTTCTAGCCAAAAGGATAGTGTTATTATATAGTAATATTAGTGTTTACGTGCACGTGCCTATTTTTTTTAATGAAGGATCGTCAATAAGTACTATCAATTTAGTATATATCGATCATAACGGAATAGTTTTGAAAATACCAAACAGGGTGTACTGCTTAATTAAAGGGATACGCGGATCTATGCTGGGCAGTACATATTGCAAATATTTTTTTTTTAATTTTTGATTTTCTAATTGTACTGCGTTATTTAATTAACCATTCTGATGTTATGGTAAATTATTCATAATTCTTCGAACTTTTCATCATGTATATATATTATAATTATCATGATTAAATAACCAGAAAATTTAATGTTTTTGTGCATAAAACTTTGCAGCCAAAACGCTGAAATCCGTTTTCCGTCGGGGGGCTTTGCCCCCCCCTGAACCCCCTACCAGGGCTCTGCCATGGACCTGATGGGGGCCTTGAGCGGCCCCCAGACCCCCTGCCGATTTGTGCCTACAGTTAGATGAATACGTAGCTACGCCCCTGGTTTGCAATAGTCATTTTGGGGCCCTTTAAAGCTGTTCGGTGTGAGCCAAGACTGCGTGTTTTTACTCATTTTTATTTGGATGTAGAGTCGTCTCATACCATATCTTCTTATATCTGAGAATATGTAATCTACATATATATGAGGATCTATTAAGGTTTTTGTTGAAATCGACTACTAATATATATACAGGTAATATATATGAGGCAAGGACATATAACTAAAGAATTGAAGACACTATGACAAAATCTTTAATAAAAAATCATGAATTCTGGACAAACCAAACAGTGTAGGACTTTCGCATGTTACAACCAGATGCTCCACAGGGTGCAGTTTTATACGACCGCAGAGGTCGAACCCTGAACAGTTGGGGCAAGTATGGACACAATATTCAAGCTTGATACAGCTCTGAATTTGGATTGTGATTAAACAGTTGAAACCAGGGACTTTTTATACTAGTCTAGTATTAGGTTTCTGACACAGAATGAATGTGGTCTAAGAACTCTAACATGGTTAGATTCAGCATATCAAAGAACCCCAAGAACTCAATTTTTGATGAATTCGAATAAAGTTCGTCTTTATTCGTCTAAGCATTTTGTGAAAGTACAAAGCAGGGTTAATATTTGTAAGACATTATATTCTTGTCCTGATAATTGAATTTGTCACATTTGTCACTGGAGGTTAAACAGCATTCATGTAATCACTGGAGGTTAAACAGCATTCATGTAATCTACATTGAAATCAGGCTGTGCACTCAAGTAGTGAACAATCATGAAATTAGGCTGTGCACTCAAGTAGTGAACAATCATATCATAACACATTAGCATAAGGCCTCCTCTGGAAGTTTTTAAATATTGTAATTTAAAATTCAAGTTTATTGAACATGTACATGTGATATCTCCTGGATCTCTAATATCAGGTTATAACTGCACCTAAATAATACCTGACAATTACAAAATCTAAATCACACCATTTCTTACACAAACGTACTCAGTCCTAATGTTCGATAGTTTTGGATGATGAAGTTTCATGCAAGATCAACTTAGAATACCTTCAACATGTAAATTTTATGAAACCTGTAAATTCTATGAAATTGAGGTCAAACTATACTTTTGACAACGTTTTTATGAAATAATTTATGACCAATATGAAAAATAAAGAGAATTGATATTATTGCCAAAGATGTGGATGTAAGCATCTACAGGTCAATATAAAACTGTCAACAATGAATGAAACCTGAACCAAAGTCAGTTATTAAAGGCCAGGATATGGCAAAATATTAGACAATTCAAAAGAATACAGCCTGTTTTTAGGACAAAACGATACTCTAACAAATGGTAATTTTAGAAATCTTAAGAAGAGATTTTATATGAATTTATAGGATTCCCCTATAAACTGAACCTTAAATCACAAACTAATACATCTAAACTAAGCAAAAGTTTCAGTGTCAATAGACCACACCTATGGGGGACAATACAGTTGCATACCAAAATTTTTTGACATACCACTATTTGTTCTCCATTAACTGACCGAACCACCAACTAATACTAATACAAAATTTGCATAGACTGAGGGTTGGGGAAAATTCATGGAAATTAGATGTGCCAATGCTTATACAACTGTGTATCTAATATCTTTGACCTACCAATAGTTGTCCTTATCACAAACTAGTACATCTAAACTTAAGGAAAATTTTCAAAGTCAATAGACAATGACTGAGAGAGTGGCACCAAATAATCTTTATGGAATATTTTTTGACCTACCATTAGTGGTACCTCCATAAACTGACCTAATCACAAACTAATACATTCTTGTTGCCGCCAACACCCAAAACAGCATACTTATGTCTCATTTTTTAATACCTCAAGGTGAGCAAATTCACTATTTTCTGCTTTTGATTCATGCCAATGGTTCATATTAAAATAATATTCCATATGCTCATAATTTTTACGTCTGTGTATTGTGTAAATGGCATATTTAAGATTTTAAATCTTAATCCAAAAATTGATTTATAACTCTAAAATTAAAATAAACAATAAATTTCCATGAAAAATATATTTTTATTATCAAAAACCTTTCTCACAACAATATCACTATCAAGCAATAACAATTATCCATTTAGACACCTTAAAAAACACACTAACATACATCTGGCTCAAATAACACAAACAAAACAGTCGACATGATTTAAGCATCAGTGTATAATCTTCAACAAACATACTAAGAAATGAAAATAATGAAAACAGAAAAGCCTGTTAAAATATATGCAAATTAAGATAAACATATTCATTAATAAAAATGTATGTTATACGTTATCATTGGTGGTTGGAAAATTTTGATAACTTACTGTAACTTTTGCATATTTAACAAAACATTATTTTTTTTTAAACTAAATACTTGGCCAACATCTTACAAAATTTAGTATAAAGATCAAAAGATTTTTTTGTAAACAAATTCAAAGAAAATTGGCCTTATCTCTTGATCACACTGCACCAGATATGGAAGATTTAAGATTGAATATAAATGCAAACCAATATCTGCTATCTTTTATAAACGTTATCAAGGGGAGACAATCAGCTTACTCTAAAGCACAAAGAAAAAAACTGAATTATCTCCCATACATAAAATGATAAGAAATGTGAACCAAATAAAAAAGGTCTCATAAGTTTTAAACTTAAAATCAAATAAATATGATGAGATCAAAAATGTTTGTTTGAATATAAAACACAGAAAAACAAATATTCAATTCTAAAACATGCAACCAATTTATGAAAAATAGGAAGATGCATATTTATGTGAATTCAACCTTCAATGTTTCTGATATGTTCATCTCAAATATTTACAGTATCTTCCAATCACATTTGTGTAAATAATTTACTTCTATCATACTAATTTGTATAAATAATTTACACCTACCTTTCACACTTGTGTAAATGATATACAACTTCCTTTCACACTTGAATAAATGGTTTTACAACTCCTTTCACACTTGTGTAAATGATTCACAACCTCATTGCTTGTACAAGAAAGGCAGGATAAAAACAAGCAAAAGGTCACATTGCCTCTTACAACATAAGTTTATGATACATTGTGTCTCTACTTTGTAAAGACTTGCTAAATCCATATCTACAATTTGCTGAGTTTTATATACAGTTTCTAGCACATTACGTTTTAATTTTCTATTCTAAATTTTCTACCATACCATGAAAAGCAATACAAGCTTCTAGCATCTTAATGTCTGCACATTTTTTTACTTACACATCAAAATTAAAGAACTTTTTTTTTCTTGAATTGACACAAGGTAAGATCAAATTTTTTTTTTTAGAAGGTTTAGGCTTTTTAATTTAAAAGGAGATTTTTTATATTGCCCCTTATGCCATCACAAAGACCTATTTTAACAGCATATAATCTTATAGAATACAAGATAGTGTAGTAAAACATAAACATAATAAACATGCCATAGATTTATGTCTAATGTTAAATAAACACAACAAAAGTATAATAATATAAACAACAAAACTCATAAATAATGTAAAACTTGCCATTTCATATAGTAATAATATATAAAAATTGTTATGTTTTAGACAAAAAGTCAGAGCTTTTCTGGCAAATTGTAAAAGTTAAAACAATGTCACTCAAACCATTATTATTATATAAATTCTTAAAAAGGACTACCAAAATGATTGTGGTTAAAATTATCTATAAGACATCCAATAGCTTTAAAAATTAAGTTTCAAAACCAGATTAAAATTTTTAAACATAGCACCTCCTTCTTTTTACAATTTCCTATGATACTACTATTATCATGCTATAGTAGTCTGAAATTCCCTTGACAGAAAAAGTTTTATGTAAAATTATAAAAATAGGAAGATATGGTATGATTGCCAACAAGACCACCATCTTATAAAAAAGAAGCCATTATTTCATATTTTTGCCTTATACTAAAGTAGTAAGACCTATTTCTTTAAAAATCTGTAACAGATTTACATATTTTTGAATTATAGGGAAATTAAAAACACTTCTTTAAAGTTTTAATCTGTAACAAAATATTTAACTTTCAACTTAAGAATCATATCAACCCCTCCCTGTAAGCTTCTTATATGTGTGGCATTTAGTTTTTAATGTTTTCTGAAGAGTACATTAATACTGTCCTAAATTTTACAGAATAAGACTAGCACATGATAACAAATTAAGCAAAATCAAAACAAAGCAGTTTAACAATCATTTCAAAGAAACATAATGCTTTTGTAGCAGAGGTATTTCACCCAGGACGGATTAGACATACTGTTTTAATTTGTATAAAAAAAAAAAAAAGTTGGAGGAAATAAACTTTAAAATAGTTATTCTTTCTCTCCTAGGTACTTTTTTGAAGAAAGTGACAGATTTAGGAAATAAATTATTTGTAGAAAATGGACAATTTTAAAGCCTACAAAGATAAGTTAACAAAACAAAGTGAGACAGACTATATTGTGCATCTAACAAATGCATATAACTCACAAAGTCATTTTATCATTGTATATGTATATCAAAATATTACCAGGGTTGAGTTCAATATCCTAGCAGCTACGTAGCTGCTATCAATATCTATGTAGCAGCTAGTCTATAGCTACACGTTCAATAATCAAAATCTACGTAGCACTATGTAGCTGCTAAAATATTGAACTCAACCCAGTTTATTCACAAAAAAAACTTTATTAAAAATAGTTGACACACAATTTTAAATGGCTGACAATTATTTTCTGTGAAGCACAATGATGTTTGCATTGTAATTTTCTCGAAGGATTATTTGAAGATAACAGCATGCAAAAATTTGCAGGTTTACAGTGTTTTTTATAAGTAATGGTAAACATCTACATACTATTTTAAACCTCCTAGCAATTAATGTCAAGGAAATCAAATAATCCAAAATTGTGATATCTGAATTAGTCCATGGACATGTATACATACAATTGAGTTCAACAAAAATATAAACAAGTTTGCATTGTTGATAAAACTACATATCTGATCAATGGCACTAAATATACAAATAGCTTACATGTAAGTTACTAAATTTACATATTTCTCAGGCCAAGTAACAAAATATGTGTGTTTCCTATTTCCCTACCCTACATTTTAAGCTTAGAAATAGATTACCTTTAAAGTTTTTGGGTCATTTTTCAACAAGCACTGTTAAAGTCAAAATTTCCCTCCCATAGACCCAATGTAAAATTGTGAAATAAAAAATATTCCCTCCCTACCTATCCTTTATTTTTGAAAGATCCAATAGAAAACACACATATTATTTTATTTGGCCTTACTTTTAGAAATACATCAACAATTTTTGACAATCATTTTTATTTAGGTGGGCAATTATTATTCTATGTTTCACAATCTGAATAGAGATATTAAAATAAGTTTTTGCATTTGCATTTTTTTTTGTATAAGAAAACACAATATTAAGAAACTTTTTTACTTCTGTGAAACTGTAAAATCATGAAAATTGAAAAACTGATTCTAAACAAAAAAGGCCATCTCAAAATGGATAGATTAGATAGTTAACACAGACACTGATGATTCATTTAAAACAATGGTAGGCTTTGCCTCACAGAGAGTCTTGATTGTATCAAATATTCTATTTATATAAAAAATACATACACAGAGATCCAAGAATTGAATTAAACAGCAAAGAAATAACCTAAGTTACAAAATTTTGTAATTATGAGTATAAACAATAAACCTAGTGAACATTTGACTAGGGTATTCATATTATAGGGATTTTTTAAAGTTTGTGTGCATCATTTAGAATTTTTAAATGTTTTTTTTTTTATTCATTTTTAAAAGCAAGTTCAGCTTATTTGATCTTATTAGATTAATAACATGATTACAATAAAAAAAAATTGTGTAATTTACAAAAAATCCTGATTAAAGATAACCATGTAACTCCTAGTTTAATTTAGTTCACAATTTAAGAAAAACTGGAAATATACCCTTACTTTTAATTAAGTACATGTAAAAAAGTTCAAAATTGTTTCTAATGAAGTGAAAAAAACCCAGAGAGACATTAAAAAATGTTGTAGCTTAGGTTTTGACTTAACTTGAAGTTCATTGACCAAGGTCAAAGCATTTCACTATCTATAAAATGATGGTGTTGAGACATTTCATGTTGTTGACGTTGAAACTGATGATATTCTTGCCGAAGTTTTTCAAACCTCTGTTCCGAGTTTCATATTTGCTTTGTTTTGATGGTTTTGGATAGAGATCATAATAGAAGTCTGATGTACTGAGTCCACTTTCTATTGCACTTAATAATTCATCCCCTCCCGATGAAGCAGGGTACGCAAGTATTGTATCGAGATCTGGAGTATCAAATTCATAGTTTTCATCTGCTGATGTATCTCTATGCAAGCTTTGATCATGAAATGGTGAATCTTGACTGAAATCATTATCTTGTGGTGATAAAAGTGAACTGTATGAAAGGCTTGGCCTTGGAACTCGTGAACCTGAAGTTGACCCTGTAGCCTGAGAGGTATTTTTACTCCCTATACCACTGCTCAGTGAGTCAGGAGTGGGATCGTCTCGGAATGAACGTGAATCTGGAAAATACCTTCCACGTAAGCTGCCTCTGGGAATATATGAAGACGGATCACTATCATAACTATATGGCCTACCATGTCTATCAAAGTCCCTGCCCCTCCCAACCTCACTGTCAGAAGCATGACCTCTACGACCTACAGGATAACCATCAGAACGGTCAAATTCAGGAGCTGAATTTCTACTCGCTGATCTAGATTTACGATGCCTAGGGCCACGTCTAAGTTTGTCTACGGTACCTTGTAGATGGTCACGAGTATATGTTTTAGGTGATGTATTATTGGGTTGAACTCTTGCTATTTGTTTTGGCGGATTATAACCTAATGAATGACTTAGACGAGGATTATCAAACTTCGGTATGTCTCGGTCATTTGAATTGTATGTAGGAAATGAATGCCATGGACGTTGAAATGGAATGTTTTGATATGTATGTTCCGGTGATGGATGAACAGAACTAATGTCATTGTATGGATTTGTGAAACTGATCGGATCGTCTGTGAGATATGTCTGCGTAGAAGATGGCTTCATGGAACTATGGCGAGGAAATCCTGATTTTTGTACATGTGGAATGTGAGGTGAAAAAACATCATCATCATTGTCAATATATGATGGTTGGTCCCTTGAGTATGATCGATCGTAACTTCTGTCCCCGTAAGATGGAAATCTATTTATAGGAGTTGGATCATACCCAAAAGGTAGTGGTGGACGCAAAGGTAAAAATCCATTATCATCAGAATCAGAGTCATCTAAGTCTTTCCTTCTTCCTGAAGAAGGTTGTCTAGACATAAAATCGTCAATGGGATCAGGAAATCCATGGCTTGTATAAGGTGACTTTATTGATCTAGGTCTAGTTAATGAATGACCTTGACTATCAGGATAACTCCTGTCCCTTTGACTTTCAGGATACCATCCACTTTCAAAAGAGTCAACATTATCATATCGTTTATAACTATCACGAGAGCGGTTATGTCTGGAATAGCTCTGGTCAGTATCAAATGTATTAGAGCTTGGATTTAATCCATCCCATAAATAATTATCATGTTGTAAATCTTCCTTCCTATAAAGTTGTCTGTTAGCATCTGGTACTATAAACACACCACTTCCTTCAAAACCTCTTATAGCGTCTGCTCTGCTATCCGAGAATGAACGGCTCCATTTTGACGAATTTTCCCTATAATATACATAAAATGAATTTGTATTTATTCCGTTAAAATATCTGTATTTCAATCAAACTGATTTTTTTTTTTTAAGATTATTTTCTGAAATTTGAACCATCACATAAGAACAATTTCTTTCAACCAGAAATTTGTCTTCTTTTTTAATTTGCCATGTCAAATGAATAGAGCTAATATAACCATACATTAAAATATTATTACTGTCAAAATATCGGCAAACAATTTAAAGTAATACAAGATATTGATGCAAACTGCATTATTCATTGCACAAAGTAACCATAATTTTAGTCTCTGGATATGTATTATAGCATGCTGTGCATCAAATTCATTAGACAAAAAAAAAACATGTGCTATTTTTCAGTCATCAGTTTAATTGTATGAAACCTGTTATTGATGTTAAAATAAAAGCATGGCAAAATATAAGATACATACAAAGTAGTTAAACTGAAAAGCAAAAAACCTCCTAGAAGCAAATTAAGAAATGTATAAACTTTTTCTTTCTGTATATCTAATAATTAAATCTCTAATCAACATAAAAACATAGACTGATTAATTTCTGTTCAAAGGGAAATAACTCAATCACATAATAAGTATCACTTTTGGTTACTAACAGGGTCCAGAACTCAATAACTAGAAAAGCTAAAGTCATGAAAAATAAATTTGACCTTCATTCAGTCACAGGAAACAACATATCTAAATTGAAAAAAACTTTTAAAGCATTTTCATGTTGATGAACTGACATTGTTTGGCAGCCATCTGCCATGATCCACCCTCCGAACAAAACTAAACCAATAAGTTAAACAGATAATTTCCTGCAAAAATCCAGTTAAAAATCAATGTCTGGCCAAAAAGAAGTATTTGCTAGCCTGTATTGTTCAAATACGTTGTTGTAAGAAAGGGATGTATAGTTAAAGTTATTACAGGAAAAAACTTTAAGGTTTTTTAATTAACTCTTTTCACAGAGGTAACTATATTGAACAAAGGTCTTACTTAGATGCCATATAACAACTATTCTTGCTAAATTTTGACTGCTCTTAAACTTTGTTTAATACCCCTATTATTTAATGGGAATAAAAAGGGCTTAATTTGACTAAGTGCTCTTTATAAATTCATTGATGTTTAATCTTTAAAAAAAAAATGTATACATAGAATCTGATTAATGTTTCTTAATCCTACTAGACTTGTTTAAATGGTAACTTGCATTTTATTCAAATGTCCAAGTATAGTCTATAGAAATAATATTAATATTTGTCTATTGTCCATGTATTATAGCCTGTGTTTATTAGCATTGTTTTAAAAAACTTCAAATGATTCCATTCAAACTCCAAAGGATTTTTTTTTTTGATTAACAGATCTAAGCATGAATTTTTTTAAAAACAAATACTTTTCTTACAGTTTTCACTTGATGAATTAATGATCTGAAATAACAAAATTTGGGTTTGTCCGTTGAATTTCAGATTTTTGCCATAATTGCTGTAATCGAAAGTAGAAAGTCAAAAAGTTAATAGTCAAAAGCAAGACATTTATTTGTATTTAATTTGATGAAACTTGATATATCTAAAGGGTGCAATCAAAATAAAAGTTGAACAGGACAGATACCATTACGCCAGGACCGTAGCCAGGAATTTCCAAGGGGGGGGGGGGTTGGTTTGTTGGACTCATGAACTCGACTTTAACAGTCACAATTTTTACAGTGCTTATTTGATTTCAAGGGGGGTTCAATCCCCCAAACCCCCTGGTTATGGGTATGATTACCCCCCCCCCCCCTTAAAAACAGTCCATTACACCATTTAAAGTTGACATGTTTTATGAAAATCATAATCTAATGACCTATCAGAAAGATCACAAAGTATGAGGAGACATTATCAAACTTAGTTATGTCAAGTATAAAACAGTCCAAGGATGGAGGAAAAGATGCAATGTAAACTTTTTTTGCTTGTTCTCGAGAAAGGTTCACATTATGGCTTGCAGCTAATATTTTAAATATCACTGAGTCGAATAATTGGCTGAGACATTTTTTGACAAGAAGAAAACAAAACGAAAATCTGCTACTGATTGTTGACATAAAATGGATGAAACCAATTAAAAAATCATTGATTTGCAGAAACAATTATCATAACAACATTCAAATACAGACAAATAAAGAAAAAAATAACAACATGCAGAAAAATAAAGTGATGAGGAATGGGGACAACTTTAGTACAATACCTGGTTTGTCCACTCTGCTGCCATGGCAATGAAATAAACCTAAATTATTTTTACATTCTTACTTGTGTTTTGGTATGTATGTTCTTTTCTTGTTTGTAAATTCAGGCGCCAAAAAACTGGTATAACCCCAACTAATTATGTATGTGCCTGTCCCAAGTCAGGAGGTTGTTGTATGGTGCTCTTTGTTTTGTACATAAATAAGGTTGTTAGATTTCTCATTTAATTGTTTTACATTTTTAATTTCTTGACCTTTTGTAGCTGACTATGCAGTATGGGTTTTGCTCATTGCTGTAACTTTCTACATAATTTGTTCTCTTGTGGAGATTTGTTTCATTGGCAATCATACCACATCTTCTTATCTTTATACATGAATCTTTATATCTTTAGTCTATTTTAATTTATTACTTCTATGTACTTAATATTTTATTTTTTTATCAGACGTAAGTGGTTTGTATACTTTTCCAATATCGTGAGCTACTAACTCTATTTATACATAATATAATTAATATGGAAAATTTTATGTAAACTTTTTGATCATTCAACAATAAAATCCACAACAATCAAGTTTTTGAAGATACAAATTGTTGGTATTTATTTTATATTTTTTCAAGACACAATAATTATTTGACATCCATGTATACGTACATTCTGTGTGGAACTGTTGTTCTTTCCATTTCTTCCGATGTTCCCATATATTTAACATTACCTGTAAGAATAAATACAAGGTTGGAATTATGTCCTGTTGTTTATACAAAAATAATCAAGAATGTGTCCCCAGTACATGGATGCCCCATCCACAATATCATTTTTTATGTTCAGTGGACCTTGAAAATGGGATTTCAACTTCATCAAAAACTTTAACCTGAAGCAGTGGAACAGACAGACGAACAGATGCATAGACCAGAAAGCATTATGGCCAAAAATGGGTCATAAAAAAAAATTATTCAAGGTCTGTTAGAATGATTGCTTTGTTGCACACCATCAAATATGGCTATATTACAGAGACAGAGAGAGAGTCTTTCTCATTTATATGATTTTAAAAGGTGTTACATTGAAACCTGTAGACCTATAACTACTGAATAAATTCTTGAAGTACAAAACAGTGAGTGACGGACTCACAGTCTTGCATTTTCTATTAAAATATCTCATAGCCCTCTTATCCCCATAAGTGAGTTTCTTCCCTTGGCAATTTCTTAAAAGAGTTGTCTTTCTTCCGACTAAGTTACTTTTGGATGCAAAACAACCTTCTCTATTAAACTTTTACAAGGCAATCTGATATTGTTTAACTAATGTAACAATAAGGCTATCTTAACATGACCTGTTTCTTCTGAAAACACCAAAATAACCAAAAAACAAACTAAAAATTTATATTTCTTGGAACTGCAGCAATTTCCTTTGGGCTACAGAATGAATGATATATTTTTAAATCTGAGCAACCAGCAAACAATTAAGATCAGTTTAGATTTTGGCATACCATATTAACTCCTTTGATTCTATATGTTTAAAAATGAAAAATATTTAAGATGACAAACAAAGCTTTTATCTATTATATATTGGATGCTAAAAATCTTAATACTTCCCTTGTTCAAATTAATGTTTTTCAATAAATATGACCCTTTTTGTACTATCTGATACTGGAAAAAAACAAACAATATGGTTAATTCCAAACACAGTGAAACCTGTCATACACCCACCATATTTATCTGGCCTTGACCTGTCTTTCTTCCTACTACAGATAATACCAATGATGGCAAGTAATACTGCAACCAGTAGAAACAGCAGACCACCGACAATACCACCGATTTCTGCCTCCGACAAGAAAAGTCCTTTAGACTCTGAAATATATATATAAAGAAGTTAAATTAATTGTAACAAAAAGTTCTCATGCATATACACAGAGCTTAAGGACATAGGAAATAAATTGTAAAAAGTGTGGATACAGTTGAGTATCTTGTCTTAATGTAATGACCTGCTTCTAGTAGCCTAAACTAAGAGCTAATTTCATATTATTCCATTTAACACTGGTTCTCCACAATAAAGAGTCAATAACTAAAAGTTCACATATTTATAAATTTTTATCTTTTGTGTTTTTCATTATTCCTCAATTAATTTTCAAAATCTATTATAAAATACATTTAACAGCCAGTTCCATTACATTGTCACCCTATATATTGAATATTTTGCATACTTTCATTAAATAATAAAACATACTGGTACTTCTGTCATAAGTGAAAGATAGCAGGATATAAGAATTGCAACTAATGATTGTTTTCATAGATATAGATCCATAGCAAGTATAGGAATGTATGTTTTATATAATTAAACAATGGTTTGTAAATGAGAGTGCTTGAATTGAAGGTTGAAAAAGAATAACATAGAAGTGTTTTACATGAAATAGACTTCTGATTAACAGTATTGTGTGTCACAGAACCAATAAGATTTTGTGTTTTAGGTGGATTTTTAAAAACAATTTCAAGTATAAAAATCTAGCTGAAATTTACGAGTTAATTTGCTGAATACCAAATTCCCCCAAAATAGAGCAGTCTTTTCCAGATCCCAAAAATGAATCATTTATTCAAAAGCCAAATCAGTGCAAATCCTGAATTCCAACATAAATAATGACACCCCAAGAGAAAACGAAAACGGGATCCATCGGGATCCCAATGCAATCCCGGTGAAATTGTCGGGATAAGCCGGGATAAGCATCTGGAGGCGGGATCCCATTTGGGATAAATATCTGAAACTGGGATCCCATTCGGGATAACTGTTTGAAGCCGGGATTCCAGTCAAGATGAAACGGGATAAATATCGGACACTGGGATCCCAATCGGGGTAACTGTCTGAAGCTGGGATCCCAATCGGAACTGTTTAAAGACGGGATCCCAATCGGGATGACTGTCTGAAGCTGGGATCCCAGTCTAGTTAAAACGGGAAATTGTATGAACCATATATTATGTTGTTGAAAATATGTAAGTGTTTCTGTGGTCGGGTTGTTGTCTCTTTGACACATTCTCCACTTCCATTTTCAATTTTATTTTTATTAGTGTTAATTAACAATGCGTGTCACTTAATATTCAGTTTGACAGATATTAATAAGTCAGAAAAATGCCGAGATTTTCGCGATAAAAATGGCAGGGCGTCCGAGAAATGTCAACGAGTGTTTTGCCAGAAAAGCTTGGGCGTTTCTGTTGTTCCCCAAGTTCCCATAAGTGCGTTTCTATTAGTTGTCGTCCGGCATCAATGATAAGATAATGATCGACATCGTAAAACTTTGATTTCTCAACTTATGTAAACTGTAAAAAATCATAACCACGTGCTTTGTTTTCAACTGTACTGCCGCGGGACAGTTCGACCCTAGAAAATACTGACTACTGTCCTAAATAATGCGGCCACTATCTTATCCGCATGCACCATGTGCCGATTAATAAAGTATAATTTTCTTATATTTAGTAAAAACTGGCCAGTAATTAATACTTTTATGCGATACCCTTAATTTATTTATAATACCGTTACGGAGACAGATCAACTTGGCCGATATAATTTGGGGCGAGATTGTCACGTCGACGTTTGTGTACTGGTAAAAACGTCATCAAAATTTGTTTACGCTGAATTATGGACAGGACGAAGATGAAGATGTTTTCAGATAAGTGCATTAATAATTTAATTTAACATGTGTACATGTGCATATAATGATTATAAAAATAATTTATTGAGGAACTATGATTTGTATGGTTTTTATCTGAGCAAATCAACATCAGAAAGTCTGAAAGCATAAACTGAAAATATATTTATTTTTAACATTTACAATGAATAAACTTGTTAACTTGTCACATAACAGGCATAAATAGTAGGTATGTCAAAATTTAATTCAGTTGTGTGTATGTTTATTTGGTGAAAATAATAAGTCGCTATAGTTATTTATCGTCAGGGGATAAAAAAGGGGGAAGGTAATTAATTTGCCAAAAAATTAAAATAACCTTCCAAGACTTCATAATTGTGTATTCTATAAACATTAAACATGCAATAACATTTCTATTGAATTTGTTGCTTCAAAACGTATTGAACAAATGATTCTTTGTGGATTTTTTTGATACTTTTAGGGGATATACTGATCTTTTTAAATGGAGCTTCCAACGAAACAGATTGCATGCAGATATTCCAGTTACCATAATTTACTCAGCAGTTCTAGTTGGAAGTACAGAGACAGCAAATTGATTAACAGAAAGGAAAACATGACATGTATCCTTTTGCATAAATAACCCAGGATTCCCAGTGGCAGTGCAATTTAAATTGGTGCATGTATATCCTGCTGGTATTTATTTTTGGGATCCCGCTTTTTTTTCCGGGAATCCCAGTATATTTCCACTGGGATTTACATCGGGATCCCGCTTCTTTTACGGGAATCCCGAAATTTATCCAAATACATTTACAACGGGATCCCGCTTATTTAGCGGGAATCCCGAAATTTTATCCCAGTGGGATCCCAATCAAAATCCCACAATATCCCAGTGGGATCCCACCTAATTCCACCGGGATAAAATTTCGGGAATCCCGGACTTTAGGCGGGATTCCCGAAATTTTATCCCGGTGGAATTAGGTGGGATCCCACTTGGAATCCCATCAAAATTCCAGCCGGGATTCCAGTGGAATTCCAGATTTATTTTCTCTTGGGACACTCTTTGGCCTAATTGGCTCAAAACATACAACTTACTGCCATTACCAACATCAGTCAAATTCACCCTTGTCTGATTGGTTTAATTCATATCACAAGTTCTATAATACCACCCATAAATTTAATTCTCTGTTTTCAACTCTTAAGGCGAGCATTAGGAAATATGAATAAATTGAAATATGGGTGATAGGGTCAGGAAAGTAGCAAAATCTACTACTATGTGACGATGAATGTGTATGACTTCAAAACTGCAAAATGTTTTGTAAGATTGATATTAGACTAGACATTTTGAATAAAAAATTTTGGCAAACATGAAATAAATAAGCAAAAGCAGTAACTTTACACAAAATGCCAGCAATGTCAATGAAAATTGTTTTAGTTTTCCTTTAAACCAACTGCCACCATTCTTCCAGCACTCTTTTTAGCACAACTTTGTTAAATAATAATTATGTTTAACCCATGCATGAAATGAAATTATTGCATAAAAATATGAACCGAATAATAATCAAAATAGCACTTTGTACAACTGTTATCACTAGTATGAGGCAAGTTTTTTTTTTAAATATATGTTTATATAATGAATACAATAACATATATTTCTAAAAAAAAAACGTACCCTAGTCTCATGAGGAAAAAGTTTTAAGGGCTGTTCCATTAAAACATGTTTACATGGTACCCAGGAACAAAACTTTCAACATGTTAAGATCTAAATCAACAAAAATCTAGCGAATTTAAATTTGTTGTGTGTTCCATTTCCTCATTAACAGTTGTCCAAAGTGATATAAATAATATAAAGAGTACAAATAAATGATGTTTGAAAACCACAATAACAACGTTACCCTCGCTATAATCTGCTGTCACAGTGGCCGGCTTATGTAAGTCTAAAAATTCATAGAACAATTGAAGTCATTCCTAATATTTTATTTTTTTTTGTCCCCAAAATGTTTTGTTTTATTATGAAAGTAATTTGACTTCAAGCCATATCTGGCAGACTATTGCACAAAATTGGTTTAATACCGAACAGAAAATATTTTTTTTCAAATTCTGACCATAAATGACCACCAGTCCTTTTTAAAGTACATCTTTAAGTTATCTCTCATTGGCAACTTGTAAGTATGGAGTCCTACCATTTCGGCAATTATTTCTCTTAGCTGATTTATTGAAAAAAGTATTGTGGCAATTAAAACATACAATTAAAACAATGTTAAAATAGAACCTCTTTTTCGTTTTTTTCTTTTTTTAAGATTTATTTCTAAATCCTGTGTTTTATTACATCAACTTTGGTGAATATTTGTCTCATTGACAATTCTAACCACATTTCCTTATCTCTATACCCATGTCTTCTAAAAACGAACCTGCAGGTGTAACAATAACAGCCTCATTCCCAGGCAGACTGTACGAAACAGAACTATATGCATAGACTCTAAATCGATAGGTTGTAGAAGGTATTATCCCGATCTTTTATGAAAGAGGAAGTAGATGGCGCTATCACTTGATTATCCAATGGTTTCCAATTATTACTTGTTGTTTGTTCTATGACGTAATAAAGAATTGGTGTTTTATTATTTGCAATTGGCGCCAACCATGTTATTCTTATTCCACCATTTTCAAAAAAAGCTGTTGTATTTCTTGGAGAAGGTGGCCTTTCACCTGTAAATAATTAGAAATATATTTATTTCATCCCAAAGAAGAAACCAAAAAATTATTGTCATAATTTAATATATCAGACATTCATTTTTTTCAGAATCTTTCTGCCTATTGCTACCAATATTTTAATAATCCACCTACTATTTTTTTCTTCTTGTCAATTAAAGAAAGCAGTGGTGATATTAAAATCTTAACAATTCAAGAATATGCATCAGTTAAGAAACCATAACAAACAATATCACCACAAACCAATGAAATATACAAGTATAAGAATTATGCAATGTAACTTGTATGTGTCTAAAACTAAAAGTGCTGCCCCTAATTGACACATAACCAAAGTATATTTTTATTCCAAATCTTCTCCAGTGTGATAATTTTCTCTTCTGTATAAGGTATCAATAACTTAAGCAATAATGATTATATACAGAATTTGACATCTTTTCTAAAGCTTTTAAAAAAGAGAAAGAACAAATTATGCATCTACATAAAAAAAAATAGAAGCAACTAAAATTAGACAGATGTACAAAGGCCTACAAACAACAAGGAAAACATATAGATACTTTAAAAGTTTTTGTAATAACTGCCAGACTAATGGCGAGACAATGTAACTTTAGGATTGAAAAGCTGAACTATGTTATTTCCCCTGCTATATATGTTTTCCTCTATTATTACTGTAAATATACCTGAGGACCAACTGACTTTGAGAGGGGGGAAACAAGAATCTTGTGTTTGGTCAATAAAAGGTGAACAAAAGGTTACTTGATCACTTGGATGGATGTTTCATGAACAATGGCAATTTTTTACATGCATAATTCATGATGCCGACATGTCAATGTGATTTGAATATATCCTGCTTGGTACATAACAGACACAATAACTTATAAGTCAGATATTTTTTCTAATCTGGGAATGAAAAAAAAAACAACCTCCAATTGAAACACTGTTTGTATGAAAATAATTTAAAAGCTGACCACGTTATTGTTTTATGCATAAATTATTCTATTTTGATAAATAAACAGAGAAAAAATTCAAAATACACTATATCAAAATCAAATGAATATGATCAATAGCAAACTAAAATCACAACATTTAGCAAACTCAATCACTAACTAAATAAACAGAGCTAAAGAAAATAATTCACTTAGGTCTAGGGTCAGATTCAGGTAGCTGTATCAATTGAAGATACCATTTTTTTGATGCACCAATCTTTAAAACCTCTTGTTTTTAAAAAATCTTTAACTGACCATAGCAATTTAAGAAGTTTATATCCTTCAATGGTTTTGAAAAATTAATAATATATGTAAATCTTGTGTCCACTTAATACCTCCTGATGAAAATGCATTTGAAATTATGCCTGAGGCACTTTCAACATTAATCTGTTGTTGAAGGTATTCATATCATGAGGCAAGATGCCTTTTAAAACCTTTAAAACGTTTGCATTAATTGCAATTTACTTATACAAAACCTAGTCAATTAAAAGACTGTCATCCTTTGGGGTTTTTCAATCTAAAGTAATGTGCATAAAATGAACACGGATACTTACCAAGAGGTCTTGTTATAATTGGAATGTATGTATGACCTGAAGGTAAAGTAGGAAGAGCTGTTGGATAGCTATCAGCTTCTCCTGAAAATAGTGGTAAATTATAGGTTACCAGTTTTGTCTTTAAAAAAAACTAGGTTCACCGTAATCAATCAAATTTTTATTTTTGTCTTGGCTATAAAATGGACATATCACATGTTAGGTTAAGAGTGTCTATTGCTCCTTTTCTTTGTGGTTACCTTATTTCAATATAACCAACTGTTACCTCATCCAAAAGCTAATCTATGTTTTAAATACCATCAAAACTGATCTGGACTAATTATAGTGAAGATAGGATGTTGCAATGTTAAGCTGAAAGATGGCTACTTCCCCACTCCCTACCAAAGTTTAAAACAAAAATAAACATGCCTATAACAAGAACAATCTATACAACAAACTATGTTTATAGACAGTTATTATCACATCTACCTACTTATTTGATTTTGCTAGTCTTCCTATAATGTTTTACATGTGACGTTGAAATCATTTATTCCTAAAGATATACAGCTTGTAGGTATTAGTACAATAAACATTATAGTAGGAATCATATAGTACATCTGCCTCGTCTGACTGTATATGATTATTATAACTTATTAACTTTGTATCTTCCAATGTGTCTTATCACTAGTTCATTTTACTCTCTTGGAATTTCTTGTACAGGATGTATAAAGTAGAAAAATATAAGTATAGATTTATTTAAATTAACTAAAGGATGGTTTTACTGTATAATTTAAGACTGTCTCTGGTTTTACTGTACAATTTTAGACGGTCTCTGGTTTTACTGTACAATTTTAGACTGTCTCTGGTTTTACTGTACAATTTTAGACTGTCTCTGGTTTTACTGTACAATTTTAGACTCTCTGGTTTTACTGTATAATTTTAGACTGTCTCTGGTTTTACTGTACAATTTTAGACTGTCTCTGGTTTTACTGTACAATTTTAGAATGTCTCTGGTTTTACTGTACAATTTTAGAATGTCTCTTGTTTTACTGTACAATTTTAGACTGTCTCCAGTCTTATTTGTGTAAGCTCTTTGTTCTTAATCAGTGAACAGGTTTGTCAGTTATATTCAGAAAGTCGTTTATGTAAAGATTAAACACAAACTTAAATTTTCATACCAGAATGAAACCTAAGAATATTGATCAATTTTTATTGTAACCACACAATAATTATACATAGGTTTTTTTCAGATGTTTGAAATGAAGGTATAAAAAAGACATTGTCATAAAATTAGAGATTAAAAATAAACTAAAACTACATCAATAGTATAAAAAAATATTGAAAATAAAGCAAAAAGCAGTTAAGCTAACTACAGATAAAACTGTTTGATATTGCATTTTTAATAGAACTTGCAATAAATATATATATACAAAAACTTGATGTTGTTGCCATAATTTAACAGTCCATGTTTATTTGAATGTAAACTTCCAAAATATGCATATTTAACACTATACTTACCAAAAACTGTAAGTTACACTCTTTTAAATTATTTATTTTCTTCCATGTCAGTTTTTAGTTATTAACTTATCAAACAATATTATTCCACAAAGAAATGAGAAAAAATAACAACAATATAAAAAAGGTGCATTGATGGAAATGTGCAAAAGGGGAGGTAATAAAGTACCAATTTCATGTCTTCTTGATGTTTGTGTTCTATTCCCTGATTGGCATGAAAATATTCAATTAACAACTTTAAGGTTAGTAAAATAAACAACTTCTTTTGAAATTAATTAGAATAAAAGTCACATGTTCATAAGTAGGTTAATGTATAACTTGTCAATTATACAACTTGTCAAATAAACAATAAAGTGTATATTTCAGCTATGCATATCTTAATGTCAACAATGGTCTTTTGAAAAATTGCAGTTGTATGCATTTTAACATTTAATGAATCGTGAAATAAGAAATATGTTTTCAAATTTCCTGTACAACTTGTACAATCTTAAAAATCACATACAATTATTACTTTATGTTGCTTCCAGCTACCTGCAGTCACATGACTTTTGAACCTTTCCATGTGACCTGCAGGTGTAAACAAAATTATAACAAGGAAATATTTCCTGTCTCTGACATGATTTGAATTTGTGATGACACAATAATCAATTATGTTAATGTAAAACTTGACTGACAAGAAATACTGTCATTACAAATGTATGCCCTAAAGTCAAAAATATACACTCTTTAATTAGTATGTCAACAATACAAAAACTATTTTTATCTTCAACCAATAAATCTGTCATAAACAAACTAGTATATACTAACATGCATGGTAACCTAACAAATGTCTCCACAACACCTGTAAACAACATACCTCATTAATTATTTCACATTTTATCCTTAGGTGTTTATATCTAAATTTACTATAAATTTCCTTTTTGTGCACAGGAAATCATACCATGTTTTTTCATTGCTCCTTTTTAATAATTAACCTTGTAATCTAGTTTTTGAACTTATTCCTCTTTTTCCAAACTTATTCTTAGTTTAGTTCAAATTTACAAATATTTATGGCCAAATACTATACATTGCACAAAAATTAAACTGAAATTTATTCTGATTTGGTAACGAGCAGCATGTTTTGAATTCCTTTCTTTTTCAACCACTTCAAAGAATTCTGATTTATTTCCACCTTAGCAATTTGGCAATTTTGTTTCCAAAAGAAAAGAAAATTTCCAGTAAAATCCCCATTAACAACCATATACCTTTTTCAAATTCACCTGGGACAGGTTGTTCAACTTGTCGTTAAATGAACATTTATCTTTATTTAACTTAAAGCAGGTGTTTTAAGATTAACTTGGCAATCTTTCATACAAGTAGCCAGGTGTATTTGTTCTTCTATGATGTACAACAGTTTGTTAGATAAGCATCTTATATATCTATTTTCTATCAAACAGCACAAATAACTGTTTTAAACTCATTTACTCAAACTATACACAAGTCTGAAGGAAGCAAAAATTGAAACATTTCTATTGCAGAGTAATTTGCTGCACACAAATTTAAAGCACAGTGTCTAGTAATTAATCTGGATAATAAAGGAGTATATACTATACATCTATAGCAGTAAGATCAAAAACTTGTGAAGACCTACCGAGAGTTCTGGCAAGTTTAACTTCACTAAAGTTCCCATCACCATAGGCATTTCTAGAGAGGACTTTGAACTCGTACAATGTGTCAGGTTCTAATCTAAACACCTTCAGATTGGTAGCATTCTCTATCCTCATTGTAACCCATGTGCTAACCTCACCATTTACACTTCTGTACCTATCATACAAATAATAATATACACATTATCAACAGTTTAAGTCAAATAAAAAAAAAGTCAGGAGGAAAATAATTACAGGGTAACTTTGTTTTAGTCTTGGCAGAGCTCAGCATGAAAATTTATCTTTCAATAGCTATCAGAGAGAGTATATCAGACTTGAAACTTGCAAAAATATTTGTTCACAGCTGTAACAATTAGTGTAATTCTATCAGTGACAGCATTCAGTTTTGTGAAGTCTTTTAGGTCCCTTATAATCATATCATAGCTTCTGAGTATTTAAGTATTTAGACATACTTTGCTTACACTTTTGCAGTTTGAGCATTTCTGATGAGTAAATCCAAAAAAACATTTAGAAGCCCCAAATTCACAAAGCTTTATTTTCATATCTTATAACCTCTATTATGGCTCTATTTGTCTTTACTGTCATGACTGATTTAATATAATGATGTATACTGTTTTAAAGTAAAAATGTTATATCAAAATATCTTTCTCAAATAAAAACAGCATAATAATTTCATAAGGTTTTCACCAAGTTAAACATGTTGAATGTAGCAAAGGTCATATTTAGTCAAGGGAGATAACCTCATGTTTTTTTGTAATATTGTTTAATAACATGTGAATGTGTTTGTTTATTAATGAAAATAAACATATTTAAAGGTTATTTGCTCTTTGGATCGGTTGCTGTCTCTGACACATTCCCTATTTTCATTCTCAATTCAATTTTTAGCATTTGAATATATTTTACCATATGACAAAACTCTGTGTACTGCCACCATTGTAAGCTGGAATCCATGTTACATAGGCATCAAACCAACTGGTAATTACTGTAACATTGTATGGAGCATGGGTGTGGTACCTGTCAAATATATATTGTCACAACATAAATTTAGGGGTTCTCATTGGGAGTTCTGACCCAGGATCCCGCTTACTGTTTTGTCAGATTCCCGTATCTTGTTACACTATGTAAGTAAGAATTTTTATAATTTTTTTAATTTCCTGTGTCGATCCGCTAGACTTCATTTCCCTTTTTCACGGCAGAATAATTTGACTTTCATGTGTCACTCTTACAAAAAATCAGCAATCCAGCGTAACGTTTCGACCCCAACGAGACCCACATTAGATATAGAAGCTCAGTAACAAACAAGAAACATTAAGCACACAGCAAACACACACAAAAACTTTTCATTTTTCCATAAGGTATTAAAATGCTTCGCTGAGCACAGCTGGACCAACACTGAACAGTTAGGGCAAAAATGGACACAATATTCCCACTTGATACACGTCTGAATTTGGATTGTAATTAAATATTTGACACATTATAGGTTCTGACACAGAATAACTGTAGTCAAAGAACTTAAAATTGTTATATGATTTGAATTAATATTCATTTTTTTGCTTTAATGCTGTTGCGAGTTGACTAAACTCTATATAGTAGTGTTAGATGCAGTGATAATTATCAAATATGAAATTCCTTGGTCAGATGGTACGAAATAAAATTTCAGTGACTAAACGGTTGTTTTGAAACGCTTTTTTTTTAAAAAGTTCATATTAGACTGATGGTAGAGTGAAATGTGTGTCTGTTTGTGGAAATGTCTTTACTTTGCATAATAAGTCTTGTTCTAAAGTAGGAGGAATGACAAGAGTCATTCTCAGGCTTCTCTATTTCACTCAGACCTTCATTAAACTGCATTATATGGCTTCAAATTAATTTTTATTCATTCATTTGGAAAATACTTTATAGACGTACATTGACTATATTTGTTATAATTTCTGTGTCTTTTGGTTTCTTGTGAGATTTGTCTCATTGCGCAATCATACCACATCTTTTCTTATATATATATATATATATATATATATACACTCGTCTAAACATCAACCCAACAATGTAGATCTGTAAATTTGCTTTCGCAAATTTTTGGTTCTTCCCTCGCTGGGATTCGAACCATGCTACTGTGATATCGTGACACCAAATCGCCTGCACTGCAGCCGTCCCGCTAGACCACACCACACATTATATATATATTGTAAAGAAGTAAAGTTTACAAAAATCCAGATTGGAGAGCAAATGATTAAAAAGACTCTGAACACAAATCTGCAATAACTTAAAAGAGTTGAGATTTTTTGTAAAAGGGTCATGTAAATTAGAAGACTTACTTTCTATAATTAGCTGAGTCGTTGTAACTATTCTGGTAAAGTCATTACTTGCTTCACATTCATATAGTCCATGATCTTGTTTCTCTATGTGAACTATAGTCAAATTACCCCCTAGTCTAGTCACTCGTCCTCCAAAGTCTAACACACCCGAAACCTAAAGACAAATAAAAACATTTTATATATGATTATACAGTTCAGGTACTTCTATTTCAAGGATACTTATTTGATCAATTGAAAAACATACAAATTTTGTATGTTAAAGAAAAAATCAGCAGATATTTCAAAATTGTCTATCACTTAACTAAAGTTCTATTATGAAGATTATAGAAATACTTAACACTGATATTCATTGTTTTTGTTTGTAATGTTGTATATTATATTTGTTGTTTTTTTCCGTTCATTATTTGTACATAAATTAGGCTGTTAGTTTTTGTTTGAATTGTTCACATTGCTATGCATTATAAGTTTTGCTTATTGTTAAGGGCATCTCATTGGCAATCATATCACATATTCTTTTCTTCATATTTAGATTTACTGATATGTTTACACTTCAAACTTGCTTGCATTACATAACAGGTCTACAACCACTCATTTATGTTCTTTTTCTTATAAGATTTTATTGGGTTAATTATATTGCATGTCCATCTTCTGATGGAGAAAAATCTTTTACATAAAAGTAAAAACATCAAAGATGGAAACTCATTTACATGTAGTAATGCTAAATCAATCTTAATTTCAAAATTGTATTTCTTGCTACAATTCAGTTGTTTTTGCATTCATATCTAAACAAAATCTTACTTTTCGCCATGTTATAAGTGGAGGCGGTACTCCAGAGGCACCGCATGGCATCACAACACTATCATTAGGCTTCCTTATATATCTCGCCTCTGGTCGGTATGTAAATTTTGGAGGATCTAGAAATAAAGATTATTTAAGTCATAAAACAAATGTAAAATAAGCACATTTTATCAATATTTTTTAATATTAAATTGATTTATTATCCAATAAGAAATATTTTCATATTTCTGGAAAGGTTAATAACATAAAGGAAAGTTATCTCATGCAGTTTTACGTCTAAATATTTAAAATCAATTACAAAATAGAGATATATATTCTTTAATTAAAACATTAAATCATTTTTATAACATTAATTTTATAATATCCAAGTATCTACACATTAGCAAATGAACATATACAAATCTACTACCATTTCTTGTGTGTTGGAGAAAAGAGACACCTACATTGTCTAATGTACAGTTAACATGCTATTATTTGAACTTGGAATTATTTTTAAATATGGAATTTGCATAATATCTTGTGTTTAAAAATTTTAATAAATTCCATGTAATATTTGGTATTATAATCTTTTCAGCGGTTAATAACACTTTCCATACAATGTATTTTGGTTAGATAGTGTTGTGAGCGGCACAGTACATTCTATTGAAAATATACTATTTTCTTTGTAATAGAAAGTGTTGTGTGCAGCACAGAACATTTCAGTACAGAATAAACATGGAATTTATTAAAAAAATTTCAATAACAAGAAATCAAGCAAATTCCATAATTAAAAATAATTCCAAGTTCAAATAATAGCCTGTTAGTTCTTTTTCTATCATCAAAAGAATATCATTTGCTGATCTTTACTTTGTTAACTTATGAGAAATTTTTCAAAATAAAGTTGTCTTCAATTTGATTACTTCATAGAAACATGTGAACTAAATAAATTTGCAGATGACTTAAGTGTTGTTGTCAATCTAGTGGTATTCCTAGAAAAGTGTTACTTTTAATCCATATGCCTATGTGTTAACGGTTGTTATGAACCACAAATTATATCAAATTCAATAAAGCAGAGCTTTTGGTTTATATTGGTGTCTCCATTATGTACTGATGTGATATTATAAAGATCATTTATCAATTACTATGCATCTCCAATCCTTCGGAAGAAATACTCAATATTAACTTGAACAGAAATATTAGCCTACCTCTAACAATAACTTGTACAAGAGGAGATGACTGGCCATTTCCTATAGAACTAACAGGTGTACAACTATAGCTGCCTTCGTCACTTTTCTTCACATTATATATCAACAGTGAGCCATTGGCCAGTTGTGTGGTAGAACCCTGGCCGAACTGTACTATAAATCTATCCTTTATCCATATAATTTCTGACACAGGTGGGTTAGCATCCACTAAACAGTCTAATCTCTCTGTAAATCCTAATGCCCAAATTAATCTACTGGGCATACTTAAAATTTTTGGAAGATCTGCAAAAAAGCATATTAATACATTAAAACATGTAATAAATCTCTTTTAAATATATAAGATTTGAAAAGAAATCGGTTAGTCTAGACTAAAGCAATTGTATTTTATGAGTAAGAAGTTTCTTGATCTTTTTGCATTAAAAAGTCTAGCAGATCATAAGATTTTATTATTCCCTTGATAAAAGAATCTTAAAGTTTGCTCTTATTTAATGCCAAATATTTTCAACAAAAAGTGCATGATACTAATTGCATTTTTAAATGTTCTAGAATGTTAAATTTCACAGTGAAAGTTGGCCAGACAAAAAAAGTAATCCCTCTATGTACAATTATTACATGACGGTAGACTTACTAAAAAATTCTGTATTTCTCCTTTCAGAGGATAAATTTCTTATAAAATACCAGAATAAAACACCAATGTTTCTTTTAAAATTTATTATATGGAATAAAATGTTTTGGGTAAAAACATGAAACTTGCTAAAATTTGCTTGTGTGGTTGGTTGTTGTCTTATTGATCATAAGATGTATACCCAAATATCCTTGTTATCTTATCTTATTACTTTTTTATTTATTTATCTTTGTGGGTTTTTATTCACTGTTTTACCCTGTATTTTTTTTATGATAATGAGTGCCTTCAATAAAGCTATAATGCAATGTAACAATAGTACTCCCCATATTATTCTAATAGTTTAAAAGTTAAAACACTGTTTCAAATAATTTCTCGCTAAAAAATACATATATTTCCGAAATATAATTCCTTGTATTTAAAATACTGGTATAAAAACCCAATCTATCGACGGAGACCGCATTGTTTTCCATAACTGTGCTGAATACATGAAACTGCACTCAATATCAAAGAGAGGCATGTGACAATTACAGAGATATTACATAACTAAGTTAGTGTTTTATATGCACAAAGGAATAGTGGGATGATAGTGTACTGTTTAATTGTAATGGTGCATGTTCAAATGCATTTAAGTTAGGAAAACCATCAACGTTATCAGAGAAAATTGCAAACTTAATGAATAAATTACATCAAGACAACCAAAAGGCTGGAACACACTGCATTATGTATTACAACTTGACTGGAAACAACTTTCGTCAATTTTGTGATTCAACATGGGAATTTTTCAATACCAAAAGAAAAAATCTTTTATTTAATTTCTGATGCTAAAAAAGTTGATGTGTTCCCCTCCCTTTTAGTTTGAAACCAAGATTTGTTTTTTTTCTAAATCAATTTATGACTTTTGAACAGCCATATACATGGTATACGTAACCTTTATTCAAAAGTCTGAAACCCCTTAAAAAAATCTTCAAGTTAACAGAGATGGATTCAATGGGAGGAAAGGGGGATTAGACTGGGCATACATACTGTTTCATCGGAAAAAAATACTTTTGGCATAAAATATTCCTAATTTTTTTTTGGCGTTGATCCTCTTAGCTTTAAATATTACACTTTCTTCAATCACTCCCCCTTTTTAAAAACCCTTTGTTATAAACCATCAAACTTTGAGATCACATGATTGCTCATTCACTGATATGTAACACATGCATAAATAAGATAATATGATCTGTCCAATATCTTACATGTAACATTTAAAAAGGCGGAGGCCTCTGGATCTTGACCCACTCCATTACTTGGTCTACATATGTACCATCCCATATCGTCCTTGTTGACGGACGACAAAACGAGAGTACCGTCTGGTTGAATATAAATTCTTTGGCCGTAGCCAAGGTATGTGTTGACATTACGATTGTTGAAGTACCAGCGGTAAGTGATGTTGTTAGGAAAGGCATCAGCTCCACAATGTAAAGTGACTCTTTGTCCTTCTACGGCTGTTGTATTGGACGGTGGGCTTAAAATGTATGCTGCACCTGAAAAATAAGGATGGTTATTAAAATTGCTTTAATGATCATGATGATACTTTGGATTAAGTCCATTTTACTTAGAGATAATTACCAATTGTATTGCCTCAGGGTCTTTCTCTCACATATTGAATCTGCTATTATCTACATATATATAGCGTGCATGTACATGATATAAAAGATGCAAAATTTCATTTCAAATTAAAAAGTAATGAATTTCGTAGGCAAATCATGTAAAGATCTTGTGCAAAGATAGGTCAGACAACTGCATTCAAATTATGTTAGACAAATTTCCTTGGTTCTAAAATGGATGAATTTTAAATCAAATACTTCAATAGTTTTTTTAATCTACTGACTTTCAGATTTTTTAATTTTATCTAAACAGCCTGCATGGGTATTTCCGTTTACAAATCGGAAATTATAAAGACTGCTTTATAGTTTCTGTAACTGAAACTCCAGAAAAAGCGGGAAAAACAGTCAGTAAACAGTCAATAAAATAGAATAATCAATACTCATATTTGTTTTTTCATTGTTACCTAGCTATTATACAGCAATAAATTGTTCTGTAACAAATTTGCAATTGATTACATCATGTTACACAAGGTAATTTGGATGTTGATTTTCTAAATTTGTTTACTCAAATAATAAACTTGGTACTTAAATCTATGAAATTTCCCATAAACGACGGTTACACAATATTGACATAGTAAAACAGGTCATAAAAAGTATAGTCTAGAATAATAAACTAACGTGAAAATAGATTTTTCTGTCTTTTTTGTGAAATTAAAATAATAATTTTCTTTAAATTGATACACTTATCGGAAATTATTTAAACATAAATCTAGAGTCATGTATTAAATTCCATAGGTATGACTGTCTGGTGCCATAAAACATAAAACTAGATTGGACGTGGACTTCTGTTGCGTTTTTTTTTTTTTTTATAAATCAGAAAATTGACAAAATCTAGAAATAAGAAGAGCATTTTCTTTATGCATGAAAAGAAAACTATACAACTGCCTCAATCTAATTGCAACTTCCTGACAATACTGACCTTGTTTTAAAATTATTTTTTTTTAATTTTTTTTTATAATTCATTTTACTATTACATCTAATTGATTTGACTGATATGTGGCTTATGTAAACAATTTTACATTGTACCATAAAAAAATCCTTCCCTATCATGTGTACATATACTAACTAACCTTCTACTATCAAATCTATCCTTTGTGAAATGCTACCGATTGTGTTTGAAAATTTACAAGTATAAGTTCCTCCATCAGATCTCTGTAGGTCTCTGATCTCTACTTCTGTATTGTCAGATGAGATGGTGACACGAGATGAGGACTGTACTTCTCTGTTGTCCTTTGTCCAGAACCCAGTTGGTTCTGGGGTACCAGATACTTTACAATATAATGTTATGGTTTTTCCCTGCTGCTGTTTGTATTTACTTGGTGTACTATCAGTGATTTTAGGTGGTGCTGGAAGTAAAAGATTGAATTATGCATTAACCTGAGCAAACATTTTGTGATGTGTCATGATCACAGTCTTAACGTAGAACTGTGGGAAAAAGCAGAATTAATTAGGAAACAAAAGGGACATTCAAATAGCATTAGGCAATGAAAGAAAAACCAACAATGCCATCAATGCTTAAAAAAAGCTAAACAAAACACTACATAATTAGTTAAAGACATAAACTCAACCAAAAATAGCAGGTGAGTCACCAAGACATGACATGTGCCCGGAAAGAAAATAAGCTGAGTTAGAAAAATGATATTCTCAGAAGCAACATTTTTACGTTCAGTTTGTTGTTGCTCATTCAGATCTGTATATAATCCAGTGCATTTAATATGTTTAATGTTCTTTTTACATTTACTTTTAGCAAAAGTTTGTCAGTCATTAAGCATACTAATCATGAAGAAAAATATTACATATTTGCCATTGAACATTAAATCTATTTTCATTTGATACACAGTGTGTTTATGGTTTGCCTTGGATGTTTAAAATCAAGGAAGCCCAAAAAGGGGAAACTTGGTGCTATAAAAATCGGCATAATGTATTGTATGGAGTGGAGTGTTGGAGTGGAGTATTGGAGTGGAGTGTTGGAGTGAACTTTTGGAGTGAGATTTTGGAGTGAAATTTTTGGAGTGAGATTTTGGAGTGAAATTTGATGAAAAATTTTGTAGTGAATAATTTAAAAACAAACTATAATAATACTGAAATAGAAATAAAAAAATGCATGCAGTGAAGTATTCGAATAATAATGTGAACGACCTCATGTCAACAGTCCTTTATAAACAATTTCAAATTCTCCTGATCTACTGATGCATAACTAAGAGTTATATAATTATTTAGCATTGTGATTTCCCAATCTCTTAAGAATCTGGCAGCATCCTCATTAGGAGAATTTTACATGCTCGTGTATTAGGTTTAGTCCCCATTTCCATTCTTTATTATATTATATTATTTTGTAAAATGAACAAAGAATCTTCACATTATCATGTTTAAAAGTATCATATTTATTGTTTTTAGTTTTTTAAATGATTTACCAATTAATTGACTTCAGCTTCTGTTTAAATAAAAAAAGAATGTTTAAATGTTTTCAACAATGATGAAAGTATTTTCATTTTCTGAATTTAATTTAGATGAAATTTGGATTTATGAAAAAATAAGTTATTAATTGGTATTACCTAGCTATCATTTCGGTATCAATAGAACACTATAATAAAAGATGAACTGCAATTACAGTGTTATTTCCTGGATTTAAATTGAGAAAATATTGTTACACCTTGGGTGTGTGGTTAAACCTTCGTAGCAGGCTGATCTATAAATATAAATATAAAACATAGGTAATATGGTAATTTTTAATACAGGCACTGGTATAGATACATCAATAGTAATATAATATCATATATATATATATATGATAAATCTCCAATATGTGGATACATATTAACAAGAGAGATTGGTCAAATTTCAATATTTACAAAACTATTTAGTTGTAGTTATAAGGCATATAATAATTATGGTCTCAATAAAATATATAAGTCTTGAGATTCATTACGTATGTTGGTTGAAGGAACCGCATTTAATAAAAGTTGAAAATAAATTAACCTTGTTGTCAAATCTATAAAAGATATTGTTGAAAATCTATATAGAAAAAAAGAAATAGATTCACAAACTTATAATTTCTTGAGGAATAATAATGAATCAAAACACGGACACATGTACCTTCTTCCAAAAGTTCATAAAATTAATCTAGAAATAATTAATGAGGCATTCCGAACTGGTCAAATAGTTGGAAACATAAACATTCCTTACCGACCAATCATTAATAAGTGTAACTCTCCCACGAGACGCATTGAAAGATTACTGGGTCTATTCTTAAAACCATTATTGAAGAGGCATAACTTTTACATTCAAGATACAAAAGACTTCATTAATAAAATAGAGTCACACAAGGTCACAAAAGAATGCATCCTTATTGCCTATGATGTAACGTCGATGTACACAACTATGAATATTGATAACTTAGAAGAAACAGTTATTAATTCATTAGAATCAATTGACACACAAGAATATAGTTTCAGCAGATTTTACTATAATGTTCTTTTAAACGGTTGCAGTATTTCTTTGTGTGTGAACTGGGTTATCACAGGTTTCAGGTAATAATATATTATGCAAATCAATTGCGGGTTGTACCAATATAGAAAATAATTTAAAAATATGTGATATTGAAGATTTTTACTTTATAAAAGAAAAAAAGAAAATGAATATACAGATAAAAGAAATTATGCAAGAAAATTATAAAAAAACTGTTTAAAAAAAAAATTGAATTCGTTAATAGAAAATAATAAATTATTTATTTATAGTAAAGTTAAAAAGAAATATGAAATTGAGCCTTATTTAATAAAAAATAACTCTGAAATCAGGAAATGTTTTACTAAATTAAGGGTAAGTGACCATATTTTGGAAATCGAAAGGGGCAGATACAGAAATATAAAAAAGAGGAACGTTTATGTCAACATTGTTTTTTAAATAAAATAGACGATGAAGAACACTTTCTGTTTGTATGTAAAAAAAATGAAAAATTGAGACTTGAATTTTTACAAAAAGTAAAAAATACTTATTCTTATATAGATAATATGGAGAATTTTAATAAATTGATTTTATGTCTTTCGTGTCCGTTAATTATGCAGTATGCTGCTCCATTTGTTAAAAAGTCATGGTCACTGAGGAGGGTGGACTTGACAGCTGCATGATATGTACATATGTATATAATGTCTTATTAATTTGTTCTTCTTTGTTTTTTATGATGTACTGTTTTAGTAATTGTTAATTTGTATGTCATGCCTTCAACCCCATTGGGGTATAACTGTGCATTTGTTTGTTTAATAAAGTTAAATATATCTTTAGGTAAGGTGTTGAGTCAATGGGGGCTGGTTGCATTCAGTATCTGATAATAGGGTTAGAAAGGTTCATATGCCCTTGTCTCGGGCCCACAATCTTACAGACACCTCGTGAAAAGCCCTTTATATACTAAGGGTCCCACCAAAAACGTTGAGATTCCAAGGGCAATGATTGGTCCCACCGTTACGATTGGTCCGCTCGTGTTTCAGAAGGTCGTCTTTTATGCTTCTATACACAATTGGGTCAAAATTCATAATCGGGCCCATACCATAGCCCACTGGGCAGTTACAAAATATATCCCTTAGTTGAACGGCAAATTACAAAATATGAGTTTTGGGGGTTCAACATTGGGTTCATTAACTTCAATGAGTTTTCCCAGTTTTTTGCCCATTAGGACTTCTAAATTCTGTGCAATTCAATGTGCACTTTGTCACCACAAGTCAAATGACACTCCCACAAGGTGAGTTAATGAGAGGAGCATATTCCATATTTTTAAATGAACATGACCAAATAATTATTCATGATTATCTGTGATCAAAATTTTATTCAATATTTAGCACTGTAATTTTTCTTTATTTCTTTTTAATGAATACTTGCTCAAAATTAAACAAAACATTTAACCCCTGACATTCTACTACTTCTAGAATAATATACTATATACTCTAAAATTTCACTAAAAAAAATCACTCCAAAATCTCACTCCAAAAATTTCACTCCAAAATCTCACTCCAAAATCTCACTCCAACACTCCACTCCAATACTCCACTCCAACACTCCACTCCATAAAATACATTATGCCATAAAAATCACACAACATCACTTTGTAAAGGTCATGGATATGAACCATTTCTACACAATTCCATTCGCAGAATTTTGTGTTCACTCAGAGATTATTCCCCCTTTTTAATCACAGTGTTTCTAGGCCTACATAACCTTTATTGTTAGTGCTAGTTCATGTTTTACTGTACTGTGTAGCAATAGTGCAGAATGGTTATGTGAGAATGTAAAGAATTACACAATAGACAAAGTAATGGCTGATAATTTACTTTAAGGGTATCTTGACATTAAGCTAATGGACTGTTTGGTTTTATCTGACCAATAATCTAACATTCATGACATTTAGAAACTGGACTACTGTTTGTGTTTAGATAGTTACTTATAATAAATTTATTCTTTGTTTACGCACATGGTTGTATCAATAAACTGATATTTCAAACTTAAATCAGACTGTTTTACTACTTTTGATATATTTGTATCGGTGAATCAAAAATCCAAAATTTTAAACCCAAATTTAAACAGGTATTATAATCTTTAAAATGTTTAGAAAGGGATTTATCTGGCGTCAATTAAAAAGCAGAGCTTGGTATTTTAATCACTATAAAATCACCGACTTCTTTGTACAGAGTGAACAATGATCGTCAAACATTTAAATCAGGATTTCAATAAAGTTGAGGTCAGAAAAATAGCATCACTTTTAGTGTTTTAACCAGTTAACATATCCGTAACAAGACAATCTCAATGTTAATGGAATCAAGCAACAATAACCTCTACAAAGCAGTTTGCTCACTGTGTTTATAACACTGCTCGAAAATAAGTTATAAATTAAATAAATACAATTCTGGTGCATTCCAATTAGAAAGTAATTTTTCAACTGGCAGTAAATACTTGAGGAATGTTTTAATGTGATAAACACACACTATGTTTGTACTGTGTCTCTCAGTAGTTTTAGGATGTGTATTCAGTAAATATTTGTTTACCTTGAGCACTGGCCTGTAAACAAGAGGAAATTCCTATCCAAAACCACAACAAATACCCACATCTCCTCTCCATAACCCATCCATTTAGGTCACACTATCAACCCCTATCAAAAATTTCTAGGTCACTAGATTTACTATGTGCAACCAGCCATTCATTCAAATTTTGGAACATTCTATTTAAGCTTGAAGGGATGCCATTAAAAAGTTGTAAAAATTTTGAATAAACAATATGTCATAAATGATTAAAAATGTGTAATAAAGATAAAGTATACAATAGACTTTAATTATAAAAATAAACATTTATTATCTAAGTGGCTATTATCTGGTCTGACAAGATTTTCTATAAATACATTTGTTACCTGTGCCCCTAATCTTTTGATGTTCCAGGTAAGGATTTCACCTGGGACCCCCTACATGAATAAAACACATTCTACACCTGTCTTATCTTTACATCTATAGAAAATTTCTATAGATAAATGACATTATTAAATTAGTGATTCCTTTTAAAAGCAAAAACTGTCAAAATGTTTGAGTGAAATAATCAAATGACCACAGATTATTAAAGATATGTCATAAAGTTTGAAAATAGATATTTGGCAATATAAATAATATTTTAGTTCAATAAAAATTGACAAATGCATTTAATACTTAGGTTAAGAATGGGAAATTTTTAATGTGAAATTTAAAAATTGAATAAACTCAAAGATTTTTTTTTTTTTTAATTTAAAATGTAAAAATGGAATAAACTCATCAAGAAAAACAGAACTTATACACTAAATGTTCAGTCCTTATTTGCAAGTATTTGAAATTTAAATCAATACCAGAAAAATATCAAAATAAACTCCAACTAAATCAATGAAAAGTAGATGAAAGTCATTCACTGATGATAAAATAATTAAAGATGTAAGATATTAACCTCATAAACTACCCTAACAAAATCATGAGAGCTCAAACGAAAATTGCATGGTAATAAATATCTCTAAATGTTCAAAAACGACCATCAAATGAGTTATTGGATAATATTACAATATTTATGAGAGTTAAATTGGACATAAATAAACCACAAGGATTTATATTATTCTTTAATAATACATGAAGAAAATAAAATTATAGCTATTACGATTGTCTTTCATTACTGGCAACCACCAATAATGAAAAATAATGTTCTGAGTTAGGTAACACAACAAAACATTTCAAGGGGTTAAAGCAGTGGCCATGTCAGTTGATGATATTATTGTAGTTATAATGTATCAGAATAAAAACTAAGAGACTAAATGTTATCAGTCTGTAAAGTTTCTATGGGGTGATGGTATGGGGAAGGGATCTAGATCTTTTTTAGTTTCAGTTTGGATCAAGAAAATTTCTTGAATCAAAGATATTAAAGAAATTTTGTATTTAAAGTTAATTCTGTTAAAATTCTGTTTTCTGTTAATACCGCCTATGTCTTTGCTAAGGATAGAATTATCATTATAACACTATATTTTTTTTAGATTTTTATATAAGCACAGAATCTGATACCTGTCATTTTCTTACAACCAATTAAGGTAGATTTATAGATGATATATTATTCTTTACTACCCAGTAAGATGTGCAAAGCCATTTTATATGGTATAACTAAAAATCATGTAGAAATATTACACATTCTACCGTAATCCTTCCAGTAAAATGACTTGGAAGTTAGTGGGGTATTGAATATAGAGAATTAAGAATAATGTGTGGTACACAAAATTAGAGAATAGAGAAAAATGGACTGATAAGAAAATATGAAAAAACAAATGAACATAACAGTCTATTATTTGAGCTTGGAATTATTTTTAACTATGGAATTTGCTTGATTTCTTGTTATTTAAATTTTTAATAAATTCCATGATTATTCTGTACTGAAATGTTCTGTGCTGCTCACAACACTTTCTATTACAAAGTAAATAGTATTTTTTCAATAGAATGTACTGTGCTGCGCACAACACTATCTAACCAAATTATTTTGTATGGAAAGTGTTATTAACCGCTCAAAAGATCATAATACAAAATAAACATGGAATTTATAAAAAAAATTTAAACACAAGAAATTATGCGAATTCCATAATTAAAAATAATTCAAAGTTCAAATTATGTCCTGTTACATGTAAATCCCCCAAACCAGATCATGTACTGTATGTACTATTTAGAGAACACTATGAGACTATGAACATGTAAATCCCCCAAACCAGATCATGTACTGTATGTACTATCTAGAGAACACTATGAGACTATGAACATGTAAATCCCCAAACCAGATCATGTACTGTATGTACTATCTAGAGAACACTATGAGACAATAAACATTATCTTTCTATTATATTTTTTTCCTTTCTATTTCTTTATATTCTCTTTAATTTTCCAACTCCTATATATTTGTTGTATTACCAGTCAAAAAGACCAGAACTGTTCAATATGACAAAAGGGAGATAACCCAAATATATTTCTCTGACAATAATCAGATTATTCATTATCAAATAAGCTCAATAAATTATTCTCAAATATCTTATCCCAAATTAGTACTTATGAATTGATATTCTTCTGTCTACTAACCTAAACTAAATTTTCTATATATAGCATCTGAATAAACAAAAACAACAAACTATTACATATGGGAATAGAGTTATTGGAAAATGAAATATATCTTTTGTCCCTGAGAATCTAGACCAACATATTAAATAAAAATTAATCTTTTATTCCTGAATATACACATGGATGCACAAGACACACAACTCAAACATCTACCAGGAGAATGAAAGATTTCAACTAATTGATCACTTTTCGGTTTCCAATAAAATTTAATTTATCAAGGGTATTGATGGGAAAAAGCATCCAAAAATTTGGAATGGGAAGTAATAAATATGGACATTGAAAAGCCGAAAACGAATTAGTTATCCGAAATTGCAAGGAAAACCAAACAATATAAATTGATAAAGAACCTCTAATATTGATTCTTTAAAAGTAAAATTGCAATAGCTTCATTAGAATGTCAAGTTTAAATTCTGAAGGACGGCAACGAACCGGAATACAAATGGCTTTAGAATCATTACTGTGTCAATTAAACACATCAGATTACCATTTTAAATCAGGCTGCGATAAATGCAAATGAATTTGCGATTGAAATGAAGCGATTAATTTCTTATGCATATGTCAATACATATTAAATGTAAAATAACGCTTTAATGTAAACAAAAAGATAAATTTGTATTGTCACAGACACTAAAATCATAAAGTCAATATCAATTTTTACTCATTAATTAATATTTATACAAAAGATGGAATTATTAATTAAAGGTAATGTTCTGTGAGAATTCTCCTGATGACTGATCATGTATATATGGAGAGTCTATTACTCATAAAAACATCATCTGCCTTAAACAATAAGACACTTCTGCAATCAATTAAACATTTTTTTAGAAAAACCTGTGAAAGGAAATTTAAACATAAATGTGCACAGAATTTCATGAGCAATTTTCCAATTTAGAAACAGTTGCAGATCTAGGGGTGTAAGTGGGAGTATGTCTGCTTTCACTGCCAATTGTTTTTTTAATATCATGTTTTTCACGATGTGTATACACTTTTATTGTAAAATCATCCCAAAAATAAATCCTTGATCCACCCTAGAATGTTATATGTCAAACTTTCACAAATTTTATCCGTAGCTTAAGTAATGACTGAGACATATTTTTCATAAATGGCCATAATATGAAAGGGTATGGTGTATGGTCAATAATATATTGTGTATGGTGAATAATGTATTGTGTATGGTGAATAATGTATTGTGTATGGTGTATAGTGTATAGCATAGTGTATAGTGTATAATGTATGATGTATAGTGTATAAATGATGTATAATGTTTGGTTAATAGTGTTTAATGTATGGTGTATAGTGTATTATATATGGTGTTTAGTGAATAGTGAAGTGTATGGTCTATATTGTATGGTATAGTGTATAGTGTATGGTGTAAAGTGTATGGAATAGTGTATAGTGTATGGTGTATAGTGTATGGAATAGTGTATGGTGTATATTGTATGGAATAGTGTATTGTGTATGGTGTATATTGTATGGAATAGTGTATTGTGTATGGTGCATATTGTATGGAATAGTGTATAGTGTATGGTGTATATTGTATGGAATAGTGTATAGTGTAAAGTGTATGGTGTATATTGTCTGGAATAGTGTATAGTGTATGGTGTATATTGTATGGAATAGTGTATAGTGTAAAGTGTATGGTGTATATTGTCTGGAATAGTGTATAGTGTATGGTGTTAAGTGTATGGTTTATATTGTATAGAATAGTGTAAAGTGTATGGTGTACATTGTATGGAATAGTGTAAAGTGTATGGTGTACATTGTATGGAATAGTGTATAGTGTATGGTGTACATTGTATGGTGTAAAGTGTATGGTGTATATTGTATGGAATAGTGTATAGTGTATGGTGTATATTGTATGGTATAATGTATAGAGTGTGAGAATATTTAAATTAAAAGATTCCTGTAATTGACAGTTTAAATTCTACAATTATTACAGATAACTAACTCCCAGCTCATTCAGGACAATCGTGTGCCAAGAACAAAGTGTTTAGATGTCTCTTAGCTGCATGTAATTAAGTATAATTGGGTAAATGTTCCAATGCAAACAGTTGTACTATATATCAGTAATTTAATATGGATTAATTGAGGAAATGTTTGAACATTTAAAATGGTGATAAATTCCAGTAATTGTAACCATAAAATACAAGAAATCAATTACAACATTTAAGAAAATTGAAAAAAATCAAGGGCAATTTTCTCTTCCTGAAAATTCAAATTGAGTAATTATTTTGTAATTAATGAAAACCCTTGAAAAAAACCTCTTTGGCAACCAGTAGAAGAAAGGACAGAAAATGAGATTTATTTAAGATTGCAACATGAATACTCTGTACACAAATACATTAATGAATACATATTAATGTGAGGCCATTACTGACGTCATTTTATCTATGCTGCAAAGACGATTTACATTCTGTATATTAAAACACAACCATTTTGACTCCTATAGAACTGATTTTATGTTTTAAAAAGGATCAATTATATGACTTTAAACCAAGAAAATGTCCAGATTTGTCTAGGAAATTAACTACTTTAAACAGAAAATCCATCCAAAACTTTTAAGCGTTTGACAGAGAAGAAGGATTTTATGGTAAAGTGATGACCATTCCAAGACAAAAAGCCATCATGATGAAGCTTTTATAGCCACCATGGTTTAATTAAATGGCAGAACATTACCAAATCAATGGTCTTGCTGTGATTCCAATCAATTTCGTCATTTTCTCCAAAACAGTTGATGAATTAGCCGAGACGTGAGATTATTTAACTCTAATATATACAAGATTCATTACCTAAAAAGGTTTTGTGGACCAGAAAATGTCTACTAACGAAGTTATCTAGTTATTAAAACACATAGTGTAATGGTTTACCCGGATATAATTACATAGATCGTTAACAATGAAGTACAAACAAGCAAGTTGAACTATGTAAAGGGCAAGGTTAAATTTGAAAGGTATAATAACCTTTTAATGGCTGATACATCTATGCTCTCTTATAACTGCATCAGAAAATTTATTTCAATCATATATCTATATCGGATTGGGAAACAAGTTGTAGCAACTTTTATTAATCTCTTTCCACTTTGCGGGTGCGAGGGCTGCCTTGTACAGCATTAGTCTGCTCTTGTTGTAAATCTACAAGGGTGTCTTTAACATGCAAGAGTTATGGCTCTTGTTAACACCAGTAGGCCATTTATCGTCCCCTTCTCGCAGACTGTTATCGTTTCTCAAGACCATACTAATTAATGATGTCAAGGGAGAGTCGAAACATTAAGTCTAAAATTCCATAAGATACTTTACTAAATGAGTATGTATTTATTGTTGACACAGAGATATGTCTTGATTGTATTTACATGTAATTTAGTTTTGGCAATATAATGCAAATGTTTAACTCTAAATGTAAACTGCAAAACTTTCAAAGACAATGAACCATAAAATCAAAGGACAAAGCTATCTTAGAATTTAAAGACAATAGATATATAACATACTTATGTAACATAACGTGTAATGGAGTCAATGACAACTGAGATAATGGAACGAGGTCAATTTAATTAACAGATAATATCAATATATGGTCAACTTCCTGAATTGCAAATGGATTACTAAGTCTCATTGAACTATGAAAATTAGGTCATTGGCTACAGACTTAATTTAGCCATTTCTCTTACCACAACCTCATTAAGTATAAATAATGGAGTCCTGCATAGATTAATTAACTATCAGATTTCACAAAAATTACTATAGAAAGAGGTCTGAAACTTCGAAATCAATTCTGGGTTTAACTCTACTGATGATTTAGTAAAATGTAAACCAAATGGCTTCTGGTTTTTCAATCATAATTTTTTGTACTGCCATATTTCTGTCACTTAATGTTGTCATTTTACCAGTATTTGTAACATTGCTATATTAGCAGGTGGTTTGGCTAGCCATAATACAAGGCTCAACACAATATGGTACAACTTAATGATACTTTAATTCTAACATTAAAAAGTTTTAAATGGGATCTATTTTTCATGAAGTTAAAAGAATATTCTTAAAAGCCCTAAAATTTTATATGTAATTGTTATATTAAATTATTATTAGTTTAGTTCAAATGCACAAAAAAGAAATAAAATATCAATTAAATAACCTGTTTTAAAATTATGTGATTACGAGTTAATTGGATATAAGCTAGAAGAGTGGGGATTACGAATTAATTTTGGGTTAGTCTTCCTGAAGATTCCTTTCTCGCTGAGTAAAAATCCGTTTAGGAAACGATCGTAAGACACGGATATCAGATTTATTCCTATTTTGCTATCGATAAATCACTCCTTTGTTGAAAAATCAATTTTCTTACAAATAATTGATCCTTTCCTTTATCTGAATGCCTGTTATTATGTATGTAGTTTGGATAAATCTGAGTAAAGCGAAAAATTATACAATATTAGCGCCAAGACTTATCAGGCAGAAAAATGTTTGACATCGAACCACAAGCTATTGTTAATTTTCAATTTTGCAAATGGGTGCTTAGCTTAGCGATAGCAACCTCTTTCATTGCAGACACAATTACAAATGATTTCGTAGCTGATTAAAGGCTGTCCATCTTCAAAGATTGAAAAAATTTCCATAGAGTTGTATTGTCGATCAGACATACCAGTGCCAAATTTTTTTATTGTATTCTCTCGGAATATTATTCGGCATATTCGCATGACCAAATGAGTCGTGGTGTAATGGTTTTTATATGCAAATTATTGATAGACACCTTGTCTTCAGACTATATATCATCGGCCGTGAAGACAAGCTTTCATGTAAACATTACAAGCCAGTCCTTCAACGACTGTCTGCACTATATAATGGTTGTAAATATCCATTATTGGAAGACATGAAGACCTGCATCCATCAAAGACAGTAAGATTTCCTGGTTACTATTAAACCATAAAATTCTTAAATTACAGAGAAGAACTAGTATCTAGGGTATTCAGACAGACGAAAAAGGAGTAATCTCCCTTTACAAAATCACAACAATTCCCATAAATTTGATATGGTGTTCTGTTCTATATATTTAACTGTGTCTGGCAAACATGCTGTATTCCACATTAGTCTTTGTGATATAGAAGCACTTAAGAGTGATGCTTACAGGTATTCAGACAGATGAAAAGATGAAATCTCCCCTTGACAAAATTCAGCAATTCCCATAAATATGATAAGGTGTTCAAATTTATATATTTTACCATGTATGGCAAAGCAGATGCTGTAATCCCATCAAAATATTCTTGAGTTACTACTGCCCCTGGCTTTAAAAGTTATATACATGTAATTTAGCCAAAAGGTCAATTTAAAATATCCACATATATTTGTCCTTAAATAAATTGAGAATGGAAATGGGGAATGTGTCAAAGAGACAACACGACCAAAGAGCAGAAAACAGCCAGAGGCCACCAATGGGTCTTCAACACAGCCAGAATGTCCCGCACGGAGTCATGCTTCAGTTGACCCCTAAACAAAAATGTGAACTAGTTCAGTGATAATGGATGGCGTACTTAATTCAGAAACATATTTACGAACTAAAATTAAAAAATTATTCAAGACTTTATCAAAGGCCAGCAACTCCTGACTTGGGACAGGCACAAAAATGCAGCGGAGTTAAACATGTTTTGTGAGATCTTGACTCTCCCTCTATACCTGTAGCTAATATAGAAACAAAAACCACACAGCAATATGCACAGTAAAACTCAGTTTATGAGTTTGATGTCAGAAAAGGTAACAAAAAGAAACTAAACAAAATGTCCATAAAGAATTCTGTTCTCAGTCAAGGAGGACAGTTTCAATGCAAACATTACCCTAACTTGAGAACTACTTGTTCTGTAAGATTATAATACACTCTGGCTATATTACATGACATTTAGAAGAGATCATTTATTGAATTAGGGCCTGTAGCACTAACTAACTGCCTTTTGAAATACATAGTATCTTGCAATTTAAAAATTGATTTAAGTGATTTGTAAAAGCATTTTCCACCATAGTCAGAATAACCATAAGCTGAGTGAATCAACTGTAGTAAAATGTACTCTTAACCTGAATATTTGCCATTATTAAATCTATGTCATTTACATGCAACTGCCGGAACAAAACAGATAAGTCTGAAAAAGTCTGCAACAAACGTCAATTTATGACCATAAAACAACTGTCTGACTCAAATCTATATAGTCTTTATACATTTGTATGGTCTCTAACAGAGAGGATATTATTTTTCGTTCTACAAATTGATGTTTTATTAATTTTCTAAATCAGTGATTCTTGACTGCCATTTATTCGCTGATATTCAAATTTCCATCATATCTCATGTCAATCGTTGATGCTTTCACTGCAGATCCTCGTAAAACGTCAGGTCTTTTTACTCTCCACAAAATTTAATGGGCTTTAGTAATTAATTTTCGGTTCTAAAACATGGTCAAAAGGCACTCTACATGTAAATGTATGACATATTTCATTTTATATGTCGTTCTGAGAGATTATATTTCATAATTTAAAAGATAATCTTGGACTTTTACTGTTAAGTTGCAAAAACTTTAAAAGGAAAATGTTTAAAGATAATCAAATCGGTCAACCTCTCATGTTATTTAATTATTCATATTATTATGCTAAACTTCAGAGATATTCTGATTTTACAACTTTATGTCAGAATCTCATATGGATAGAATGAGGAATTAGAATATTATCTCTGATTAGACAGGTACTCCAGTAGTGAATGTTTTGTTTTACAATGGAGCAGAATAATTGAATATAATGTGAAACGCACAGAATTTTTATTAAAGTTTAACTCTCATTTGAAACCTTTACCCAGCTCTTTATATGTAATCGGCTACAAAGACAAGTTTCTTACCCTAACAAACATATCATAGGCAAAGAAAAACAAGTTCTGTGTTTATGAACTAACAAAATGATACCAAAGGCTGACAGCCCACATATTCTATTATCTCCCTTTGATAAAACAGGATTTTTATTCTTAATGGACATTCCCAGGTTCTGAAACTGTATAAACTGTCACTCATATTTGTCCCACTGTAAATGGGAGGAGTTAAATGGCTTAGGAAAAACTTCCAACAATTTGTAATATTGAAGCAAATTATTGGAATCATCTCCCCTTTAACATGTGGGACTTGGAGTATATTCATTTATAAATATACCAAACAGTTTTTAAAATTTCTCAAATAACTGTCAACTAAATTTTACAGTTGCTCTTACAAGGCACATTGGACACTCAGATGGACAGTGCAGGGTATTCCTATAATAGTATCCCCTCCTCTAAACTTTGTCAGCAAGGGGTATAAATATTTGGTACACATCTAAAAATTGTGGTAATTAGGGTTTTTAAATTGGTATATTATCTATCTATGAAACTCAAATGTAAAACTATACATTTGCAAATTTTTATCACACCACTTACGTTAATACAGAAATACTGAACAGAAACTATTCTACTTATTACAATGACCTTAAGGCTTAACATCTACCTGACTAAGACCTGAAAGTTCAGAGAGCATGATAGGTAACTAGATTGTTCCTTATCAAATTTCCCACTGCAGTCTTCCAATCCCATAGCTGAACATTAATAATGTCATGCTTTAGAAACAACAAAACAATGAATAAAGCCACTGCACTGATTATACTGTTAAGGAATATGTCACACAAAACAATTCTACAACTTCTTTAAGACAATTAGACTTGATTTCATTTCAGGATGAAATGCTGCAACAATACAAAATCTAATTCTATAAATAACAACTAAAACCTTAGAATACTAATATCTGTTACAGTCTGAAGTGTAAAAAGTTTAAATCAGTAAATTATTCATTATATTAAAATACAGAGATCTATGTGATATGCTTGTTAATGAGACATCTATTCACTTCTCACCACTGAGAACAAATGGTCTCAATGTAAGCAACTATAGAACTATAGGCTATAAAAAGGAATACAGGTGCAGGATTTTGTCCCTGTGTTGAAGACCCATTGGTGGCTTTTGACTGGTTTGTTCACTTTGGTCTCTTTTAATCTGATTTATGACAAATTAGTGAACAAACATACAAGATGATAGACAACAACCATGTACAACCATTGAATATCAGACATCTGGACTGATGGTATCACATGTTCTTGCTTCTTATTTTTTTTTTATATTTTGACCTTTGGCTGGATATATGTACAATGTTGCAACATTATTGGAGACAGCAACCCTGACATCAATGAACGAAAAGAAATCAAGAGGTCAGCAGACAGTCTTTAACAAGGTGTATGCATGCCTAATCATGCTGATTTTCTAATAGTGATTACCGGTAACCTCATTGGCAAACACTACATCTAAAATTAGGAAGTATTTTTATGTCTTATAATGATATTAAGTTATATTGTTAATGTCTAGCCAATTTGGTAATGTTACTAAATCACCTGTCTAAGGATAGAACTCAGTGACAAAAGCTATAATAGAGCCAAGCACATAAAACTTCTTTCATATAAAAAAATAAATGTATTATAAAGAATGATAATTAAGTATAACTGTTATTTTCGGAAATTTTCAAAGTCAAAAGCCAGTGATTTTGACAAAAAAATTAGCAGAGCGAACCAAACATAAACTTGATCTGTTACTCATCATAGTAGACTCACATAATTAAAATCAACTCAATATGTGAAGGCTTTTAGAAAAAGTCTATATATATATAACTGTTTGATGCAGAATGACATAACAACAAATAAGGATAACACTAAATGGCCCGGACTTCTTTGTGGGACTAGGCAATAAAAATGGCATTTTAAAGACCTACAACTTCTTAAAATAAAATCTTATGAATCTGAAACTACAATACTTACTATTAACATTAAGATATACCCAGGTACCATTCTTCTTGGTATCACCAATTCCATTTATAAAGTCGATAGTACACTCATACCACCCTTCGTCCTTAGCCTGTATTCTTGTTATTTTTAACGAAGCGCCCTGAACCAGTTCTATTCTACCTACAAAGTCTTCATGTATATTAGCATCGTAGTTACTATATCTAAGAAACACAGGGGTCTTAAGATTGCTTTTCTTCCACTGAATAATTGTATCAACAGGTTTATTGTCTGGAAATTTTAATTCACAATTCAATATCACAGTACCACCTTGATTGGATGACTTTGAAGTTTCTGCAGCTTTGATTCCTGAAAATAAAATAAATAATATCATGGTTTTTTTTGTAGTAAAGTCACAGACAAAGAGTAAAGGAAGATGAATGGAACTAAAAAAACAATAAAGAATTCACAGTTTCAACAAAAACTGAAACACAGAATCAGGAATAGAACAAGAGGCTTGAATAACAACAATGAAACATAAAAGACCCACACATTTCTTAATTTGCATTGAATGCTGAACACAAATTAATAAGATATATCACATTATACACCACCCACATTGTAAATGAAAATACAGAGATTTATTGTAAAGAAAGTTAACGTCTATTTCATAAGACAAATCTACTCTTCACTTGTAAAATGTGAAGAGTACTTTTATGCTGTGTCATGCACTCTCTGACAGACGTGTCATGATCTATAGTACTTGCTGTTTTCTTTTTTTTTTTAGGTCTAAAACTTAGTCTTGTTCATGAATGCATTTTATTTTATTTAATAGGATGTACTTTACAATGGTAGTACATTGTATTTCTGCTACTGTCTCATACATTAAAATAAAATATTTTTCAAAAAAATCAAAAATCTGCATGAAGGTTTGACATGATGCTAAAAATTTAACCATAGAATTAATCTACATGTAAAATGTAATAATCGTCAATTAGAATGCAATTTACGTTATATTTCTATTGTATAAATCAACATGCAAGTAGGAGTCGGATACTAAATTTGCATGTAAAAAATTCAAATTGATTGAATAACTTATAAGAGACGGAAACCCTATAAAAAATCTCTTTATCAATAATAGTTTAAGCCTGATTAAATTCTTTTGTTAACCAATCTTCAAAGATAACTTTCTTATTGAAATTCTGAAACTGAGATTGCATTTCATCACTGGACCTGACAATTCAAATTTTGGCTTTGATGGAAACATTATTTTAGTATATGATCATCGTTTGTGCATCGTATCTGCAATTTCGTTCTCTCGTCGGCTTTCTATTTTGCAATTTCTTCTTAACAACTAGTTATCCCTAATATCCTTAACTATGCGGTAATAGAAAAGCAATGAGGCTGGTTAGTTTAGTTCAGTTTCGGCATATTGCACGTAATGAGAGTACAAGAAATCCTGTTTAATCTAATACATTCTCCATCATGAATTTGTAATACATCTTCTTATTAAGAAAATTCACTTAATCCCTTATCAGCTATTCAACTGTAAAATGACAGTGCTTCATCAATTACTGATTGGGGAGAAATTGACAAATATAATTATTATATATAGACCTTCCTTTTACAAGTTCTTTTTTTTTCTAAGAATATTTTTCTGCCAAATTAGTTTTGACATTAGAACAAGGAAGTTTGACACAGTAATATATAACATTTCGTCACGACTCTTACAAGGCTAAAATATAGTGCAGTAGTGTTAAAGACCTTAAAGGAATTCAAACTGCACCTTCACTTTTTTAATTAATTTGCTGAAGCAATTTTCCATTTCATTTCATTCTAATCTTTCAAAATATTTTTTTTATAAAAATTAAAGAATCTACAAAGGTGCATAATTAAGCCAAGCTGCAATCTTACAGATTTGTAATCAAACATTTTTTTTTATAGGAGTCCTGAGGCTTTTCTTTGCTAAAATTATAGTCTATCATGAGACCATGACCTCAAAATCAATAGGGTCTTTTTTGACACCACAAGGTAAAATTGTACATCTGGAATCTATCATTTAGTGCATTAACCTAATGAATCCCAATTTATATTGGTCTTCATCCCATGTCCAATTTTTGATAAAATTAAGTTAATTGCGAGAAAAAAAATATCAGTCACGAAAAAAGTAAAAATTTCCCAAGTTGATGCTGGTGGAGGAAATTTCTGCTCAAGACATACATAAACATAAAAATTTAATCTTAATTTTTTTATGTAGAATTATTTATATTCTATGAGAAATACATTGTAAATCCTGGATGTTTCAATATCAGCTGTTTCCAATATCAGCTTCCAGTTGATTCATCAACAATTATAACCTGCTCTTGAATTTCCATTCAAAAGTTTCACATATTCAACAGTGAAATTAATCAAAAACTTTAAATATGACAGCATTTTCCCAATCTATATGTTTTATTTATGGTTTTGTTACATGTTAAATATAATTGAGTCCTTCCACAATTAATACCGCATCTACTTGATATGGAATGACGAGGAATTAAAAACCACTCGGGAGAGATACAGTTTACCCTTTACACAACCCATTGGACTTAAATATAAAACTGCAATTATAACGCAGAAACATGCAAAATATCCCTGGTGGGATTAAAACTGATAATGCAATACATGAACAAGTTAATTTAGAAAATTGAAAATCGATAAAATTTTCAAAAACTACAACATCGCTCAACAGATTTCTATCGTTAATAAATTTGAAAATGATGTTTGGTGAAATGATGCATAGAACAAGCATGGGTGCTTCTGAAGTCTTTGTTTTATGTGATGAAACATCGCATGTATCAATGTTCATTAAATTCATCCAATAATTGGCAATCTTTCTGATGAACGCTATAAAAAGACAAACATTGATTGCTTAAATCTCAACAAAAAGGCATAAAATATTGTGAATTAGTGGAGTTTTTATATGCCAGTTGATCAAGGAGAATTAAGCCATATAGTAACATGTCCTATTTGGACTTAATTTATATCTTGACTGATATTCCCAAATCCATTAGGGCGTAATCCTCAGGAGACCAGTTTTTGATTTGAAAGGTCGTAAATTCAATATGGGAGGGCTGCCTGAATCTCTTAAGTTTTTCACACATTGTCAAAGGCTACCACAATTAATGGCTAATTTACTTCATCTGCCAATTACAGCAAACCTAGCTTTATCAACCATACACAGGGCTGACATCAGTCATTATGTCAAAATCTACCATCTGATGAGGATTAACCACTGTAGTAGCCTGTTATTCAGTGTAGTTGTTGTTTGTGGCAAAGTGTATTATCTTGACCGGACTCTTGGACTGGAGTCACTGGACTGGTTATTAAATGAATATGTGAGACTCCAGTCAATTGTCCTAAGTCCTAGTCCCAGCTAGTCCAGTCTAAGTCCCACCTAGTCCAGTCCAAGTCCAAGTCCAGAAAATACATTTTGCCGTTGTTTTGTTGCTGTTTGTCATATTTGTTTTTCTTTTATTGTTTTGTACATAAACAAATAAACTTTAGTTTTCTCCTTTCAATTGTTTTACATTTGCCATTTCGTGGCCTTTTATAGTTTGCTATGGATTATGGGATTTGTTAATTTTTGAAGGTCAAAAAGACATATGGTTGCTGTAACCTTTTACATATTAATTTGGTCTCTGGTGGATAATAAATTTGCAAAAAGATTTGTTCTTAAATCTGTGACATCATTTAAGCCAATCACTGTAAAAGAATGTTAAAGTGTGCCTACATCTCATCTAATTTACTTAATATTCAAAGGAAACACCCCTATACCTTATACTTGAGTTGCTATGATTTTTCTCCTGACTATTTACAGCTTAATATATAAACTGGTACAAAAATGGATCAGAAATCCCCATGTATAAACAAATCACTATAAAAGCAAAACAAATAAGTTGTTTTTCTTATTGATTGCTTGGTGTTTAATGCCACTTTCAGTACAATTAGGTAACTTGGGTATCTTGTAACAGCCAGTTTTTTTGGTGAAGGAAACCAGAGTGCCTAAAGAGAACTTAGGAACCTGACAGTCTTTCGACAGAAAATTGGCAATCATAGCCAATTAAGATCATAGATGAACAAACCTGCCAAATGTGGGGTTTAGAACTGACAACTGACACAACCTCGTGGTTGACAAGTTTATTATACTGATAACGTAAAAGTACAGTCATCTTGAGTATCACCTCAATATAAATTTACTGAATCCTCCAAAAAATGCATACTTCATAACTTCATAATTGCTCAAAAATCAGTAACTTAAACAACCATGGAATTGAGCAAAAAACAAAGTCTGGCAGAAATGGCGGGGCTGAAAGATTAATTATAAAACCATTAATGACTTGTTTTGAATGACAAACAATCATTATAACACAACTTGTACCATAGAAAAAATCATGTTAATCAACCACCTTGCACAAAACCTTCAGATTTAATTGATTGCTCTTAAGGCAGTCTGAAGAAATACAACTTGAGCTAGCCAACAGATATGAACAATGTGCCATTCCTTTTCCTGCATTAGAAGAGGGGAAAAAACATAACAGTTTTGTTATATTCATCTTTGAACATTTTGTGTTTCAAATGAAACATCTTGAAGATGCAAATCTAATGAAAATTTGACCTTGAGAATAATTATTGTGTTTTATCCTCTAAGGAAAACTCTTCAAATAATAATAAAAGGATGAGATATAGATGCATCAATGAAACAAAAGGTCTAATGTGTCAATGAAATATAATTTGTTTGAGAAAATATTTAAATTTCATTTGAATGACAAAATAATCACCTGATTTCTGTTAAAATGATAAGAATTTTTAATACCAATTATAAACAATCAATTTATTGATAGTTGTTTTTTCATTGTTTTTACATCACGTATAGTCAGATGAATGGGATACTAATATTAAAATTTGGTAGAGTCCCATTAACTTACAGCACTGGATTATCAAATTAAAACATGATATGCTGAAGAATAATTTCATTTATCTCTTCAATTTTTATCAGAATATGAATAATGGTGCTGACAAACTCCAGATTGTTACATAGTTATCATCAATTAATGACCAACTCCACATTGTAACATAGTTGTCATCAATTAATGACCAACTCCACATTGTTACATAGTTGTCATCAATTAATGACCAACTCCACATTGTTACATAGTTGTCATCAATTAATGACCAACTCCACATTGTTACATAGTTGTCATCAATTAATGACCAACTCCAGATTGTTACATAGTTGTCATCAATTAATGACCAACTCCACATTGTTACATAGTTGTCATCAATTAATGACCAACTCCACATTGTTACATAGTTATCATCAATTAATGACCAACTCCACATTGTTACATAGTTGTCATCAATTAATGACCAACTCCACATTGTTACATAGTTGTCATCAATTAATGACCAACTCCACATTGTTACATAGTTGTCATCAATTAATGACCAACTCCACATTGTTACATAGTTGTCATCAATTAATGACCAACTCCAGATTGTTACATAGTTGTCATCAATTAATGACCAACTGCAGATTGTTACATAGTTGTCATCAATTAATGACCAACTGCAGATTGTTACATAGTTGTCATCAATTAATGACCAACTCCACATTGTTACATAGTTGTCATCAATTAATGACCAACTCCAGATTGTTACATAGTTGTCATCAATTAATGACCAACTCCACATTGTTACATAGTTGTCATCAATTAATGACCAACTCCACATTGTTACATAGTTATCATCAATTAATGACCAACTGCAAATTGTTACATAGTTATCATCAATTAATGACCAACTGCAGATTGTTACATAGTTATCATCAATTAATCTCATTGTACATGTGTCTTTTATAAGAAGTTTTATATGTCAATTTGAATTGCGGTTAATTTGGTTATAATAATGCTAGGGAGGGACGAACCATTGGGACGCACAGACAGAAATATGTGATGCCCCTCAGTGGGACATAAAAATAGTCAACTATATCAGCTGCTTTCTTCATTGCATTTGAATTCCATTTTAACCAGATAAAATTCAAATCATTTAGATAGATTTTTCAAAAGTACTGATATAACTTCACCTTTTCAATTTTTTTTTCAGCTTCTAACTTCCCCTTTTCAAAAAAAATTTCAGCTTCACATTAATGTGAAACCCTGTTTTGTACTGTGACTCAAACATTAACCGCAAGAAGTCTTTTAATGTCGATAAATTTTCTTAATTTTGTCAGATCATTGTCGTAACAATGCTAGTAAATAACTGCTACTCAAAACATTAACCACTAGAAGTCTAGGTTGGGGAGAACATTTTATTTGTACACCATAAACCATACTCCTAAATATTCAAACCAATAAACTCAGTGGATTCCATCTGGCTTCAACTTTATTCTTTTCCAATAGGAATCTTGTATCTTAGAGCCTTCATCTTGCTTTATAATTCATGACATCATAACATATTCATATTTGTCTTGTACACCTAGCGACACTATTGTTATCGACTTGTATTTGTCATGACTTCCCACAGGGGGCCAGTGCCGTGATGAAACTGACACGACTATGAATTTCTTGCTTGGCATATTCTTATTCTGTCATAGATGCTGTGAGACGGAATTGATGTTTGTCATATTTATTCAATAATGCAATGTGTTAGAAATTCTAGAGTTCGACGATTTGTTCAATAATGTTTTAAAGGAACTGTAAGGAGGAAACAGTAATGAATAGGCATTAGCGCAGTTTTACCGTATAAAGCTGTGAAATCAACCACTTGTATCGTATAATACTTTGATGAACTATTATTAAACTATAACGCCAAACTTCACATAAAAAGATAAATGACATTTTAAAAATCTAAGTCTCCAAATATAGATTTAATCTTTCTTCATTAAATCTGATTGAACTTCTATCTACACATCTTTTATCTTGAAAAAAATTAATTGTACTCTAGTTAATATTTCAAATTAAGAAATATGTTAAAATGATTTATTAAATTTTTTTTTTTTAAATAGTACTGTATCTCTCTTCCAGGTAACAGTCTTACCCAAGTTATATTAAGCAATGGTAGTGGCAAAACTTCTGGACAGTTCCTTCTGCTTATTCCCTTGAGAGTGGACATTTCATAATTTTTCTTTAAATCATTAGAAATGAACCAACTATATACATTAAAGAACAAGACTAATACTGACTCTTACCCTATGTCGCTGCATGTTATTGTTTGGGGTAATATGTCAATACTGGAGCATAACTTTGATCAATCTGTTTCTTATTATCTAAGAGATCATTGTCAAATTTTTAACTTGTACAATGTGTGTTGTAAAATTTCAAAATACCAGCAAACAGGAGTCAGGCATTTTAACAATTTTAAATTGGAAAAGTCAACAATCATGTAATATCCTTACATTACACATGAAAATAAATCCTTTATTATTCTCGCTACATTGAAGACCTGTTGGTGACCTTCTGCTGTTGTTTTTTTCTATGGTCGGGTTGTTGTCTCTTTGGCACATTCCCCATTTCCATTCTCAATCTTATCATCATTTTAGTCATGTAAAAATGGCTTTACTCAAGACAGCTCACCTAGCTGACTTATAATGAAGGAACAGATCAAATTTTGAACCTTTCCCAACAAATATAAAAAGAAGATGTGGTATGATTGCCAATGAGACAACTATCCACAAAAGACCAAAATGACACAGACATTAACAACTATAGGTCACTGTACGGCCTTCAACAATGAGCAAAGCCCATACTGCATAGTCAGCTATAAAAGGCCCCGATAAGACAATGTAAAACAGAATGTATTTAATGAATTTTGTGAAGTTGAACCCTCTGCATACTTTATTGATTGATAAATTCGCATTAAGCCCAATTGGATGCAAAAAGCTGTGAGTGTGAAGCGGTATATTCGTTCCAATAAATATTACAGAATATTTCTTCAACTTGGAACTTATATAATATGAAGTTACTTCCATTTCATAACATGCATACATATGTTATGGCATGAGTCAGGCAGTTAATATATTTTATGGAAAAAAAAGGGGACAATGTGTGATTAGGTAAACATGATTTAAACTACTTCCTTGTTGCCATAAAAGCAATTTATTTGCATCTTAAATATGCACTTTTAAATGCACTTGCTGTAGTCAGATAAAAAAATCAACATTTCCTGATTATTTCAATTCCTCCAACTATTAACAAGATTTTACAACATGGGAAAAAACAGGGAATAATTAAACATTTGAAATTCATAAGTTTATATATGCAGACTACATAATAGGCTTAGTTTCCGTGTGCTTACGTGTATGTATAAAATCTTAGTTACAAAATAAAGGCAACTTGAGAATGATAAGTAGGAAACATACAATATAAATATATTCTATACACGAATCTTACAACGATAGACTTTAATTATACGGAAGGCCAATAAGTCACGATTACAAAGAAACTCTCTAGAGAGTTGTGGTACTCAAAAATACCACTAAAACACAATTTACTCCATAAAAGATCAGTTTTCTGTCACTGACAAAATATTCAGTTACAATTTCCAGGAAATATCCTACTGAATGTTTTTAATTCCCGCCAGAATTCTACTGCCAGTTTAAGTATATCCCATAAGCATTTGATCTGTTTCCTTATAAAATTGACATGAGAAATGGAGAGACGTTTGCTTATCAATCGTTTAATGAATTTGTTCCCCCTACATACCAATGAATGAATAGTCTATACCAATCTTTAAAATGAATGATATATTGATTAGACAGCAAATTAAAACACTAATTCATTTATTTCGTCATGTTTTTCTGAAGTTTTTTATATGAACAAAGATTGTCTTGAGACATACAACCATGTTTCATTTAATTGGATTTATCTTTAAAAATTGCAGCTTCAGGGATTACGGCAGAAACCTTTCATGTGATAAAACAATTTCTAGCATAACCTAGACCAATTCAATTTAAACCATATCAACAAAGTATTTAAAATTTTGATATTATATATGTAATTATACCTTAGTTATACAAGAGTTCTATATGCGTCTTTAAGCACTTTTTGTGTTAAATAACATAGAAGATACTTAAAAGGTCAAAATAAAAAATCTTAAGTCAAGGAAACTGACAATCACTGATGATAGCCAAAAGGAGAAAAAAATCACTAAAAAATACAGACTCAGCAACGATACTGTTAACTATTTAGTTTAGTAGTTTAGTAAGTATAGTTTAGTCTATATAGTCTTTAGTTCTATTTGTATGTATCTTTGTATTTACAGTGATTTGGTGGGTTTAGATTAAAGTTGTACAAAGAACACTTCAGTCATTTATAGCCAGTTAACAGATACCCCAACAAAAACCTGGGGTGATCTCAGGTGCTATAGATGTGTAAACCCATTCATCTCCAATTATAAGTCACACCTTCATATGCCCTGATGGCAACAAAAAATTGCATTCCACTATGTTTCAATCAATAAAAAGTGGGAAATTTGAACATATTCATGCATGGTCATCTGACTGACGCACAGATATTCCAAAATATTCCATGATTACTTGTCTGTAAACTTTCAAACGGATGACTTTACTACTTGGAACCCTAAGTATCATGTGCAGTTACTGCAGTAACATTTTTGCAAACAGCAAAATTATGAAGATAGGAAATTTATGCTCTGAAAATCTTATCAACTATGAAATGTATACTACATAATTCAGATACTGCTGCAATGCTGCTTCATCAGAAATGGAAAGTTCACAACTGGGAATCTATGATCATCACTACATGGTAAATTGCAGAAAACAATTGAAAACTTGCATGTATCATGGTTGAATGATGTAAGTCATGAAAATCTTATCTTGAATGCAGGGACTGTATATAGATCTTAAATAATACATCAATTATGAATGAAAGAGATGTGCTCAGTGTAAAGCCAGAATTTAACAGATTGTCTTCAATTGGTAAAAATACATAGAAACAGTGGTGACAACCAAGGCATTCACGTCTAGGGACAGGACAATTACAAAGATAACACTATACGCTAACTGGGTTAAATTAGTTTTGTCGTTACTCAGACAATTTGTTGTGTAATCTTAATCAGAAAAAGAATTAAAAAACAAATTAAATCTCACAATAAAAACCATACTAGAAAAAGCACTTAATTAAATCATATTTATTATTACAAACAGCTAAAACAAAGCAATATATTTCTGTATCAAAGGAAGCATTTACAAAGAGCAAACTTGGAGTAATCTTTATCTGTTTATAAGTGTAGAATTGTCTGTCAATTTTCATAGCAAGTTTTAACATATCACTGTATTGGAAACTCTTGAATTTTCTATCTTTTTTTTTTATCCCATTTGTGCATGAAAAAGACAAGTTTATAATCTTCCCTATAATTTATAAGTATCAGATCTAAAATCTTCTTGATAAGTAAACAATTAAATTAAATGTCATTTTTAAAACTCATTAAACATGTTAAAGATACTGCGACTTACATTTTTGTACATCTGAGACCCACTTTTCTTTCACAAAAGACTCACCAGCAATGCTTGAATCAAATAAAAGGGAAATGTGTCCATGTGACATAGATGATGTAAATAAAATTGAGAATGGAAATGGGGAATGTGTCAAAGAGACAACAACCCGACCAAATAAAAAACAACAGCAGAGGGTCACCAACAGGTCTTCAATGTAGCGAGAAATTCCCGCACCCGGAGGCATCCTTCAGCTGGCCCCTAAACAAATATATACTACCTGCTTGCATATCATACCGTAAGAGTTATGCTAAATTTGTACTTTAAATCTGAGTTTTGAGGTAATTAATGTATTGTGTATATTAGTTTTATAACTTTTGGTTGAGGCAAACTTAGAACTTAGCTGAGGACGAAAATGAAAAAGTCAGCAATTTTTCCATTTGTAAAGGGGTGTTAATCTAGAACAGTAAAAGTCACTGCACCAAAATTCAAACCTGATCTGTTTTTTGTGGTATTATAAGGATTGTGTATTAGTTTCATAACATTTTGTTGAGGCAAATCCTAAATTAGAGAAAGGAAACAAAAAATTCAGCGATTTGCCGAAATTTTCCATTTGTAAAGGAGCATAACCCTAGATCAGGTATACATGTATGTACACCCCCTAACTTGATATGTGTTTAATAGTAATAAGCAGTGGGTGTAAATTTCATAACATTTGGTAGAGGCAAACTAAAGTTAGAGAACTGATACAAACTTTGGGACGTACATACAAATGAACCTGTTCAGGTTGAGGGTATATGGAGTCCAACAACTGGTCAATATGAAAACAAAATCTCCAGACATTCATGAACTTAATGCAGCCTAATTTTGAGACTATATATACATGATTGAAATAAAGTCTATTAGACTTAAACTGCATTACATAAATCATCTATGAGCCCTCTGGTAATAGAGACAAAAGTCGAAAGACAATTCTATTAAAAAGCACCTAAAATATCTTTTGGGATGTCTAAATGAGGGAAAAATAATTAATTTATCAATTCATAATGGTCTTTTAATCAAATTACATTGATAAACAAGAATGTTCCACACAAAACACTTACAAAAATTACTGAACATTAATTATAATTACTTTGGACTCAGAATTGTAATTAATCATCCCCCATTTTATTTCATTTGATGAGATCATTATCTTGACCTCTCTTTTGAACCCTCGCGACTCCTTGATTTATAGTATAGATTTCGTCTTTTCTGACTAAAACATCAAGGCTTGGCTGCATCTGCAGGTTGCTGTTGCATAAAACATTAAAACTACAAAACCCCTGCAGTTATAAACAAAAGTTTCATTATATCCGACCTTTTTTATATTCATCTCGGCTCACCATGTCACCTGACTCGCTAATGCAGTTACAATCAAAATCAATCCTTTCAGAATATATCTATCTATAAATATAAAGAACAAGCGAGCAAGCGTCAAAATAAAGGTTTCTGCATAGGTGATTTTGATAAGCTCTGCATATATTTCAAATGCCATGAGTTTGCTGATAAGAATTTTAGACAAAAACTGCAGAACATGTCAATTCTGATCGATCAAATTGCAAAATTGAATGTTGTAATTACTTAATTAAGCCATAATAAATTGTAGCAGTCAGATTGTTCAAACATTATTTAAGCCATGTTTGAGATAGTTAATCACTGAACAGTTCAGAATATTTTAAGCTTCAGTTCAGCACTATCTGAATTGTTCAGCCACTCTGAACTTTTAAGAAAAATAAAACAGTACTTTTTCAGCAATATCTGAACATTCCAGTAAGTTTTCAGTATTTGTTCAGAATGAGGAAAGTGCTTCCGCATTATTTCAGATCCTAAAAATTGGTTCAGCATACATTCAACTAGGGTCCAGAACCTATTTAGCAAAATTCAACAAAAATTCTGATATTCTGTTTCATATAGTCACTCAGACTTTTCAAAATTTCATAATACAGAAATTGGCCAGACTTTTCAGCAACAGATTTACCTACATCCACTTCATTTGAACTTTGGCTGATTATTTATCTCATTGGAAATCATTACCATTTATATATTCTTATCAGGGGCGGATCCAGAACCTCGATTCCTGGGGGGGCACCATGAAACCAAAATTTATATATTTTTTTTAGAGATGTATACATGTATATATGCGAGTGTGGGTGGGTTTGTTTAGTTGTTTGGTTTTTTTTGGGGTTTTTTTTTGGGGGGGGGGGGGGGGGGGGGGGGGGGGGTCACATCATCGTTTTCTATTTTTTTTTTTATAACTATTTCACTTTATTATTGATCTTTTTTATATTCGTCCTAAACATGCATTATATTTCATCGCCTCTACCTTCTTTTATCTATACTTTTTGGCCTCCCTTCCAGGCTTACTTTTTTGCACAGAATTCTTATCTCTGTAAAAACACGTTCATATCCTTATATATGGTGATCTATTCATTTCCTTGTACATGTATGTACATATGGTACTGTAATTGAAACAAGAAAAATAAACAAATATAACTGTATGCTTGGGCTGAATAAGTCCCAGATTCTGTTTTAAAGTAGATCTTATGGAAATAAAATAGCTTTTATAAATGATTATTTATTAGAAAATATCAATTCATTTTTCCTGGACCTGGTAAAAAGGGGGAGGGGTAAAACAAATTGTTAATTTTCCATGAAAATAAGAGGGGAAAGAAATATGACATGCCGTTTAAAAAAAACAAATCTTGTATGGTATTAAAAAAATAGTTTAATTTGTTTGCTGAATAAATTCTCAAAACGAGTTTTGAAATTGAAGAAGAAGAAATTTTATTTGTGAGTACTGTATTTTGGAATGAAGAGATACCCAAATATAAATGCATATGCCATCCTTATCGACTTCACACATATATTTGTACCTATTTCAAAAAAAAAACATCAGAAGTTTCACCTGGTAATCGTAATTATAAACCAATTAAAAATCGTACTATTCGAATCAACATGTAAATGTATTTTACATAAAAACTTTTAATAACAGACATTACACACAGGTGTCAATATTTACACACCCATCGATAATTTGTCATAAATCACACATGTGGACGCTGGTATTAATTACATAACGGCCAAGTCAAATCAAGCTGGGATTAATTTCCGCTCTGGATAAGAAGATTCAATAGCAATAAAATTATGTTAGATTTTTTTTAGTGGCCTGAACTGGGGGGGCACATGCCCCTGTGCCCCCCCGGTAAATCCGCCACTGCTTATTTATATATTTATTGCTGATATGGAAAAAAAAGCAATGCATTTGGGCTCTTCTGTAACAAAAGTTGAAAACCATAGTTGACCATGGTTTAAAGCACATCCAACCATGGTTTGACCATGGTTATCAATGATCAGTGATGGTAACCATGGTCAACCAATTGGTTGCATTTTGACAGGGGTTGTTTTCTGAATTCAACACGGGTTTGATCAGGGTGGGTTTGATGTGATTTTTTTACTAGCTGTATAGAGCTATAGGTATTGTATAGGCATCTGTCTTATGATTGAACTCTGAACTTCTTTTTGTTTATCATTTGTTTGTTAATAAACTATTTAAAAATAATTGGTTGCGCTGAAACTCAGGGGTCCTATAAAGTTTGAATCTTAGACACAATTTTAAGTTTAACAATTTCTTGAGTTCGAACAATAAATATCATAAACAGTTGAGAAAACAGTTTTTTTTATAAAAGACATCTGTAAGATTATTGTCATCTAATTGAGAAACAGCTACCGGGCCATGTCCACTTTTATTATTTGTCCATCTGATGAATTAAGCCTTTTTCAACTGATTTTTATAGTTCGTTCTTATGTTGTACTGTTATACCACTGTCCCAGGTTAGGGGGAGGGTTGGGATCCCGCTAACATGTTTAACCCCGCCACATTATTTATGTATGTGCCTGTCCCAAGCCAGGAGCCTGTAATTCAGTGGTTGTCGTTTATGTGTTACATATTGATTTTCATTCATTTTTTTTTTTTTTTACATAAATGAGGCCGTTAGTTTTCACGTTTGAATTGATTTACATTGTCTTATCGGGGCCTTTTATAGCTGACTATGCGGTATGGGCTTTGCTCATTGTTGAAGGCAGTACGGTGACCTATAGTTGTTAATGTTTGTGTCATTTTGGTCTTTTGTGGATAGTTTTCTCATTGGCAATCATACCACATCTTCTTTTTTATACTAACAATAAGGAAGTAACACACACATAAGATCAAATCATGAGTGAAGTCTGTTAGTTACATGAAACCATAAAATTATTCCTAAACATCCTCTTTAGACTATTTTATAATTAATTTTTCAACTTCACAATTTAAAATTGAGACGGTAGATTTGAAAAAGTGGAATACTGATCTAAAAACGAAGATGACCTTTCAAATTCGACTCAGAAAGACTTCAATGATATAAAAACTTAATATATATATCTCGTAAAGTTTTCCACTTAATTAACAAAAAAATAGGAAACTGTACATTGTAAGATGTTTATACCTCCTAGCTACAGACAATTACCTACAAACATATAAATCAATATAACTAGACACGGCATGCTATGCAATATACAGGAAGAATTTTTTTCAGACTAAATCAAGCTTAAGAATGTCCTAAGGGTTACAATGCTTTACAAAACACCACAGAAAAAAATATTTCCTCGTTCTGTTTTCAGACTTATAATACTGCAGCAATCATAAGTTCTTTTCAAATTATGAGTTTTTTTATTGAATTTCAACAAATATCATTGTATCATCATGTTTTCTAACTTTGAGACCATGGTAAACAAAGCTCAAATATCACATAGTTCAACATGGTCAACTTGACAACCATGGTGAATTAAAAAAAACAACATCTGGTTTCAATTTATAACCCATAGTCAAATAAAAATATGACAATGGTCACTAAATTATTCAACATAAATCAAAGTATCACATTGAAATCAAAGTCAATGAAGATGAACTACAAGAGCTAAGTCATTTTAAATCCTTGTTTTCCCGCTTCCAAAAATTCGACCTTTCTGTAACCATTACTTTGTGACTGTCAAAATTATTGCAACTTAGTCATTTTAGATTGATTGATTGATTGATCGATTGTTGGTTGCTTAAAGTCCAGTGGCAAATTTTCATGCATATTCAGGACGAGAACAAGTTAACAATAAAAACAATATGTAGGTCTTGTCATATTAGAGGCCATTTGGGATGATGGTCGGGGAAATTTGGACTGCCACTGGAAAATGAGGGTATATTGGATTATAGGGACAGAAATTTAGCCTTGCAACAGGCCACTACAGACCCCTCAAAGTGTTGTTGCAAGGGTTCTTAACGTGCAAAAAGTGTGGCACTCTCTTGCACGATAGAGGCATTGGATTTAACGTTCCCATTCTGACCTGACGCAACTGAGAACTAGAAACTTTCCCGCACAGCCAAACAGACGCCCCACTTCAGCAAGTGATTTACTGCCGGTCGGGAGAAGACCTGTCACCCGACAGAAGTGACCATATTTCTATTCCCAGTCACCCTTGGGGTTTAGTCATTTTAGACTAAAAGTATTGTAAATTATTGTAATATATTGAGAAAAATCCTGTTTAATTCAAATTAAAAAAATTGTTATTTTGCATATTAATTATAAAAAACCTGTCTATTTTCACAAAAAAAAAACATCGCAAAAATTTCTGAATTTACGTTTTCATATAATTTTGTACAGAAATTAGGCTGTTTTTAGAATGTATAAAAATCTATTGGGTACCCAATTCATTTTTTTTTTGCCACCAGCTTGTTGCGAGTTAATTGTTATCTTTCTGTCAAAGTATTTGATATTAGACCATATTCTATTGACATCATTTGTGAGTTTGATGGCATAAAATCCATTTCAGTATGTTACACGAAGGGATATAAATCATGTGAATAGCTGAGTAAATGTGATAAATGAAAAAAACTAATTTATTCATATAGGTAGGATCAAATAACTTACATGAAAATAAAAGACAAATGGTTCGAAACATGTCAAGCAGCAATATTTTGAAAATAAATTCAAAATAAGCTGACTTTGAAGTCTAGAAGATGTACCCCTTTCAAAGATAGTGACCATTGGTTACCATTGCTCACCGGTGATGTACTTTTACACTAGGTTGACCATGGCCATACATCTTATCCTTGACCAAGCTCAAATCTTAAGTGGTTGACCATGGTAAACATGACAACCATGAGTTTTTAATATCGATCACATTATACATCGACCATGGTCAACCATCTCCATAATACCATAATTGAAATTACATGGTTTAGACCATGGTTTAAAATGCACATGACAGTGGTATATTCTTAAAAATAAAGAGAATTACAGTTAGGCAAAAGAGTAAGGTTTTAGAAATAAATCAATAAAATAAACAAATTATAGCCTTTAACATGTAAAGTAATGTCTAAGTCAAAATTCAAGGCCACTTTGGCCTTGAAGTGAACCTGTTTCCTGTTAAGGACAAATTGGAAACAATATTTCAGTCTAAAAATAGATTATGCATCTGCTGCTTCTATTTCTGTTTTATAAGTCAATTTACAAGATCTCTTTATTGACAAACAAAAGTGCATGTATATCAATTATTTACAATTCAATCATTGCAGCTTAAACTCTTCCTTTACAAATGTATCTCAGGATAATTGAGGTGATCATATTTTATAAGTTGTACACCTGTACACGTGGTGAGGATAATAAAACTTTGATTGATGAATTGAATTGAACAAGCATTCCATACACAAAATATAGTGGACCTATTGCTATTGACTTGACCACTAAAACTTTCACTGATCCATAAAATTATCAAGGTCAGATGAACCCTATCAGACAGACAGGTAAAACCTTGCAAGGATCCCATAAATCAAATACTGTTATCCTATAACTTATAAAAAGTGATGGTTCACATTTAAAAAAAATAAAATGTGATAATTTCACATTTTTAAAACGTTTTCCGTTTTTTAAGATCAAAATGAGGTCAAGACAATGGAAAATATCAGAGTAATTTTAACTCCATTACATAAATTATGATGTCTGAACACAAATATACAAAGTATAAGGCATATAGGTTAGTCGAGATTGGTCTGTTGTCCACTAACTGTTTTTCTGGACAAGCAGCCGTTGGAGTATGTCACAGCAATCTAGGACAAATAGGGATGAAGTCTCCCCTCACAAAACTTTGAAAAACTGAGATGGAAATAATCCCTTCCCCAAAATCAGTTGGTGTTTACCTGCATGGCCTTTTGAATTTTTGCATAGGGAACTGAATTAAAATACAATATGTACTGCATGATATTCTCTGTGGAGTGAATTAATTCATTAGAAACTCGAAAGTTTTCTATGAGAAACCCAAAGATGTACATGTTGGTGAATGATACACTCAAAGAGTACAATGAAAACATTCATAGTCTGAGTGAGTCTATCATGCAGCAATTGGTACACTTTCTGCATTTATCTTCAGCAGAAATGATCGCTCATACATAATGCCATGTTGAGCGTTTATAGTGAAGTTTCTATCATCAGCTGAAATGTCTGATGAGAGTACTATGCATCCTATTAAAATGATTGAAAAACTTATGACACCTAAGTTGTCTAAATTCAAATATTGAAATCCAAATAGACAAAAATAATCATTTTCATGTAAATAATTTTCCTGCAATCATTTTTTTCTGCAAAATTTAAAGGAAATTGGCCAGTCTTAAATGAATTGTTAATGAAGTGCTATATTTTTGAATTCTTCAATCTTGAAAATATTACATTTCTCATATGATCAATAAAACTGAACAGATCCCCTCATTAAAGACCAATCTTGTTCATAAAACGGAAAGTGAAATCATCGCCAACAATGATAGAGGTAAAGGAGGGTGAAAATTAAGTAATACTGAGAAATTATTGAGCCAATCATCATATCCTTTAGGAAATATCAAAGTCTGTAAATGAGTTTGAATAAATAAAATACATGATGAAGTCCAAATTAAGCGTGATACAAATGTGTCAATGCATGTCTTCTCCCAGTGTATTCACATAACTAAAAACATTTAGCGAAAAAGAAGCCAGACTGAAAATTAGATTTCAAACCAGATTGGACAACAAAAAATAGTTTCCGAAAATAACCATAAATATTAAGTATGAAACCATGAAAATTTGAGCGAAAATTAAAAGCAGTTGAAGAGTGATATATTTAAACTGAATGATTCTTAATTACGACCACAAATCCTATCATTAGTAAAAGCTGTACACCAACATAGTTTGTGATGCGTTGAAATATTATGGAAAAAGCCTGTCTTCAAAACCTACTCCTCTGTAATTCAATAACCTTTTCTCTGATGATCGACTAATTAATACTCTCCATGAATACCCAAAACAAGAGCTTTTATTATCAGCTTTTAATACAAAGCTTAAACTAATTTGAAGTTGTTAGTATCTTTAGGTTGTCGATCCATAAAGAGGAAGGAAAGAAATGAAGTGGAAACTTTTTTACACGAACACGCTCCCACTTATTCTTAAATGAGAGTCAACATCTTCCTAGGTTTATAGCTTTAATAATAAGGATGACTGATACCTGAAATGAATACACAGTATATTAGTAAATGATTAGTTATCTCCTCCCCGGGGGACAAGTTTTTTGTATACGAAAAAAAAAAAACTTAAACCAAGTCAAGTCTATTAGAAAATAGATCTTCAGGAATGTTCTGTTAAAGTCATCCGGAAGCGAACAAGATTAAACGTATGGTGTCCTTTCACAATTTTAAACATATGGTGTCCTTTCACAATTTTAAGTGTATGGTGTCCTTTCACAATTTTAAACGCAAAGTCTCTAGATTCACTTATAAATGTCTTTGCATATCTCATTAATCAGTTCCTGATTCATCAATGTTATGTTCTGTTGTGTTGCGGCGGCTCGGTCTTCGTGGTGTCAATAGTTCCTTTTCTCCAGCTTTATTATGTGGCTGAAGACGGGATAGAGCACGTGGTACTCTAGACATTGAAGGTACATCTGGTTCAGGGGTCTGGTGGAATGACTGGTCCAAATCTATTTGTGAAGGCTGTTGAATTGTCTGAGTCTGTGTACCCTGTTTTTGAGTGGGGACTATAATTGGTGTCTCATTCAATGCAGCTGGTTGACTTAAGATTCTTGTTGGTGATAAAGACACTGGAATCTTGGGTACTTGTGGCTGTGTTGTCTTGGGTGTAGATGGAGAGCTCAAGATCACTTCTGGATGTTGAACTGCAGTAGGTGCCATCAAAGTACCATGTGTTTGGTTGGTTTGAAAAGGAGTGAACTTGCGAAGGTGTTGGCGGTTGCGGATAGTTACTCGGCCTGTGCCATCTACACGTATAACATACTGGTGGTATTGGCGTACTTCAACAACTGTTCCTGTACGTTCCCATCTTCTGGGATGGTTGCCTACCAAGTTCTGTATGTATACATGATCTCCAACCTGTAGTGTTGGCAGGTGATGAGTGTGTTCATTCCACCGTTCATGTTCCCTTGAATGACGTTTGGCAAGAGCCATCTCTCGGTGAGACATTAACTCAGTCCATGTTTCATGTGGAGAATATCTACCCATCAGTATGGGAATGGCATCACGAATGGGTCGTCCAAACAGAATCAATGCTGGTGATGCTTTTGTCTCTGGGTCAATAGAATTTCTGTACATTAGTAAGGCTCTCTGGAATTTGTCAACATCCAGAGATCCAACAGCAGTAATGTTGTCCACCAGCATGCGTTTTACTGTTTTTACCGCTATCTCAGCCCTGCAGTTAGCGTGTGGGTTTGCAACTGATGAAAGTCTATGACGAACTCCCCAGGCCTTTAAAAACTCTTGAGTCTTCCCTGCTGTGAACTGTGGACCTCCATCAGACGTCAATTCTTCTGGGATTCCAAATGTCACGAACGTCTCACGAAGTCTCTTGACAAGTCCTTCGGCACCTGATTCAGACTTGTATACCATTGGCCAGTTTGAATACCTGTCAACAATAACTACATAGTCATTACTGTTATATGTGAAGTAGTCACTGCAAATCATCTGGAATGGATAATCTGGAGGTGTAATATCAGATGGGGGCTGCATAGGGTTTGACTTAGCCATCTGATGGCAGTGAACACATTGGTCTCTCACCTGGGCAATATCTACTGTGATCTCAGGCCAATATACAGAGTCCATGGCCCTCGCACGCATAGCGCTGACTCCTTGGTGGGCTGCATGTAAAGCATTGAGTACTGGTTTGCGAAGAGCTGGAGGTATAACAATTCGTTGGCCCATAAGAACTACACCATCCACGGTGCATAAACTGGATGCAAAGCGATGGTAAGGACGCAAGTCTGTTGGTAGCTCCTTGTGGTCTTCTGGGAACCCTGCTTCCAGCTGCCTGATTAGATTTACAAATGTAGGGTCTGATGCAGTGGCCTCACGAACCATGTTCCAAGTAACAACTGTGATAACAGCATTCAAGGCACAAGTGGCAGCAGCGACTGTGGAGGCGTCATTAGCTGTATCATTATCCTCTGTATGTAGACATAGACTGGTAAGTGTATCTGAATGATAATTAGCAGTCATGTTAACTAGGGAATCAAGTTCAGGTGCTTCACCAGGTAAGTTCAGACGATCTGGTGGTCCAACAGGATACCGTGACGCTGCATCTGGCCCAAGGTTCTTTCTGCCTGGTACATGAAGAATTGTAAATCTGTACCCTAAAGTTTTCTCTTTGAGGTTGAGAAGTCGCCTGTTGTCGATGTCTGTGAGTGATCGATCGTTCAGAATCTGTAGTAGTGGCTTGTGGTCAGTTGCAACAAGAAGGTCTTTGCAGCCAAGAACATAGTAGCGTGTTTGGTGAAGTGCATACACAACAGCCAAGGCCTCACCTTCAATAGGAGCATATCTACTTTCTGCTGGATGTGTGAATCTGCTGCCAACTAGACATAGTTTCCAACCGTCATTACAGCAGGTAGGGGTTTTACTTGAGCACTGACAGTACTTCTGCATCAAAAAGAATCCAATTCCGTCAACAGACCAGTCGGTAGCTAGGCATGTCATACGAGCAGGGTCAAAAAGACGAACACCTTCCTTCATCTCCTGGATAATGATCTCTTTTGACTTGTGAAATACTTCGTCTAATTCATTTGTCCAGCAGAATGTGGTGGATGGTTTCAATAGAGCACGAAAAGGTTTCATTTGTCTTGCCATTGCAAATGCATATGCTCCTTGGTTTATGAGCCCAAACCAAGCTCTTGCACCAGTAATGTCAGTTGGTGTTGGGAAGTTGCTAATTGCATCTAGGAACTTAGTACTTGGTCGTATGTTTGTTGGGGTGATTGTAAGTCCTGCAAAATTGACAGTGTCTTGAGCAAATTGAAACTTCTTTGGGTTTAATGTAATGCCGTTACGAGCACACAGGTCGAACCATTCACATGCCTGAAAAAATGCTGCTTCAATGGAGTTCGCCCACATACATGTGTCATCCACACATTTTACCTTGTCGTTGAAGTTTGATATTATAGCATCAAATCGTTGATTGTAAGCGTCACCGCTGGCCATAAATCCCTGTGGAGCAACCTTGTACCTGTAGCGCCCCCATGGTGTGATGAATGTTGTGAAATGGCGATCTTCTTCACGAATAGGCACTGAGTGGTACCCATTCCAAGCGTCTGTCACTGTTTTTTTCATACCTTGAGGGACACGGTCAGCTAGATGAAAAGGACTTGGGACATGATGTGTTTGCCGAACAGAATGTCGATTTTGTGGTTGTAGGTCTACTGTCCGCCTTGGAGTGCCATCCGACTTGCTGGTTACAACCATTCTTGAGCACCAAGTTGTAGGTGTGTTTTGACTTACTTGTTCTAGTACACCAATGCGAACATCCCTCTCAAGATCAGCATAAACTTTATCCTGCCAATGGATAGGAACAAGTGCTGGTTTGTGGACAGCTACGGGTGTGGCATTAGGATCAACATGGAGTTGAAGAGGCTCACAATTCATAAGTGGTAGAGGTTGATGTTCACATACATTAAATGTTGTAGCACCATAGTAATCAAGAAGCCACTCTTTTAGTGACTCTACATGTTCCTCTGTGGCCTTCAGACCGGGTGGTAAAGATGTGGGAATAGGTGGTGGTGAAGGTCGACGTCTAGGACAAGAGCAGGTTACATCTTCAGAGCTTTCCATAGATGCAGCAATGTTTGGAGATGTGACTGTTGATACATTAGGAAAGTTGGTGTGAATAATTCCCAGAGATATGAGTGCTTCTCTGCAAATGAAAGCTCTTTCCATGGTATCAGAGACATAACACAATAAACGTGTTGACATGGCACTGCTAGTAGTGTCTTTTGTAGTAACACTTACTGCGACTGCTCCAATTACACCGAGGTCTTCCTTTATAGCTCCACGCATCACAAGTTTTACTGGAAGGAGATCCTTTTCTGTTATGCCAAGACTGTTTGCAGATTGTAAAGGTATGATTGAACTCTGGCATCCTGTATCAGCCACCATGGACATAGTGATTGTCTTAAGCTGAGAAGTGTCTTGAATGGGATGTCCAAACGATGAATGGTCCTCAGGTAGGGGTGTCATGTTCACCAGGAGCATTGGGTGGGGTTTTGAGGGTCTAGCCACCCAGTGTCCATCAAATATGTGATGTTCAAGACGTGATACTTGGTTCGTCTGTTCAGATGTAGTGCACAGCTGCTCATAGATATAACCAACTTGTTCTTGTTCTTGATCTTTAGTTGATTTCCCTTGATTGGACACGTTCCTGTGGCCCTTACCTTGAGTGCAGATTCTAGAAGATGCATCACGGTGGCCCCATACGCCACAGGTAGTGCACTTGCTGCAAGATTTGGTGTAATGACCTTTGACTGTACATTTAGAACATGTGAATGTCCAAGCTTCACAGAATCTAGACCTGGCCTTGCGATCATTCCTCTGTCCATGAGCAGGACCACCACAAGCCCAACATTTGGCTCCAGCTGCTTGCGGTCGCTTCTGAGTATTACATGTGGCACTCATAGCACTAGCTGAATCTCCTACTGCACTCCTTGTGACTTTACCCTGCTCTTTCTGAGCAATAAATGACACAGTCTCTTCTAATGTTCTATCTGTCTTGGAGTCACCTAGCAGGTCAGACATAATTTCTGGGTCTGCAATACCTCTTACTAAATTGTCTTTTATAATCTCATCACTATAGTCAAATATATGGTTGCAACCTAATTCTTTACACGTTGCTTTATACTGGCACAGTGATGCTTGGCCTCTGAGACTGGCCAAAAAAGTTCTGATATTTGAACCAGGTGATTGAGTCATCCTGTTCAATTTTATGCGTTGGACTAGTGTGCTTTCTTCTTTGACAGCCAGCCTTTTGATTGCCTTTAAAAGATCTGTCTCTAGCATACTAGCAACATCACCTTGAAGGTCACGCATAATATCTGTACGCAGATTAGTGTCACAGCAGTAGAAAAGGGCTGTAGGCAAGACATTGTCTGTGATCGCCATCCCTGTTTTATACATCTTCCACTGTCTGGTGAATGCAGACCATTGATCTGGATCACATCCTGTGGCTATAGACGGTGGGTCTAATTTTAACTTGTGCGTTGACGGTTGAGCCAGAGGTGGGTGGACGGTTCTGTCATGAATCTGTAGAGCAGTGGTTAGAGCAGCAGCAAATGCTTCATCCAGGTCCTGAGATTTCCAATTACAGCCGTCAATAGGGCACTGTAGAACTGGCATTGTAAATTCACTGTGGTTAAGCTGTTAGTTGAGTATCAGTCATAAATGAGAGTCAACATCTTCCTAGGTTTATAGCTTTAATAATAAGGATGACTGATACCTGAAATGAATACACAGTATATTAGTAAATGATTAGTTAATTCTCAGATACTGCTTTGTCCTGAACAAACTTCCACTTCATTAATCTAAACGTGTTTATGAGAGTTGTAGCTGAACAACTTTTTACGATCAAGAAAATTAATTCCAGGTATCAAAGATGGTTATTCAGAACTTATGAATGATTTCCTGATTTTTTTCAAATAAACGAAAACAATGTTGACTATTCATTATACAAGATTTGAGTAAATTAATCGAAGTTTTTTATCAAGCCACAATATCATAGACCTTGTATATTATTAATTAATCCCCTTAACCAAAGTTACATCCCACGACACAATCACGCCAAGTTAAATTGATTGCTTTTGTTATAATTTGTTTATTTTTCTGATTGAGCTCCCATTACCAGCAATCAGGATACATAACGAACTTATCAACCATAAAAAATATAGCTGATTAAAAATTTATCATGTATATATATGTTTGATATTTTCCCAGACGGAATATATATCAAACTGTAATACTTGTGGCTCTAGGTTATGGCTGTTATGGCCTTAAACTTTGCTAATGTACATGATTACTATATTTGGTCATTTATTTACATCAAACAGACTATTTCAATCTACCATAAAGGCATGGATTTATATAAACTCTAGTTGGGATATTTGGGAACAAATCATCATTTTATGTTTAATGGGCCTTGGCACTCAGAATCACTGAAGCGTGGAGAGAGCATGCCCCCTCCTAGGCAGACAGTGGGCCCCTACTAATGACAATTTCTGGATCCGCCACTGGCACTATAGATTATAGCTGCAATGTATGCAAAAACAAGAATGTGTCCCAAGTACATGGATGCCCCATCCACACTATCATTTTCTATGTTCAGTGGACCCTGAAAATGGTATAAAGTCTCTAATTTTGCATTAAAATTAGAAAGATCATATCATAGGTAACATGCTAAGTTTCAAGTTGATCGGACTTCAACTTCATCAAAAACTACCTTGACCAAAAACTTTAATCAAAACTTTAATTATCCTGAATTCGAAACGGGACAGACGAACGGACGAACAGACGGACAAACGAACTGACACACAGACCAGAAAAGATAATGTGCATAAATGAGGCAAAAATAAAATCAATGACTAAAATTTCTAAATGCATCTTGACTTAGCATGCAATATATGTGAAAAATTGCTTATTTTTTTAAAGATTTCAAAGTCTCATAACTCTGGAAAGCAAAAAAAGAAAATATCTTCATACACTGTAACAACCCAAAGACCACTATACTAGCCAGATACTACTATGGTAAAGTTTGATAAGGCTCCAAGGCATACTTGAGTTATGACAACAGACGACCATAGGTTCAAAGACAACAAGCTCAATTGGCCCTTCTGAGGGCATTAGTCCCAGGTGAGCTATAAACTTACATTTCTAACTAGATTTAAACTTATAAGACCAAACGATAATACTTTTATATCTAATTAATTCAATTACTAACAAGAATGTGTCCTCAGTACACGAATGCCCCACTCGCACTATCATTTTCTATGTTCAGTGGACCGTGAAATTCGGGTAAAATCTCTAATTTGGCATTAAAATTAAAAAGATCATATCATAGGGAACATGTGTACCAAGTTTGAAGTCAATTGGACTTCAACTTCATCAAAAACTACCTTGACCAAAAACTTTAACCTGAAGCGGGACAGATGGACGAACAGACAGACAGACGGACGGACGGACGAACGGACGCACAGACCAGAAAACATAATGCCCCTCTACTATCGTAGGTGGGGCATAAAAAGTAGTAAACTGACTTAATTTTTTTACCATAATAAACATTTGCCTGCCTGACCTTCTGAGAGAGAGAAAAGAGAAAAATATGAAATATTCAGAGATGTTTTGAAATATCTTTTGTTCTCAATTTGTCAGAAAATGTCCTATAGCAATGTATGTTAGACTAATATAATTTATAATTTGACTTTATTACATAGACTTATTAAATATGAATGAAGCAGTAATATTCATTAACATGAACTTGTATGTGCAGAATGTCTAGACTCAAGATTCAAATTTGTTAATCTACAATGCTATTTTTGGAATTTTGAGGACAATTTGTTAATATTAAAATAATATTTACTCATCTAGTCAATATATATTGTATAAACAAATGTTTAAAAGCAGCATGTTCATTGTTTAATAACTTCTTCCATTCATAATATGATGATTCTAAAATAAGTGGATAATTAAGTTTTAGATCTATTGTTACCTAAACATTCTGTTGAATATAACAATAAGTTTGTTCAAACTGTTGGTTTAATTAACTTGATATCTAAAGCTTTGATGCACTATGGGTAGCATTTTGAAAACTGTGCACCAAAGTATTCTAATGGATTTTCGTTTTAATATGTACATCAACAAAGTTATCATAAATCCTAATTGAATTCGACGTTTGAGATTTTCATCTAGCTGCTGAAAGTTTTAATTATGAATCTTAACATAATATCAAGGATTTGTATATTTTATACAAATCCTTGATAATATACAATGGAAGTCAGAGTTGCTATGGGGGTTCACAATCATGTAGTTCCATTAGGTCCTTGCCCTTTTATTTCATCAGGTTTATTAATCTTCATACAATCTATAAATATTATTCTAATAACAGCAGACCTACGATTTACTAATGGTGATACTTTGGATGGAAAATATTCAATTTCCTTGACCTTAATTAATTGACCTTTTGCCTCTCCAAAAATATTTTGAACCCCTCAGTAGTGCATGTTTATACGTTTGATATTTGTAAAAATGTTGATACAGGACTTTTTTATCTTTGAAATTTGATTAACATTTCTTAATGCCTGTTATAATCATATTATATACAGTAAAGATATACTAGCCATCTGATTTATTTGGGGAGAAGCTCCTGACTAAATCAGATTTTCATTCATGTGAACTCCAAATAGAGGGACAGAGTAAGCATTTCTAACTTTTCTATGGGGTGAAACCCTCCATCAATGTATTTTTACATAGTATCATCTGCTTTTAAGTTTGTTTTTCTCATCTGTTTTTTTCCTTTAAAAACTTTCTCATTCTCTTTTAAAATTGAATTTAAAGTTTGCAGGTCTCATTATTTATTGAGGTTCAGGAGTTATCAAAAATTTATTCAAATTGTGTTACACAGCCTACTTTTTATAATAAAAATATGGGAAAAGGAATTTTTCCGATTTCCACAAAATTTACTTAATCTGCTTATTTGTTTAAGGACAAATTAAATGGTACAGAAAAACGAGTTGACAGTCAACACTTGCTTAAGTTTAAAACCTACTTATATAATCACAGCCACATTCTGGATCCCTGTGAGTTGCATGAGAAATAAATGTCTTGATGAATAAAGTTTTTTTTTGCAGTAAAGATTTATAGCACATTCACAAAGTAATTCATTAAATTGTCCAATTATTCATTAAATCCTTTTATCAGGTTCATGCAAGGGAATAAAATTGAACAAAAGCAAATGAATTTTCTATTTTTTTTTAACCATAATACTGCAAACATTTATAATTTATTTAATCATTACAGAATAGATTAAAAGAACAAATAACTATACCACTAAGAATACAAATTTGATGTAAAAAGAAAGAATTCCTAAGCATACATGTGATGGACTGTGAAACTCAGATCAGGAGATTTGGAAATTTTGGTCAGGAGATTAGGACTCAGATCAGGAGGTTTTTTATCGACATAAATTTTGTCGTAAATGTAACCATATGAAGTAGAAATTGTGTTTTTTCTACAAATTGTAATATGTTTAAAGTAACCTTATTGCCTTTCTATTTGAATAAAATAAAATATTAAGAAGAATCTGTTTCCTGTTTAGTTTTGTTTTGTTTTTGATAAATGATTGTTCACTGCTTGCAAATAAATCATTATATTTATCTATCTTATCTGTATAGATTTTTATTCATGTCTCCATCTCCTTATCATTGGTAAATGTATAGACAAATAAGAAAGAAATAAGCTCTACATGTTTGTTTGCAACATCATAAATTAATTAAAAAAATAACAAACACTAACAGTAGTACTGCATGGCTTTTAAGCATTATGACAGTCTTATTTGTAGAAAACTTAAAAAGACTTAAACATTTTAAAAAGTTTTGCTATTTCTAGCTTACACAATAAAATCTTGTATATATTTTAACATCTACAATTCTCAAACCCAAGGTTTAATAATCCCAATTAAACTAACTAGAAATTTATTAGTCTAAATGTACATATTGTATGTTCCAATCACATAGTTGATAAACAGATTTATTATATAAACTTCAATTTAATCCTTGAAAGGAGGTCTAGATTGCAAAAATAATTTATAAATTTATATTTTTTTATTTGTCCCAAAACATTTAAATTCATTTAATCAACATCCGTTCATGATTATTTGATTAAAATATTAATCATTTATAGTCTTTTTACAATTTACATTTTTAAAAGCAAAATAACTGAAAACAGGATAAAACAAAGGGAAGTAACAAAAATGTATTTCAATATTCCCAATACACATCGTTTTTATAACACAACGGCAGTTAGCCAGAGGTAAACATTGTTGATTACCAGTATGTTTGACACCCCAGCTGTCAAGTGAAGCCAATTAATTATACATCTTCTTTGATGTACAGGTAAAATTTAACACAGGTGTCAATTACACCCGTACAGTAGTAAGAAATGATCAAATATGGCGTCTGAAAATTTTCATTCATGAAATATTTCATACACGGGAGTTTTTTCTCCTGAACGGGAGGACGGGAGGAGACCCCTGAAAACGGGAGTTTTGTACTCCCGTCGGGAGGTTCACATGTATGCCTAAGGTTGCATAATTCAATGATTGATGGGTTTATTAGCACATTTCTGTAATTAGTAGTTAATTACCTTGTGTAATTAAGGATTCACCAGTAGGGGGCGTCCCAGGGTTCACAAGGAATTCATTCAATATAACACTTACAATTTGGAAAACCTGGAGGTTGAATGCAATGACAATATAAATTAAAAACAATTTAAACATCCACAACAAATGGTTTGGATTAACATAGATTAATTTATTGCAAGCAAATTGCAATATAACAAAAATAAAATGTGTTCTAAAAGATCATAAAACCTATTGCAAAGGTTAATACTTTGGAATGGGAAAAACCTTGGTTAATGAAAATATATTTGCACAAATTAGTACCAATTTTTATATTCAAATAATCAGATTTCCACCTACAAGAATTTAAGAAGACAATATTATAAACATAAATTCAAGTAAAGGAAACTAAAAGGCTTAAATACCCCATAGTCAGCTATAAAACTCTGGACACGAAATGACAAATATACAACATTGTCAGCCTACTGTCAGAAAAACTTATGATGACAGTAAATTATGTGTAGGTTAGGGATATTTAAAAAAAAAACTTTCATGTTGTTTTTAATAAGATTAAATCAAATTAAAACATACTTTTGAACATTCTCAATTTAATGAACTTTAATAATCATTAAAGATTGTCCCTATGGAAAACAACAATTGCCATTATTAAGTAAATAATCAATGCCTCAGAAGATCAAAATACCAGAAATTAAGTCAACTTCACAAAATTTACTCTATCTGACTTTTATATACATATGTAGCATTTAAAACATTTATATATACGTCACTAAAAACTTTGTCACACTAAATATGCGTAATAAAACCTGCAAAAATATCAGTAAAAAACTATAAAAGGTTATATACAGTAATACAAGAACCTGAAAGTATAGCAACGATGACCAAACGACCTTTAAATTAATATTTGAATATTATATAAATTGCCAATAAATCTGAGAATAATCAGGATTAACTAAGTATGTTATAAGCTGCCACAGACAATAAAATAATTCAATATTGATAAATTATCATGCTTTAACGGTTTTGGATATTGACACGATCGGCTCTCAGAGATGCATCAGCATATTCCTGTGCCAGATATAACATCCATTTAATAAATCGTAACAAGAACATTTATGTATTCGTATTACAGATATGTTTGTTCTTCTAATTATTTGCGGTTGTTGTCACAATCGACAGAAAAATCAACAACGCAAACAAATCTCACAACAGTAAAAGTAGGATTGAATTAAAGGCCTTTCTTCTTTGTTATTATCTATGATATTACACACATATAAAAATTGGGTTTTATTAGACTAAATACTGTGTCAATATTGCCAATCAAAGCCAGTACTGTTGGACCATGAAATTGCCATATCCCTGTCTGCATTAACTATTGTTTTTGTCTGATTGTTATCTAATGCTGCAGCGAAAAATGAACCTATCGATTTTTCACTTTATCAAATTTTCGCTTTTTCGTTATCTTTGAAAACTATCTGTCTCGATCACTTACCATAGCAAAATTATACCATTTATTGAAAAACACTCGATCATAATTAAACACGCCAATTGAAACTTTAAAACGCAAAAGAATTCTAGTCAAATTCAGGAATCGTCAAAAATAAATCAATCATATGCTATTATGACAATGTTTATAAATTCTAATGTAATGGTTGGCAAAAAATAGATTTTCTTTGATATCAATGGTATTATTGCTATTCTTGTATGCTCCCAATAGTATTTTGTCAATAAAAACCTCTGATGCATGACAAATTCCTGTCTATTAACTGTTAAAAATAAATTGTCTGTTAATTTCAAAAGTCTTGATGCTAGAGCATTCTGACACAGAAAATTTAATTTTTATCAGTTTGTCATAGAAGTAGAATACTTTTGCCAAATTAAGAATTGCTTACAGATAGAATTGATCTATTTCTGTAACATTCTTGATACCTTAATTACATACTGAACAATTAGATATAACAAAATCATTAAAAATATGCATATAAAGCTGCATGCAAAAGCTTTTGGTTGTAATAATACCATTAAGTTCTAAAAAAAATAAAAAAATAAAAATCTGCAAATTTTTACAAAATTCATCCAAAAACTTTAACTTGGTTAAAACATACAATCCTTAAATCTCATCCAAGAAGTTGAATTTAAAAGCCTTAAACACTTTACCAATATGCTAAAAACCTAAGAACTTACAAGACTTTAAAATGATTCAAAGTTAACTAAGATGTTGACTCAGTAAGAACTTGTGAGCATCAAAACTCATCCAAAACACTACAAATATGATTATAATAAGCTACTAAACTTTACACTAAGCATTAAATCTTAGTTGATCAACAGTTAAGGTAGCTTAGGTAATTGCTTCCATCTTGGATTTTGAAATAGCAGATAACAATCAGTCTAGATCTTTGTGAAATGTGCAAATTTCTAGAGTAGCACTTAATTTCAGTGCAAGACTTTTCATGTTAATTTAGCAAATTGTGTGTTTTATCATATTTATGACTGTTTTACAAAATACAAAATATTTTGTTTTATACATTTTTTTCTCAACTTATCCATATAAGGGGAGATAACTTGATCAGATAAAGTAAATTCTATAATAGAATGTAGTAAATTTACCTTTTTTATTATATAGCATGCAAACGAGTCTGGTGACCCAATTAAAAAAAAAAACACGCAAATTTCAGGTTAAACAAAATACATTATATCTGCCTCAAATCAAACTCATCCCAAAAACTCGATCAAATTTAATTAAAACTCACAAGTCTTAAAAGTCTTATTGTGAAACATCAATTTAAATGAGGGATGATTTGAACTACTTATATACAATACCATTAACTTATAGGTTATAGTCACAAATACATGGACATATCAGCCAATGACTTAATGATTTATACTCTCTAATGCCATCACCAAGACCATATCTTGCATGAAGAAGGAAATCAAGTACGTCCCAAGTGGACTAAAAAAACAGATATTACAATATAACAGAACATCATTACATCTGTATATAATTGTAAACAAAAGTTGTCCTTAAGTTATTATCCAATAATACTTCAGAACACTTTTGATAATTCTGTCATAAATAAGTTCTTCCTGACACACTTTATATATTAGAAGGAAATGGTTTTTTTTTCAATTATCTACTCGTAGGAAAATTGTCATTTTCGATTTTGGGAGAGGCTGAAGTACTCTTATAAATTTTTACTTTTGAGCCAAAATATTCCAAAAAATTGCCTCTTTTTTGCTACACTTTGGCAAATCAACCTACCCTTCATAACATAATGCTGATGACTTTTATACTGTAAGATTCTTCGCTAGTAACAGATTCAGTGCATGTGCATTCCTAAATAATTACCATTATAACTAATTGAACTTATCGTGTGAATCTACCATGCTTGACTGATATTAAGTTGACATTAACAAAAGGTGGCAAAACTTATTCTGCAGTACAATCTGTACTGATGGTGGCATTTAGTTGTGTAAAGGAACCTGGAACTGTTTCAATTACTTTGTTCAAACCACTACAATCAGTATATATAAGTGGTCCCCTGTGTCATTGATGGGCTAACAGATAATAATAAGGGTAACAGATCTTAGTAGTTACTATTGCATTAAGGAAAACACAATAGTAACATAAAAATTGATATCTAATTAAACTATTACATGATTATGCTTTTGATTCTGTATAAATATTTCATAAACAGAGTTCTAAATGTTGGATGCTTTATATGTCTGAAGTCAGCTCAGACTTGAACAAGTAAATTTTATCACAAATATAGGAATAACTTGTTACATTCCGGTGGACATATTTATTTAGATTCCAACTCTCACAATAAACAGATTGATACATGACATTTATAAGAATAGTTAGTATATTTTTCAAAGAAATTCTTATCCAGTCTGTTAACTATTGAATATGACCATAATACCTTTTGTAAAAAAAACATGAAATTAATGAATAAATTTAAATAATATTTGTCACGTACCTGGTTCCTTGATCAATGATATCTCAATAATTAACAGTAACCATGGGTAAAACAACACTTCTGAAAATAGAGAGAAAAAAACATATTACGATCTATTGATTGCAGTGGCGGATCCAGAACTTTTCCTAAGGGGGGCCCGCTGACTGACCTAAGGAGGGGGGGGGCTGCTCCAGTCATACTTCAATAATTCCCTATATAATCAACCAAATTTTTCCCACAAAAGGGGCCGTCCCCCTGGATCTGCCTATGGATTGGGATTCCAATTCTAACTTGTATGCCTTTTAAAGGGAGAGTTACATAGACAAAGATTTAATCCTTAAATAGAAGGGGCAATCACTCCTGTAAGTAAAACCATTGATGATTTGTCTTATCTTGCACTGATGATCAGTGATCCTTTTTGCTATTTAAAATTTCTCCTTATCTAAAATAATGCGGGGTATGTTACCATTACCAATTTAACTTCATCAAAAGCACATTTCAACTATTAATGTCTCCAGCCACAGTCAAAATATTTTTAAAATCCCAAACCTTACAATTAAAAGAGCTTCAAATAAAAACAATTGCCAATTCGGAAAAGGAATCAGAGCATTGCAAGAGAGAGATATATTCCTAATTTTCAACACCAAATTTCAATCAAACAATATCCATTTTTTCTATAAGAATCCTGTCAAAATGCAACAATAGTTGACCATGTTTACCATCAATAAACATGCTCAAACCATGATTGGATGTGCTTTATACAATGGTCAACTATGGTCAGCAGGGGTTTTCCAACTGGTGACCATGGTCAACCACGTTCACATATCAGTCCATGGTTAGCCATGCTCAAACTTCAGGTAATTGACCATGGTCAAACATAAGACCATGGTTGAATATGCTTAAACTTGATGTGGTTGACAATGGTCAAACATAAGACCATGGTTGTTCATGCTTAAACTTGATGTGGTTGACAATGGTCAAACATAAGACCATGGTTGTTCATGCTTAAACTTGATGTGGTTGACAATGGTCAAACATAAGACCATGGTTGACTATGCTTAAACTTGATGTGGTTGACAATGGTCAAACATAAGACCATGGTTGACCATGCTTAAACTTGATGTGGTTGACAATGGTCAAACATAAGACCATGGTTGACAATGCTTAAACTTGATGTGGTTGACAATGGTCAAACATTAGACCATGGTTGACCATACTTAAACTTGATGTGGATGACAATGGTAAGACCATGGTTGACTATGCTTAAACTTGATGTGGTTGACCATGGTCAAACATAGGACCATGGTTGACTATGCTCAAACTTGATGTGGTTGACTTATGGTCAATTCGACAACCATGTTGAATTAAACTAGTAGCTCTAAATTTCAAACGCTTGTGTTACCTACCTAAGTCTATGTACATCTTCAAAATTGTAGACTGTTAAAATTGTCTTTTATTAAAAAATAAATGTCCAGTTGCTGAATACAATTTTGATTTACCAGATGTATGCCAAATTATTTAAACATATTTGAATGTATCATTGAGACTCTTCAATAAACATCCAATTTCGGTTGAATTTCAAGGGTTTTCTGATTTTAACTGTAGGTGAAACAAAAACAAGAGTAATAATTGTCATGCAACACATATAAAATTGATTAACTTGCATTATGCCTTTATAGAACAGAAATATGATATTACTTGAACTTCAAAGGAAAAGTAAAGGCTATCAGCATTTCAAAGGATATTCATGTTTATCTTCTAGAAATTCTTATTCTAATTTGACCTTGGTCAGTAAATGGTTTTCGGATAATTAATGCTGGTCTCTATCACATGATACCAAGGCAAGCAATAAAATTCAAAATCTATACCTTCTTCCTAATTCATCATACAGCCAAGTTTATAGCATATAAACCTTAAGCTTACAAATAAAAAGCTTTTTAGAGTATTCTCATGTTTTTTATGGTGTTCTTAATGTCAAAAGAAGCAATAAAAATTCTGTCAGTATCTATAGACTAAGCTAGCAGATTATAGGACCGTCTATATACGTCTATATACCATATATTTGTACCATGCTAGAAAATGGCCAGAAAATAATTTACCAAGAGCAATTAAACATTTGGTCAGACTATATTGAGCACTAGATGTCCACCTCTTGAGTTATTGTACCGTTATCATCTTTCTAAGGTGGACATTAAAGTCTTGACCAGTGTCCATATCAGAGTTATATACCTAGTTCATATCTCATTATCAAAAGTTAATGACCATAATTACCTCACAAATTATGAATGGAGTGGAAGTTTTTATTTAACATGTCCTGTTTATATTAGTATCGATTCTGGCACAAACTGGCAATATTGCTTGACGTTAGTGGTCACTTTAAGTCAGCTCTGGACACAGAAGACAAATGGACATGCCAATACTTGGTCAGACTATTCAATACAGCATCAATAAAAATGTACAGACTTGGACAAAAGTTAAATCTCCAAGGGATTAACATACTGTCTGTCAACCTTACAGACTAAAGGTTAATTCTGCAATGGTTTCATCTTTTATATATACTGTGGTATTGTATGATTGTGAAAATTAAACATAAATAATAAATGTCTCCATTGTAATAAAATGAACATAAATAAGCTAATTCTCATAAAACAAACCATAGAAGTTGTCTCATAATCAGGATGAAATTTTTACATAAGATAGTCTAGATATGTGAGGGTGGGAATGGGTTGATCAAAATAATGTGGAAAAAAATCCATTTTGAACTATAACCATTAGTGAAGAAAAAAAAAGATGGTGAAAAAAATAAGGATAACATTTTAGACTCATTTGATGCTAATGTAGCAAAATATGGCATTTGGTTCTTGACAATTATGAATAAGATTTTTTTCCAGGAAAAAATGAGAATTTGAAATCTTCTGGATATACATATCTTTGTTGTCATTCATATAAAAGACATAACTCTAATGAAGAATTGTTTCAACAAATGTTTCATAATTGAGTTTTAATTTGTCCAATACTCATTGATGAAGAACTGCAGCAGTTACAAATATTGATTAACCTCATGATGACTTGGCAATTCTGACATGCTTAATTTAAAAAAAATTATAAAATAATATTTAAATAGCATTTGCATCAATAATTATTAAGTCCTATTTTTGCAATTTCTGCATGGAAATTTTTTTCTTACTAGCAATTCTCACCTTTTACATTGCTGATAAAAATCTTTTAATTAGCTTTAATTGTTGAAATAGTAAGAAGCAGAACTAACTCTGCATCTTTAAATAACCTAGATAGAAATCTCTTTTTAACTACACAACACAAGTGAAATAACAAAACTCTAATTAGCCAAATGATACATATCTTTTTAATTGGACATATTACTTCTTTAAGTCTGAAGATGAATTATTCATAAAAATTCATGTTCTTTTTGGCGAAGTTAATATATTCATAAGTAACATTCTAGTCTCAACCCAATCTATTGTATCCCTATCAATATCAATATTCGACTTGTTTCTGGTTAAAGTGTCCAATTGTTAAGTAAGTAATTTCATTCTCATCCTATTTTTCATTCTGACCTTATGCTATTGTATTTAGACAGTAGAGTTGAGTACGACATCATCAAAAATACATATTTTACAGTAAAAAAACTGATGTAACTTCCTACATACACACATCATTACACTAATTCTTCTAACAAATATACATTTCTCCTCCTTTCAGATAGATTCCAATTTTTCAATCAATTTACAAGATCTGTGTCATAGTTTGCAACCTAAACAACAGCTTTTCAAACAGGGTATGTTGGAGATCTAGTGTACATGACTCAAGTATTTAACTGCTCCTTATTTTCAATACATGTACCATTTAAATTTATCTTATTGTTTTTCCTGATATTTTTTCTAAAGTTTAATCTCAGAGGTGGATTTAGAGGGTTTTCAGGGGCCTCCCCCCCTTTTTTTGGGGGGAAAATTGGTTGATTATATCGGGAATCACTGAAGCATGACTGGATCTGGCCCCCTCTTAGGCAGTCAGTGGGCACCCTTTTATAAAAAATTCTGGATCAGCCACTGAATCTGAAGATACTGTGTAAAAAGTGTTTCTATCAAATTTGCTGTGGTGATTCTGTGTTGCATACAGTGTAATTAACTGATTGATTGTTGGTGATTTACACCACTTAACCAAAAACTTGGCTTGTGTCTCTTAGATGCATGATTTTTTTACTGGTTGTTAAAACCTTTGATCTGGCTTGACTCATTAACTGTGAAAACTCTCAGATCTGTACTCAGTTATTTTTCTTTGATTGTTTTGTACATGAATTTGGCTAACTATATAGATATGGGTAATTTTGCTCATTGTTGAAGGCTGTACAGGGAAAAAAGTTGTAAACTAATTTATGCCATTTGGTCTCTGTGGAGTGTTGTCTCATTGGCAATCATACCACATCTTATTTTTGAACATGTTTATCCATTTTGCAAAGGTTTGTTGGTAGAGGGAAATTTCAGAGTATTCATAATGAATGAAGAATATCAGCCAAAGAACTGTCTTTAATTTAATTATTGATAACAGAGGCTCCATTATAATAAGTCTTCAATTGAAAAAGAAATTTAAAATTAAAAAACTTAGCACCACTTTTATTGTTCATGTAACAAAACGATTTTATCCAAACCATCATAAACTAAAAATTAAGACGTCACAAAAAACTTCAAGGATTATAGGAATAAAGTTATGTAACTTCATCAATTATGAATTACTGTTTCAATTCTTAATTCAAAAGGAAAGAAAAAATACTATCAATACAGATATCAAAAAGTTCTTGATGTAAAAAAATCACAAATATTTTAATACATGTAGTGTGATTTTATATCTTTTGATGATAAACAAATATTTGATTAGTAGCTATGCTAAATCTAAGCCTGTTATCTTATTATAAATAGATGTAGAAATGTTTTAAACTTCAAATAATGTACTTATGAATATGTTTTATAATAAACTTGAATGTTTTAATGGTATGGTCTCTTATAATTCTGTATAAAATGCCTCTTTTCTATATCTTTGTATTTTTAAACTAAATGTAATGTTGTACTATATGTTATTGAGAGATGAGACTTAACTAATATTAAATTTAATGGAAATACATAAGTCCTATATTAATTCAAAGTAATAAGAGGTGCAGTTATAAATTATTTATTATACAATGATCATAAACATGATAAATAAATAAATGTTAAATATTTATGTAAAATTTGTTGTATGGGTGCTTGTGCTTATTCACGCCTGGTAAACCATCTAATCTCAACCAAATGTTGAGACGGAAAAAAGTATTCTGGCACTTCCTGTTGAGCTATTCTGGTTCAAAATATTCAAAATAAACACAGGGTAGGTTGAATTTTCGTCAATTTACTGAAAATCAATGCGTTTTTTGTAAAATCGGAGAATGTCATGCCAGAGATACTTGAATTACAGTTTGTCTCGTGTATAACACAAATGAATGGGGTTTAAAATGACATGGTAATGACTTTTCTCCAGCAGGTAAATGTGGCCAGCGCAGTCAGCTATTGACAAAATGACAGTGATATCATTGATAAACTAGCATATATATTAGTCAATTGGTATTTTTCTAAAACATTATAAACATAAAATTATAGTTTGTTCCTTTTCTTTACTAATATAATTTCATTGTGCTAAATATGTTATAAAGTATGTCATGTTGAGATTTTCTGGTATCGGTTGAGATATTCTGGAACAATGTTGAGATCTTCTGGTGAATGAAATTTTCAACTATAAAAAGGAAGATGTGGTATGACTGTCAATGGGACAACTGTCCACAAGAGACCAACATGACACAGACATTTAAAATAACCATAGGTCACGTACAGCCTTCAACAATGAGCAAAGCCCATACCGCATAGTCAGCTATAAAAGGCCCCGATATAACAATGCAAAACAATTTAAACAAGAAAACTAAAGGCCTTATTTATATAAAAAAAAATAACGAAAAACAAATATGATTCAATAAGTAACACATAAACAAACGACAACCACTGAATTACAGGCTACTGACTTGGGACAGGCACATACATGAATAATGTGGAGGGGTTAAACATGTTAGCGGGATCCCCCCTTACCTGGGACAGTGGTATATATAACAGTACAACATAAGAACATAAGAACGAACTATAAAAATCAGTTGAAAAAGGTTTAACTCATCAGATGGACAAAAATACAATTGGACGTGGCCGGGTTCTTGAACATCCCGACAACACAAAGACAATAGGAACAGATCTGAGAGTACACGCAGTTATCTGACAGCTACTGTAGTTCAAAGCCACTAACAACTAATAAAAAAATCATGCATCTAAGACTAAACTATCAATCCGTACACATCCAATATCCAATGAATTTAGTGTAAAGACGTCATAAACAGTCAGAGAAAAACATGACCTTGTGTAGCTTAGTATCAATTACATATACAACTGTCAAAATTCATAAACTTGCCGTATATTGTTTGACATTTCAACAGTCATTTTAATCTTGTCTGTAGTTATCACAGCAGCTTCTAAAGAGGCCGTTGGTTGTAATAGAGTCTAAATAGTAATTAGCTGTGGTTTTTTTTTTTTTAAAGTACTAGTATTAAAGTTCTAACGCTGGAGATTAAGTCTAGCGTTTGAGATGTAGTTTTGCACAGAATCTTTAACGTCAATAATGTTGTAATTGGCATCTCCAGGGCTAGAATTTATTTATTTTTTTATGTGTAACATATTTGTTTTTCGTTCATTTTTTTTATATATTAATAAGGCTGTTATTTTTCTCGTTACAATTGTTTTACATTGTCATTTGGGGTCTTTTATAGCTGTCTATGCAGTATGGGCTTTGCTTATTATTGAAGGCCGTACGGCGACCTCTAGTTGTTACTTTATGTGTCATTTTGGTCCCTTGTGGAGAGTTGTATCATTGGAAATCGTACCACAGAAAGAACATTGATAATAAATGATACATAATGAAAAAAAGGTAAAAACAATATGGTAGTTAGTTCTTGGTATCATTAATATTTTGGCTCACTTTTAATCATGATCAGCAAATATGGTTTATTCTGACATTATTTTTTTTCTTATTCCTCTTCCAACCCATTTTTCGGCTTATTACACGTCCGTCTTATTTGGTCATTACATCGCGAACTCCTAACGGATGCAAACATTTTGTAAATGTAAAACTTTTGTTTATCCTTTCGGCGTTCGTTCGAGCTATCTGGTAAGGTGTGACCACAGTTTTTAGCAGTTATCGCATGCTTAGCATAGACACACACAATTTTTTTTAGAATTTAAGTTGACCAGGCCAGAGTTCAAACTAACTATCTCCCACAATTTTATACCTACGTCGAATCCAGTTTTAAAATATTTTAAAAGAAAACTGAATTAATATTCAGAAATGGATAATCATTAAATTCATTCATTTCATCAAAAGTTATTCTCATTTAAAAAATTGCAAAGGAGATGTACATACAATGGAGATTACCTCTAACTGTCATAATTGAAGGAGAACTGTTCTAGCGGACAAATGTGGTAACTATCTCCTGACACTTTTAAGACAGTTCTAGCTAGAACAGTTCTAACCAAGAACTGATTTGGTCATTGGTAAGTTCTATACCTAGAATCGATTTACACAGTTCAACCTGGAACTGATCCTGACAGTTCCACGGCTAAAAAAATCTTAGTCTCGATCATTCAGCCGCTTTATTTTTCAAAGTAGATATATTTAAATATGCGTCTGGGTAATCGAGACTAAAAAAATCTACGACTAGAACAGAACTGCGACCTGATTTCGCCACGAACGCATCACGATTGTTTTGAACATGTTTAAATTAATAAAACGTCACTTATAATACTAAACAAAGCAATTTTAAAATCGAATCACATTTTTTTTTTGTGTGATAAGTATTATAATGACAAAAATGACATCTTTTACTCATATTTAAGTTATCACCACCTTTTACCTGAAATAATGTGTACGATAAAATAAACCTAGAAAAGGGGTACTGTTCGATTGTTTAGTTTTTAACTATTTTATCTCTTTATAAATGAACGCATTTTCGGCATTAAATAAATTTTGATCTCTGTTAGGAATCGAAATCATCCAAATCATACTAATAAATAACATTGTAAAATAATCTTATTTATATTTGTAAGACATGATTTTTCTATCGGCAATGCTTAAAATTGTATCTGAGTGTATTAGATTTTATGTTACCACAGACAGAAAACATGAATCAGGTTAACCGTAAAAAAAGGTAAGTTCGAATAGTACAGCGCAACCAGAAAGTCTCAACATTGTGACAGAAAGACTCAACCAATACCTTTATATCTCAACCATTTATATTTTTTTTATTTTTCTGCTCAGAGTAGGCTTGACAAAAAAATATTTGGGCAATTTACAGACGTGGTTATCGTAAAGCCTAAAAAAACACAAATAATTGACATATTTTCTTGCTAAGTCATTAATATCATAGCAGTTCTATCGGATTCCAAGAAAGTAAACATTATTATCCTAGGAGAAAAATGATTGTGACTTCAATTTAAAATATTTTAAACCAAGAAGAGACATATGAGTTACAATTATGATTTACTATGGCATGACATTCTCCGATTTTACAAAAAAGTCATTGATTTTCAGTAAATCGACGAAAATTCGACCTACCCTAGTGTTTATTTTCAATATTTTGAACCAGAAAAGCTCAACAGGAAGTGCCAGAATACTTTTTTCCGTCTCAACCATTTGGTTGAGATTAGATGGTTTACCAGGCTGTTATTGCCACTCCAACTTGTCTATAGATATCTGGTGGCCATTTTTAATAAAGAACTCTGGGGAAGCTGTACAAGGAGAGAACATTTTCCTACCACTCGAGATTGGAGGTTGGTTTACCAATTAGTCAACCATGGTCAAATGTACCACCAAGGTCACAAAGGTAGAAAAACCATGGTTGTTAAACTGACCATAGTCAACACCTTAAAATTTTGAGCTTATCAACCAAGGACAGATGTATGACCATGGTTGACCATGGTAGGAACAAGAATGTGTCCATAGTACACAGATGCCCCACTCACACTATCATTTTCTATGTTCAGTGGACCGTAAAATTTGGGTCAGAACTCTAATATGGCATTTAAATTAGAAAGATCATATCATAAGGAACATGTGTACCAAGTTTCAAGTTGATTAGAACTCAATTTCTTCAAAACTACCTTGACCAAAAATTATAACCTGAAGCGGGACACGCGGATGGACAAACAGATGAACAGATGAACTGACCCACAGACCAAAAAATGTAATGCCCCTCTACTATTGTAGGTGGGGCATAAAAATGAAAAACCATGGTTATACCATGATATCAATGGTGAGTGATGGTAACCATGGTCAGAGAAGTGGAAAACCATGGTGTAAAACACATCCAACCATTGTGGAACCAACTGTGAGCGATGGTAACCATGGTCAAACATATTCAACTATGGTTGCATTGTCAGGGGAACTGTCTTCATGCAGGAAACAGCCACTCTTGTAAATCAAGACTGCAGTCAAGCACAAGTTGCCATGAGCAGGGCTCAAACTCATAACTTGATGTTTACAGGATAATACTTAATCACTGTATATGAAAATATGAGTTTTATGTCAATTTCAATTGAACTATTCCGTGATCAACAAGTCATATAACTCTTTTTCCATTAATCGTTAATTTTTCATCAAATTTCAATTCTTTATCTAGAAATATATCACTTATAATTTCTGTATAAAGCTTATAATTAAATTCATTTCTCAAAATCCTCAATTGGTTTTTCATGTCAAACTAATATTTTTAGATTTGAATCAAAATTATGATATTTTATTTAGAGCAGGTCATTCATAGCAATTAATTTAAAAAGGAGATAATTTAACGAATAAGAATCATTTTCCTGATCAGAATGGAGTGCGAAAAACAATCTATAACCATCTGAATGTTACTGACCACCAAATTTTTTCAGGGTTTTTTTGTTTTGTTTTTTTTTGTGAAGAAATTCCTGGCAATAATCTCCTATATAAATATCTAAACTCTGAAATAACATATTTACACTTTTGGTATTGACCTGAATTTTGTCTCCAAATGACCTTAGATCTGCTCTAATAACTTATCGGACCTTATTGGACCTCAACCAACAATTTTTTTTAAATTGTTACCTAAATTTTTTTAAATTGTGAAGTCAAATTTAATGGGAATATGGATGATTTTACGTAACGGCATTAAACAAATTTGCAAACATGAAAATACATTTATTTCAGCATCTTCCTTATTTTTTTTTCATTTCCAACAGCAAAATTTAATGGTACATCAGATAGAATTTACTTTGTCCCATCCCTCAAACCAGTCTAATCCCTAAAATCTGTTCCACGATCCTCAAAATCAGTTCTGCAGAAAATAAGCAGAAGCTTTAAAAGGTGGATGATTAAACAGCTCCATCGGATAAATTAAATTAATTCATATCACTGAAAGTTTAATGAAGCTTTAAATTAATGTTGAAATTAATCTTTGCACTTTTACCAAATTAAGGTTCTTAAGCCTAAGATGAATATATGGATATAATTCTGACATTTTACACAGGTCCACTAATAAGCTTAACAACTATGGCTGCAGACAAAATGAAACGAGAGATAAAATTATCCTTAAATCATTAATTTCGTTTGTCTCTGACATTTCTAAGCATATAATTTGTGAAAGAAGCATACAAGAGATAAGACAAATTTGTTACACTGGTCTTCTGTGGAGCTAATTCAAATTAGAAAAAAAATGCATTATTTCCAGGAACTTTAACACAATTCATTGTGAGAACAATGTGTTAGACAAAATCAGTCACTGTGATTATACTAAAGGCAAATTATCCCAATTATGCTAAATATTTATAAAATGTCACCACTCATTAATATGATAGTTTTCTTTAACATATCAAGGTCAAACTTTTCCCAACTTCCGTGTTCCTGTTAATATAACTACTAACTGGGTGTTCAACTTTAAACCTGATCAACAAACAGACAGCCTATCAGATTCAGTGTGAGGTCCATTTTCTCTGAACTTTTAAAAAGTACACATCTTTATTTAGGGGCCATGCAGCAAAGCTTGCCTCCCTGTGCAGGATTTTATTCGCTGTGTTAAAGACCGTTTAATGGCCTTGTGCTTTTTCTGCTCTTTAGTTGGGTTGTCTCTTTGACCCATTCACCTGATTTCCATTTACATTTTTATGACACTAGAAACAGATGGGAAGATTTTTTTTTTATAACACCTTCACACCAGCCTCAACCAGAAATCATAACTTGCCAAATGTGTTATCACAACAAATCAGTTTATACCAATATTGTGAGCGCATTTGTTTCTATTACCTAAACGATGTAAAAGATTACGCGCGTAGTCGCTTAATCCATTTGTTTCTTACATTTTTTGGTCAACGTTGACATCGTACACATAAACGATGTACGCGCAAAATAGTCGCGTAGTCGTTGATCGTTTATCGTTGGGACGTGTAAACGATAAATTTGTTTCTGTTGTTTAAATAATTACGAGCACATGTTGTTTTCGCAAAGTCCTGGTTATTTATTTCCCGCACTTTTACCTGTTTGTTTACAGTGCGTGAGTGTAATCTATTTCTGTCTGACTACGTGGGGTCGATAAAGTTAATAAAATGATGTATTTGTTTCTAGCAGCTTAACATTTACTAAACAATAGTCATCGATGACAAAATTTCGGGTAAGAAACAAATGTATGCACTCTGTGTCTCTTGCTTGTGGTTAAAGTTTAATGCTTTTTAAGTTTTAGTAGGTATGTCTGTAGTCTGTACCTTGCTATAGGTCTTAAGTTTGTCTCTGAAAACCTTTGAGCAACTGTTATTAAGTAGAACAGCAATAAAAACATTCTTCCTATTAAAGACTGGTTATTAGAGAAATATTAATTTAAAATAACAAATTTTTTCCACCTCCCTAATTAAGCAAACTGGTTTACTTTTATTTATTGTTACTTGGATGGAGAGTTGTCTCATTGTCACTCATACCACATCTTCTTATATATTGTATAAATTTGACTATTCTGAAATGTCCCTTTTGGTATATCATATATCTTTACATCTCTATACGGTACATATTTATATGTCCTGCAGATCAAATGTTCCGAGTTCAGCTTGAAACCAGAAGGTAAATCCAGAGAGGCAATTAGGAAATGAAATTGAAATATTATTACTTTCATTCACCCATTTCATACAAGGATTTTTTCGTTTTTTAGTGTTTAATCAAAATGCCACCACCAGCTTTCTTGGGTTTTCCCGAACATTTCATTCAATTTTTATCTCAAGTTCTATCATTTACCCAATAAAAGCTAGACCTATATCAATTCCTCTTTTTTCTTTCTTTCAATAATACACTTATCCTTTATACATTTATAAAAGAGGTGCCTTAAAGTCCATGGTAGAATTCACTACAAATTAGATTTATAAGCCAAACATCACAATTATATCAATTCCCATCTATAAAAGTATGAATATTGGTTTAAAATTGATACTAATGAAACAGTTTATCTATAACAACCAATGACACGAAATTGAGATACAAGTTTTTCCATTATATGTTTTACAATCTAACCTAAGTTAAGAACACTTGTCAGCTAAGAAAACAACGACATATTGATCCAGTTACATTGGAAAAAAACATAAATGAATGTCTAAAAACTAAGGAGAATAAATTCAGAAATTTAAACCTCTTGTCTACTTAAGTTTGCTTTCTTTTCCTGCATTCAAATTATTCAAACGCACCTAAGGGAGCTACCATTTGATTTTTATGGGGGGGCTAGGATGAAATTTGAAAAAAATAGGCAGGACAGGAGTTTTGAGTTAAAAAAAAAAGGCAGGATGAGACACTTGCAAAAAAAAAAGTCAGGACGACAATTTAGGTAAAAAAAAGTCAGGATAAACTAAAAAAAAAAAAGGTAGGACCGAACAGAGTGAAAAATAAAAAGGCAGGACAGAGATTACAGCTAAAAAAAAATGCAGGACAAAATTTTTCATCCTAGCCCCCCCATAAAAATCAAATGGTAGCTCCCTAATAGTAAATGGCAAGGTTATAAAATAGGCCATGTCAGATTGGCCACAATAAAACCCTGTGCATTAGTTCAGCATTGAGACACCAAATAATTCAAAACAGATAACTTTGGTACACCTGCAGTAACTAAAAGAATACTGCATAGTGTAATCTAAGCCATTATATCAACTAGATGTCTGGCGTTAGCATATTAAATTTTCATGACATTTCCTTAGTCATTGGGCTGTCAGTCAACCAGAATAAAATGCAAATTCAATCTATTAGTCATCATTATACACTTACTAAAAAATCAGATTAATATTAATGCAGAATTAATTACAAAAAAAGTCCAGACAACTATGATTTCAGAAGGTCAGATTTAGAACAGACATGAATAACACTAAGTACCAAGTTTTCCTGAAAAAGGAACCATGGAAGTAATGCACCTTAAAAAAGACACAATCCTCAAAATGAAAATATACAAACAGAAAAAAGTTTTATAAAATAGATATTCCACTAAAAACTATAAAAAACGTATAAGCTCTGTGAAAGAATATATAAATAGTTGAATTCATTCATCAAGTACAATTTTAAAATATAAAGTGTGCATCATTTGATCAAAAGAATTCACAAAACACTAAAAATCTATAAATGCACTTCTCCGCTCCATATCCATACAAGTAAGTCAACTTAGAATCAAAGCTTTAATCATTTACATTTAAATTCCTTTGGATCTATCTAAAAATACATTATCTGTATGATGTAACATTAGCTTAAAGGAAATTTGATGCTTGCATTACATGGTCTAAAATATAACAGAAGATATCATTCAGATACCAAGTTTTCTGAAAGAAAATCTTTAATTTGTACACTGCAGCCAACTGATAAGTACAACCAATAGACCAAGGACATTGAATGAGTGCACACATAACTCCGATAAGGAGCCTATGAAATGGAAAAACTATGTAAGGATAATTTGTTAAGTTATAATTTACAAGGAATGAATCGAACAAGAAATTCCGTTTACTGATTTTTACATCTTTATGAAGAAAACAACACATTTTCATTTAGTAATTCAAGTTTACAAATTCCAACACGCCACTAACCTTTATTAATTTTCCCCAAGTCAAAATCTGACTTAATTAATATGATGAATGAAATCAGATATGAACAGCATACAGAAGTCAATTAATAATCAGCTAAAGAAATCTCAAGGTTTAGACCCTTGGTATCCAGAATTTATGGTAGTCAATTAATACCAGTGTAGAAATCAAATTATCAATAATCCAAACCTACATCTCCATGTAAAGGGTTAATGTTATCATGTTTTTACTTTCTTTAATCTTGTCAATCAAAATCAAGACAAGAAATCATCCTGCTATAGATCAGTTCAGACTTCATACTTAATACATTCTTACATCAATCAATGTACTGCCAAACTACCTCAGACTTGTTCAGTTAAATTTATTTTTATCACAACATTATTTTAAAAACACAACACAATTAATTTAGTGTTGTTGAAATTACATAACACAGGCCAAGGAATTTTTTGGAAAATCTAAGATACCTTGTCTAACTGAATCTTAAGTTGATGTATCTCAACATCTAATTGCAAAATGTGAAACATTGAAATGTGAAACATCGAAATGTGAACTATGTTGATTGATTGTTGGTTGCTTAATGACCAGTGGCAAACATTTTATATGCATGTTCAGGAAAAGGCTAAATTAACAATCAATACAATACATGTAGGTACTAAGGTTATGTCAATAGAGGGTCAGTGGATTGGATCCAGAAATTTTCAAATGTGGGGCCCACTGTCCGTCAAGAGGGGGCCAGCTCTCGTCACGCATTCAGTGATTCCTCTTTATAACCAAACCAAAATTTTTCCTCAAAAGGGGGGGGGGGGGGGGGGGGGTGGAAGGAAGGGGCTGGGACTCCCCTAAATCTGCCTCTGGAGGTTGGCAAAGATGAAAGATCCATTTCCATTGACCCTACACTATAACAAGGTAGATGACAAAATGTTGAATACCACAAATGAAGTATAACACTTAAACAATACTCCCAACAGTGTGGCGGAGGCATAAAACCATAATTCTTTCCTTCATATGTTCATCCCAAGAGGAAGAAATACCAAATTGATTATCGCACTGCATATGATTGTAATCACAAATGATTTCAGTTAATTTTCCCTCAGTTCCTTCAAGACATATTCTAAGCATGTAATGGCACTGCTAATGATGTAAAATCACAATTATTTACAACAATTCAAAAAAAATGTGTCATCCATTAAATTTTTAAGAGACCTTTATAAACCACAATACAGGAAGGAATTTAGACACATTTATCAGTCATACTGTGAGTATCAAACCAAAAACATGTTATACCTTAAATGTTGAAATTCAAAGTGCTTAGCATTCATATTTGAGAAAAAAAAACAATGAATGCTGTTTCTTCAACTTAAGTCAGTAACAGCAATAACAGGGAGAAGAAACACTGTGGATTCGTTTATTTTTTAGGGTACCAATTTTCATGGATTAATGAAAATTTATCTTACATTTTCATTGATATTTAATTTTGATTTTGCCAAAGTCTGCATATACCATGTATACTTAACCTTTAGAAAATTCACTAATCATTGAACATTTAATTTAGTGGTTCACCTGTACCAATGAAAATTGGTATCCAACGAATTATAATGAATCCACAGTACATCTTCATCCTTCAGTCTCAGTTGGATAGTTGTATCATTGACATAATACCACATCACATAATTTTTACATTGTCCAGCCTCTAATATTATTATCTATTTTAGGTGAAATTATTTTATCGTAATGCCGTCTCTTTTAAATGTTTATTCTTTAAATTTATAATGCTAAAAAAGTCAATAAAAAACATGTTTATAAAATTAAATCCTATTTACCTGCTTTCATCTTGAATCCATTAATTTTGATGGAGATTTAGGCAGCCAAAAATAGGTGTTAATATAAAGTCACCAAACTGTTAATATATTGTACTAACCAAACATACAGAACCATCTGCTATATATGATATTACCAAAAATAATACGTCTAAATATCACCATGACATTATATATTAGTCTATATATTTTCAAAATTGACATGTTATTGTTGTCACACTGATAATCACAGCCGGAGATGGTAATGCTACAGAAGAGAGCTTAAACCATTTTATATTCTTAATTCTGTCCAAACTGACATGAAAATTTAGAATATACAAAAGTTCTTGCTAATATCTGTAAGAGTATACATTGTATATAATTAGTTGTTAATTCTGTAATGTGTGTAATTCCTTTTTAATAACTAGCATGAGTTATTCATTATTATGGCTTTGACTTTTGTAGACAGTTGATCCTTCTCTGCAGACTCCCAACACAGACTCAGTTTAAACTTCAATCCAAGTTTTTTATTATTATTTAATCAGATTTAAGCCATAAAATACTCTTTTTTTTTTAAATCTGACATTTACATGATTTTTTTACTTTTAGAGATAATCTAGACAACAATTATACCAGAATAATGGGAGACAATTCTGCAAAAACAAAACCTACTTTAACAGGAATCTACATATTAAACCAAGCATGAGTTATTTCCCCTATTTAAGAGTTATTTCTTACCTAAATTGTTTTTCAGCTAAATGGAGTCTAAAAAAATATTTTGAATGATAATAAATATTCGATTCCATTGAAAAAGAACCGCAACAACATTCATGATTATTCCATTATTTATCACTACATCTGATCAGATTAACAATAACTTGAACATCCCTTTGGGGATATAACCTACACATAGTTTCATAAAAATCTGGAAAAAATTGCGCACATGAGAGCTCTGATGCTGCAATTTTTCATATAATTAAAGTTTCTAAAGGGCATAACTCTTTAACATTTTTGATCACTTTCAAGACTTTGCTGATATAAATCTATGGAGTAAATATAAAAAAGAAGATGTGGTATGATTGCCAATGAGACAACTATCCACAAAAGACCAAAATGACACAGACATTGACAACTATAGGTCACTGTATGGCCTTCAACAATGGGGAAAGCCCATACCGCATAGTCAACTATAAACGGCCCCGATAAGACAATGTAAAACAATTCAAACGAGAAAACTAACGGCCTTATTTATGTAAAAAAAATGAATGAAAAAAAAATATGTAACACATAAATAAGCAACAACCACTGAATTACAGGCTCCTGACTTAGGACAGACACATACATAAATATATAATAAATAATGTGGCGGGGTTAAAGTTTTATAAAAATCTAGCAAGAATTGTACAAATGAGAGTGCTAACAAGACAGAGTGGACAGACTGCATTGTTTTGTCCCCTGCAACAATTATCACGGGGTGACTCAATTCAGGGTTGCACTATTTCATCCTATCTTATACCCTAAAGCCAGTAAAGGTAGACATTTTTTGACAACCAGAATATACATATGAAGCATTGGTTGTCTCCCCTGTAAATTACACAGTGCCCCTAGTGGTGATAAATAATCATGACAATTTAAAGTGTCATTACGGAACTTCGAGTGACATACTGTTAACTACTGTGTTTTCTATTATTTTGTTTATATTATTTTCAGGTACATGGTACTTGGTGGGTTTAGTTTATAGTTTAGTAAAGACATTAGAATAGACAATAGAATTATATTGAAGCCATAAATAGCCAATCAACAATACTTCACCATAAACATTGAAATAACTAAAATCAAACTTCTAATCTATGTACTTTTATTTGTAACAAGACTTCAACATTCTTGACAATAGGCTTCAATTCTGTTGACTTTTAAAAAGTTTCAAAAGTGTGTTCATCATGCAAAATGAAAGCAATTTCCACTCCTAAATGTCTTGGAATGATTAAATACATACAGTTTAATGATTAAATGTTCTGTTCTTATACAGTTTTATGTTTTTGCAATTTAATTAGTGACACAATGATATAAAGATGTGTGCTTATTTCAAAACCATTGAGGCACTTCTAAAACACTCCAATTCAAAAGATAAGAGTCAATATTTTCTTTGGACTTTTAAGTAAGTCAATTCTAAACATTCTTTACTCATTGCTAAGTGACATAAACAGCAAACATTCATGCTTCAAAAAAAAGAACTTATTGAATTAATTCTTTTTTTCCAATAGAAAGGTCACAAATGCTATGTTTGTTCGATATTTCAGCACTTTTCCAAGAGCAGCTGCGTTGAAGTCTCAGCATTTAATGCAGAATTATAAATTAACAGCTATTTTACATCATTTCCAAACAGATATATACTAATTTAATCTCATAATTATTGAAGAATGGTTCAGAATTGGTCTCCTTTTTATCCCTTAATAATTAACTCAATTCATATACATTTTTTAATATAAGAGGTTCACTTAAGGGTCATCAATGATTATAAGTAGTGTAATCTGGGAAGCACTCAAACTCAAATATCTGGTGCAAAATAAAATTAATTTATTTACTTATGTCTGTCATTTGATTACTTATAGTATGATCTTCTTCTTTTGTGTACATCAGGCTGTCTTAAAAATATTATGCAACTATATATATATCTTAAAATTCATGACTATAATATGACTTAAATGTTCAAAGGAGATGTGTGTTAATTTAGGGCTTTTGGGGACAAATTTAGTTTGCTAGCAGATTTCTTGAAATATCTCAAAACTTTTGATGATAACACTAAGGAATCTTATACAAAACAAGTACATAAAGGACATACTGATCTAACATGATTTTTTGAAGGGTATTAAGGGACGACATCAAAAGTTCAATGAAGGATAAAAAACTTAATTCATATAGTTTTTTTACTGACCCCCCCTACCCCCCTCTTAACTTAATTTGGGAAAAATTGATTGACCAATAAGGATATATGTAAAATCGATGTCAATTTATACAAAACTTGCAGGAATTTGACCCCCCCCCCCCACCCCCACCCCCAAACTATTTGAATAAAGTTTTTTATCCTTCATTGATTTTTTGATGTAGTCCCTAAGTTTATTTTATTAAAATCTATGATAGACAATGTATTCTTTCCACGTAATTATATCGTTTAATAAATCCACAATCAACAGAATCCATACCAATCCCCAATCTAACAAAATAATCAAATCCTATTTTATTGACAAAATAAATTAAACAAAATTTCAATTAAGCAGAGAACACATTTAAATGCAATATTTCTACGGTTTTCAGATCCCTGACAATCTCCTGTTTGAAATCAATTTAGCCGATTCTAAAAACGGGTGTTACGAAGTGTCGTCTAATGAGTTGTTACTGACACTGATTGTTGGTTATGTAACGACACCTCTTTAGTTAATTTATCATTGCCTACTGCATTTCCAAGCATAATGATACAATACGAAGCTTTAGCTAACAAGTATGACAAGACCTAATTCAAAACAGTCACATTTGGTTTCTATGTAGAAACCTGAGGAATTTTAAGCTAGCTTCTTTCAATGTCGATCTGATTACTCTGCACTTTGCAATGTAAAAGATAAGATGTAGAACATTGAGAAATACCTACATTCCATTGACAAATACAAATGCAAAGAAACATTTCTTCTTCACTTCACACTCATAGACCTTCAACATTCTCTAAATTTACCAAAATTGTTCTATCATACAATATCTCCTTTTATTCATACTACTCTATATACAGTGTACTTGAGATAGGAAATTATGGATTTTTAACTCTGTACCAAACTTTTCAGTAACTTAATTGAAGTCAGATTGACATTTAACCTCAGCTGGCCACCCCAATAAATCATATTTTAATTGTCCAAGATGTAAAAAAAATTATCTGAAATTTATAATTTTCACCTGAAATGGTGGAAATTTGAAAATTGAAATTTGCCAAGTATTATGGGTGTATCATGTACATAACCACCACTCTGTCAATATTTACATCTCATTTCTCCAATCAATACAGTATGTATGAATGTTTATTTTCAGGTCCTTCATTTAAATGTATAAACTACCAGGAAACCCTCATCTTTACAGGATCTTTACAACATGAAATTTGCATGATAAAAAGTAGTTTTCATCCTGTTTACACAACACTCTAATAACAATTGTCAATTTATTGTACTTTTGAAAAAAAATATTCGATGCATCTTTTAATCAATGAAACAGTAATATTTTATGCTGTTGCACAGCAATCGGGTCGTTATCTTTGAATTAATCTAGACAAATAATTCTAATAAAGACAATTATATTAATGATTATTGCAGGTAACAAATGGAGGTGTGAATCATCCAGCAAACAAATAAAAGATCTCAATCGCTAGTTGACAAGATGAATTATATTTCAAGTACCATACAAAGCCAGCTGTTGACTGAAAAAGGCCTTCAGCTTCGAGAGACCACATGTATAACAATTTCATGTAAAATTTATTTTCATAACTATGATCCTAGTAAGCATCTTTGACCAAATACAAATAGAAATTGAAGTATAGTATATTCAGTGCCAATGAGAGAATTATCCATAAGATGTGGTATGAGTGCCAATGAGAGAACTATCCATAATAGATATAAGAAGATGTGGTGATCAGTGGCATTCTTTTATATGGTTATCAGCGGCATTTGGTAATGTGGTGATCAGAGGCATTCTTTTATATGGTTATCAGCGGCATTTGGTAATGTGGTGATCAGAGGCATTTGCCTGCCTTTAATGTCTTTATTATTATTTTGGTAATGTGATGATCAATGGCATTTTTTAATGTGGTGATCAGTGGCATTCTTGAATATAGTTACCAGTAGCATTCAGTAATGTAGTGATCAGTGGAATTTGTTAAAGTGGTAATCAGTGGCATTTGTTTGTGATGTGATCAGTGCCATTTGCTAATGTGATGATTAATGGCATTTGTTAATGTGGTGATCAGTGGCATTCTTTAATATGGTAACCAGTGGCATTTAGTTATGTGGTGATCAGTGGCATATGTTTATGCGGTGATCTGTAGTATTTGTTTATGTGGTTATCAGTGGCATTTGTTTATGTGGTGATCAGTGGCATTTGGTAATGTGATGATCAGTGGCATTCATTAATGTGGTGATCAGTAGCATTCTTTAATATGGTGATCAGTGGCATTTGGTAATGTGGTGATCAGTGGCCTTCGGTAATGTGGTGATCAGTGGCATTCAGTAATGTGGTGATCAGTTGCATTTGTTTATTGTGGTGATCAGTGGCATTCAGGTTATGTGTTGATAAGTGGCATTTGGTAATGTGGTTCGATCAGTGGCAATTTTTTAAGTGTTGATCAGTGGCATTTGTAAGTGGTGATCAGTGGCATTTGGTAATGTGGTGATCAGTGGCATTTGGTAATGAGCCTGTGATCAGTGGCATTCTGTAATGTGATAAGGAGGAAAATATTGACAAGATTGTCACTACAACAAGACTGGAACATATCTGTGACACAGATTTTCCATAACAGTCAGCCAAAGAAAGTTCATTGAGTCTGTGTCTGATTGATATACAACACACATCTATGTATAATTTAATTTGTTATACTTTTTTTACGATTTCCCTATTACTGTAAGTTCTACGATATTTATCTTTTTTTAACAAATGGGTCAATACTTATTTCCAATCTAATAGTACAGTACACTTCTGACTTATCTATATTTGGAACTATTATGAAACCATTATATCCCGTAACCTTGCATTTTGTATTGTTATTGTTTATATTTGAATGTTTTTACTATTTTCCCACTGAAATCACTTTTATTGTAGAATTCCAATATCACGATCTTATACAACACAATATAAAATCCTATCATATATCTAATATTTACATTATATATTATGGTATAAAATTAATGATCTGACAAAAGACAATTAATTATCAGGCTTTGATTTCATTTTCTCATTTGTTCCCAAACCGTTTGTTTGTGAGACAATTAACCAACTTAAAAAGCAAAATAATAAATTTAAAATCAATTATTCATTTTTTATTCTACATTAGCGTAGAAAAGGTGCAGTTGCGAGTCTTTTTCCATCGCCATTAAAGTCACAAGATATAAATGATTAATTATGAAAGCTATCGGAGTCCAATTTAATAAACTTTAATTGTATTTCATTGTTTCAATCTAAACAATAGTGGAATTTCCATTTTACAATTTTCCTTGCATCTCTATAATCTTAGATTTGTTACACGAAACATTACTTTGAATAATTTGGAGAAAAAAAATGTTGAGCAAATTTTGAAGGCTAAAATGTTACATAACCTCCCCCAACGGTGTTTTCTAAATCTTATTACATGCAATTATGACTTTATCAAATCTATTATTCATGCTGAAAACTTAAAAAGTAATTACTCCCGTTTAATTATCATTTCACCTGAAAGTTAGCATTAGAAATAATGTTACACTGTGTGACATAATGCTCAATGTTAATTGCCTATAAAAATAATAAAATTTGTCCTAAAACTGTGAGCCTTAATTTTGCTAAAAAAAAAAAATTCTTTATTCTGCTGCCTAAATGACAAGTACACTGAATCTTCTTTTATTGAAAACAACATGTACTAAATGAATGCATTCCATCTCATCTCCTCAATCTTGAGCAATTAAAGGATGACTTTATTTCAGTCCGTATGTTAAGATGTTTAACCTTTCCTCCATAATGACGCCTTTTGACGCCACCCCCTTTACTCCATAATGACGCCTTTCGACGCCTGTGTAGTGCCTCAGTTGAAACGTATTACCTAGGATAAAATTTCATCAGACTTTAAAAAAATGTATCTAATATAAAAAGGATATTCATTAGAACATCTGACAGGAATTTCATTGATGAAACATTTGTTTTCGCAATTCATTAATACTTTAAACCTGATGATTATTTTTCACTGAAAAAATCCTATGAGAATCAAGTACATGTATGTAAAAAAAATTCCATGGATGCATTAGGTTAGGTGGACAGATACATAAAGTATGACCAGATGGACAGATAGATGGACCAGGTGGACAAACAGACAGACTATGCTTCCTAAATATTTGTAACCCCCAAAAATTTTTTTGAGGAGCCTGGATAATGAACCAACATGTGTTTTAGTTAGATTCTTGCAATTGTAATAATGTTAAAAAGTCCTGCACATTCCAGATGCTACTCTAACTATATTATGTAATTGTAAAGAAACTACAAAATGTATTGTTATATTTTGATCTTACATCTCATAACAATATAACTTAATTTTGTCTCTATTGTACCTGATCATAAGGTTTATGTGCATGTAAACTGTTTTACACCTGTTTTATTATCATATGGTTAAATCATCAGTACTAATAAAGGAAGAGATGGATTTCATTGAGCCCCCAATCTCCTCTGAAACAATATAAATATATATTTTATTTGTGATATGACTGTAAATGCAGTGTATTGTACTTCCTAAATTTGTCTTTGAAACAATCTTTTATCCACATAAAACAACATTCACCTTATGGCTATTTGTCTGCCATTACTGGATATCACACAGGTTCCCATAAAATTTTGACGTCATAATTTTAAACAAAATATCTCACGCCACAAAGGAAAATGATTGTTGTATGCGCAAAAGTTCAAGCGGCCGGGTCAGCAGGGATTAGCAATAAGGTGTATTTTTTGAGAAAATTAAACCCAATTCGGAGTTTAGATGAGGCTGAGTTTAACAATTTGAGTCATACGCTTTCGCGCATGCTCTGAGTAGACAAACTTCTTACGTGTATTTAAAAACGTCTTTTTTTCAACACTTATAGTAATGTCCATTTGTATCCCTATGTTAATAGCATCTCTAGTATATTACAATATTTTCCTGAATAATAAACATTCATCTTTTTTTAAGAGATTAATTTTAATACAACAGTATTTCGTGCTAAATTTCAATAAATTTGACTCTGAGTTACATAACACATGTACTTAAATTAAGTTTGAATCCTTCAATAACTTCAATTAAGTAATAATCAAGACCTAATCAAATTTAGGACTGTCGATGCTTTTATATAAAGGTTTCAAACACAAAAGTTACATTAAAATAACAAGGTGCTTTTTTATTTCTTTTATTTGTAGTTTCGTTGAAATTATTAGATTTCTAATTAAATTGACAACTGCACTGAAATATTATTTGCATACACTTTTTACACCAATGAATATCAGTATAGATTTGTGTATGTATTTTTCATAAAGGCAAAATTTTTCCTATGATTTTTTGAACCTATCAAGGAAGAATATTTGATGAAGATGATAGCAAATAGCATTTAAGCGATCTGTGAAAATACACATTGTTTAATCAAATTCTAAACAAGAGTGCACACACTGAATGTCTCACCTAAGATTTTCATATGATTGAATTTATATTGTAAGTCTGTAATATTTCAAGGTTTTACTAAAAGTATAACATAAACTTAACATTATCTATCTTCTATGAAAATGAAGTCAAGGTCAGATGAATTACACCTTACTATCATTCCAAACACCAAATATCAGAAATATAGTGGTGCTAATTTGCTTATAGAACCTAAGAAACAAATCAAGTTACAAAATCTTAACACTCAACAATGCATCCTGTGAATTGGGTCAAGGTTATATGAATCATTGTGCCTGACAGACATGAACACCTTACAATCGTTCCATACACCAAATGTAGTACTAGTGGTCCAGAAATAGACCCAAACACAAAAGCTAAACATTGTCCAATGAACCATGAAATTAAGGTCAAGTTTAGACAAAACCTGCCATTTCTATACACCTTAAATTCATTCGATTCAGCTGTTTGCAAAACTTGATTTTCAGACCCTGTCCTCTCTTTTTCATCAAATATGAACTTTAATTAGTATTTTGATGAAAACAAGGATTTGTATCATACAAATCCTGAATTAAAATGCTTATATCCACTATTCAAAATATATTTCAGGATTTTTTTTAAAAACACAACACTGTGATATCTGCAATAAAGGAGAGGAAACTTTACCAGAACAGACCTTAAGTTGAAAAATCAATTAGCAAAGCAAGGCCATGAAATACAGGCTGCAAACAGACGTGACACAAATACTCTTACCACAAAATGATCATAAAAGAATCTGCATTCCTATCGATACTAATAAACATAAGATTGTTGTTCTGAACTAATTAGATGCTTTTTTATTGTTTTGGCTCATTGTCTTTCAAGATCATAAAAAGGTAGCATGAAAGAAAACAATAACTTAAGCATTGGTGATCAAAATGTGAAGAATTCTGCTTCAATCATATCATTTATCACTTCCTATTGTTTCTGCATACAATAAAACATAGCTCTGACTTTCACCAACTTTTTTTTAACAAAACCATAATATCTGTTGACATAATATGTGTTTATCCAAATGCTGGATGCATTGATTCAATTGTTTGATAATTCAAGTGCAGATTATACTTAAATGATTCAGTCAAATGTTTCTTATTTTACTTTTGTGCTCCAACTTCACAAAGATAGCAAACATTTTCAAAGAAATCAAGACTCAAACAATGTTCAATATCTTGTAGTAATTGTGTCTATAAGTTTTATACCACTGACTCCCAGGTTAGGCAGGGGTTATTCATAATATCAGAAGAAGAGGGTGGTAAAGGGTTATTTTGTGCAATGTGTTTTGCAATTTTTTAATTCACATGCAGCCGTTATTCACTGTATTTTGTAAAATTGGTAAAAAGATCAACGTGCAAGATATTTTAACTACTCGTTCATCCTAAAATGGCAATGTTATTTAGCGTTCTTCCGTGCAGATACTCCCCTTTTACCCCCCCCGGAAGAAAAATATGTGGTCATATTATAATTGCCAACAAAACAACTACATGTATCCACTAGAGACCAAGTACAAATGTTTCAACACTACCACATTCTTAATGTCCCTGTTCAAATTCTGGAACCTATAATTTAGTGTTTGTTGTTGCTTGTTGTAACTTAATAAAGGGACATAACTGAAGACAGGCGAAAGTACTGCCACCCAAATTTGAATTTCAGATTTCACTGCTGCTCATACTCAGACAAGATGACCTTAGACTGTTTGAGATGTTCTGTAAATACATCTTTTTATTCCTCTAAAAAAAAATCTAGTTTCCAAAATTTTGATCTGGAGCTTTCCTTTAAAGGTTATATGTATATATATACCTGAAAAAATTGTGTGGTCCTCTCACTTGCTGGATAGTGTATGCCTCACATGAGGAGACAACCATGTTTCTTAAAAGTTAAACTCAAATTTTAAGACAGCACATGCCGGGCAAATCCTCCTTTAAGAGATTGTAGCCAAGAAACTTCCCTCTCTTTCAAACCAAACATAATAGTTTTAATATATCTATTCTATTTCTTTCAAAACATAAAAACAAAACACAATAGACCTCCTATCATAGACATCTAGTTCTCACCATTGAAATACAAGAACTAAAATGAGTTCAATGAGAAAGTAGAATGCAAAAATATTTTCATATATCATCCAAGATCTAATAACAATGTATTGTCCTAAGGTTAACAAAAATGTCATACAGCATTCCCTTTACCATGTAATAACAAATACTGATAAATCATAAAAGACTTGTTGAAGGACAAAAAACAATCAGTCAGGTGACCTTGAGACAACATTATGATACAAGTCTGTACATCTACAAGTACAACAGATAATTTTATATAGTAACTGATGGACTTAATGAACTAGTTGTATACTACTGTGCTAATTAGTTCCCATCATCACAAGTTAAGAATCTAACATAATTAAAATTATTTTGTCCTTATTTTTAACTCTTTTTTTCAATGTAACATTTAAATATAAAGGTCTTAGAAAAGGTGAATCCTTGATTAGTGGAATATTCTTATTCTCCGGTGTTCTTACGATTGTTATAAAACTTGTTGTATATATCTGGGATTATTATACTATGTAGTATAATAGTTCCAGTAAATGTGTATGTTGTAATTTGCATTATAACCACAATATTAAAAGATTATATTATGATAGAAACGACAACTCTTTATGAGATATAATTACTGTGGCTACAGAAAATATTAAACTAATCAAGGATCATCCATCTTTTCTAACATTTTAATGTTAGAGCTAAAAATATGGACAAAATATTTGTAATTAGTGTAAGAAACTTAAGACATGAGAACTAATTAGCACTAGTATACAATAGTAAGTCAATGACTTTCCCATCTGATGTGGTGTGAAGGAACATGTCAAACTTATTGTGTTAATTCTTAACTTTCTCCATCTTTACATCATGTAATGCCTCTCTACAACATTACTTTGACTAGTATATTGAAAGCAATAAAGATCTACGATCATTATGACTGATGGATACTGTACAATGTCTGGCTGTCACTTGTCTGAATTAGTCCAGTCGGGACTGTATCAAATCTGTGAGGGGGGTAGGAGGGGTCCTGGTCCCAAAATACCGGCTTAAAAACACAAAATCCTGGGGTCCCAAATTTAAATATATTAAATTATTTGAAATATAAACAGCAAAATTAGAAAAATCTATGTCTTATTGTCTCAAGTACAATTCATCATTTAAAACTTGCAGATGTGAGTGCCAAAAATGACTATCTGCCTATGCGCTCACTCACAGTGGTTCTATAAGCATTGTTTATAATAACTCAAAGGGTAAATTTAAATGTATGAGAGTGGAAATGAAACAAGAGGCTCTCAAGAGCCTGAATCGCTCACCTGAATTTTTTGGTTTAATCTCTCATCAATGATTATTTTGGCTTTTCAATTTATTTAAATGTTCTTTGAATCGTCCTATTTTCTTCAAAAGCAAAAAAAAAATCATTTTCTCCTATGTTCTATTTTAGCCATAAGAGCTATGTTTCTTGACATACAAGGAAATGAAATATAAAATTTATACTAGATACTCTGAAACTCTAAAACTCATTTAGCCTAAGTTTGGCTGAAATTGATACAGCAGTTTCAAAGGAGAAGATTTTTTAAAGTAAGTCAACATGATGAACAAATTGTGAAAAAAGTCTTTAAAGGGCAATAACTCCTTAAGAGGTCAATTGACAATTTTGGTCAAATTGACTTATTTGTAGATCTTACTTTGCTTAACATTTTTGCTATTAACAGTTTATCTGTATCTATAATAATATTCAAGATAATGACCAAAAACTGCAAAATTTCCTTAAAATTACCAATTAAGTGGCAGCAACCCAACAATGGTTTGTTTGATTCATCTGAAAATTTCAGGGCTGATAGATCTTGACCTAATGAACATTTTTACCCCATGTCAGATTTGCTCTAAATGCTTTCGTTTTTGAGATATAAGCCAAAAACTGCATTTGACCCCTATGTTCTATTTTAAGTAACGGCGGCCATGTTTTTTGACGGATCAAAAATCGAAGCACACACTTTGTGCAGGATAATCTAAGGAACAATCATGCTACGTTTCATCCAAATCCATTCAGCAGTTTCAGAGGAGAAGATTTTTTTAAGTTAGCAAATATGATGAACAAATTGTGAAAAATTGTCATTAAAGGACAATAACCCCTTAAGGGGTCAATTGACAATTTTGGTCATATTAACTTATTTGTAGATCTTACTTTGCTGATCATTTTTGCTGTTTACAGTTTATCTTTATCTATAATAATATTCAAGATAATGACCAAAAAACTGCAAAATTTCCTTAAAATTACCAATTAAGTGGCAGCAACCCAACAATTGGTTGTTTGATTCATCTGAAAATTTCAGGGCTGATAGGTATTGACCTAATGAACATTTTTACCCCATGTCAGATTTGCTGTAAATGCTTTCGTTTTTGAGATATAAGCCAAAAACTGCATTTGACCCCTATGTTCTATTTTAAGTAACGGCGGCCATGTTTTTTGACGGATCAAAAATCAAAGCACACACTTTGTGCAGGATAATCTAAGGAACAATCATGCTAAGTTTTAACCAAATCCATTCAGTAGTTTCAGAGGAGAAGATTTTTTAAAGTTAGCAAATATGATGAACAAAAGGTGAAAAATTGTCATTAAAGGACAATAACCCCTTAAGGGGTCAATTGACAATTTTGGTCATATTAACTTATTTGTAGATCTTACTTTGCTGATCATTTTTGCTGTTTACAGTTTATCTTTATCTATAATAATATTCAAGATAATGACCAAAAACTGCAAAATTTCCTTAAAATTACCAAATAAGTGGCAGCAACCCAACAATGGTTTGTTTGATTCATCTGAAAATTTCAGGGCTGATAGATCTTGACCTAATGAACATTTTTTACCCCATGTCAGATTTGCTCTAAATGCTTTCGTTTTTGAGATATAAGCCAAAAACTGCATTAGACCCCTATGTTCTATTTTAAGTAACGGCGCCATGTTTTTTGACGGATCAAAAATCGAAGCGCACATTTTGTGCAGGATATACTAAGGAACAATCATGCTAAGTTTCATTCAAATCCATTCAGTAGTTTCAGAGGAGAAGATGTTTGAAAAATTGTTAACGACGACGACGTCGACGACGACGACGACGACGACGACGACGACGGACGCCAAGTGATGAGAAAAGCTCACATGGCCTTTTAGGCCAGGTGAGCTAAAAAAAATGAATTTTCCAAGTTATAAAGGGGCATAACTCTACAATAATAAGTACCTCACTGGTCAAATTCGAACTTACAGTCTGCACGTTTTGATTCTAAGCATTGTGTATGAGTTTATAAAATTTGGATGAGGAAACCTTATATGATAGAATACCAAAACAAAAATGGGATGCACAAAAGAATAGACAGTTAAAGGTAACTCTTAAAACATTGGAGTCATGCTTTAAACCACATTTGATGGTATAACTGGTTTTTTTACTCATTAAATAAGATGTCATATTCAGTAAAATCAGACAATTTTACAGATATTAAATCAATTAAGGTTGTGACATGTAATGCATTTAGCTCATCCAGTTCAAAAAGATTAATCTTTAATACATTCTAAACTGATGCTGTCTGTGTGAATATTTCTATCTCAAAAGTGACCAATTATAAACACCACCTATTTTCATGTCAGTATAACTTTAATAGGTTAATATGTACTAGTACAAAAACTAATTGCATGTTTCATACCGATTTCCAATAAATTACATCTCTTTTTATGATGTGGAATGTCTCTATAAAACTACATCTAATGGACAATTTGCTGGTAAATGTTTAGAGGTTCTATTCAGCTATTGAAAAAACATGTCTAGCTTTATTGTTTCACATACCATCAATATGATCGCACACCGTCACAGCGGTCAATACAGTGATTGGTATAATCCGGCATTCAGCTAATTTAATTGATCTGTCAACTACGGTCTTAACCTAACTCAATCCTAAACTTTCCTCTTGAGTAGAAAAACATTGGCAGATCAGTATAACACTAATGAATTCTGGTTAGTTTTCCCTGTTATCATATCTAACCTTAAGATGTGTATATAAATATAGGGCTCCTAAATATATCATTGTCTAAGACTGCAGCAGACTTGATTTATGATGACAGAATGGGTTTGCCCTAGGGGTCTAACATAATCTGGATGTCTGGACAGATATGGGACACTGCGACACATTACAAAAAGAATAGACTTTTTTATTAGACATGAGTACTTAAAAGACTGAGTCTGGATCTTTTTTTTTTTTGCCTGTTATCTCTGCAATAAGTCTTAGTTTATAGAGGGGTTTTTTAATAAAAAAGGAAATTCTCCCGGCTATACAGCTATTACATGCTGTACGACACTTCAAACAAACAACCACATGTGTTAATTTAAAGAATACAATTTTTAAACTTTTAATGATTATAGAACACATGGAAACCAAAACCCTCAAGAAACATAAATTTTGTATCAATTTCTCAATTTCTGATCTTGCTAATAAAATATTTGTATAAAACTGCCTTACATTATGTCTAATGATGAGATCTAATAGATCAAATTAGGAGAAAACAGTGTCGTCTTTCCATCTGCTTCATCACTATGGGGAAAAACTAGGATGGTGACAACGAAGAATCTAGATTGTAGGACAGATACTGCACAGTTATGCAATGTTGTTTATTACAAGTTGAAACCAGAGAAGTTTAATGCTCAAGGGAAAAATACACAGCTCAGAGATTTAAATACCACCAAACATAGTGGTTTAAGAGAAGACAATGTTGATCTACAAAAATGCACGAGTTTAAAGAAAGATTAAAGGTTGACCATACAGTGACCTATTGTTATTAATTTCTGTGTCATTTGGTCTCTCTTGGGAGAGTTGTTTCATTAACAATCATACCACATCTTCTTAATTTTTATAGGACAGTTTTCTTAAAACTAGAGGCTCTTAACTAAGAGCCATTAGTAATAATAATGTAGCTCACTTTGGTCTATGTGCATATTCAATAAGAGGGGCAAAAGATACCAGAGGGGCAGGGCAGTCTTCAATGAAGGACACTATCTGATATTGTAGTTCCTTATAAAAATCTCTGTGTTGTTGATCTTGTATTGCTGATCATCAAGTTTGTTTAGCTTCTCTCTATCTTCTTGCAGGAGTTCAGTTTTTGCTCAAAACACAAAGTGGGTAAAAAATCCACATTTAAGGGCAGTTACTTCTGAAAAGAGCGACATCTTAAAATATGGCGATTTTGTAACAAATGATATCACGAGGCATTATAATAATAATAAGTGAGTCTTCACACTTAAGCCATCGGCCCAGCAGCCCAGGCTTGTAAAAATCATCTCAACAGAATTTTACTAAAAAGCTCAAGGCCTCAGTAGATTAGAAAGTTTATTGTGAAGACTTATGGCATACAAAAGTAAATTTTTTTGTGGATTATTCAAATTATCCTTAAATAATAAGACTTTTTAATAATCCTCAAAAGAGTCAATCCTCAAAAAATGATATTTATATTCTAAATAAAGTTGACTAATGATTTCACACTTAAAACTATCCTAAAATCCTGCTAAAATTTTACAATTTATTAAACATAAATTTGTTCTAGTTCATACAGCCGAAGAATGGTAATCAACCTTTCAGATATTTTCTTCTTCAATAAGCATATTGAAATTATATGAAGTCAATATTTTGAAGCACTTCAACAAAGTTTATAATTTAATTTTCATTGATTTTACTGGGAATCAAACAGCAAGGAAAGGAAGGAATAAAAACAAAGTTCCAAAAAAATCTATTCTTCTTTCATATCTGATAAAAATTGCACTAAAAAGGGAGAATTATTATTTGTTTTAAGATATGGATTCTCCATATGTTCTTTAAATGATCGATAAGGGGATCAAACTTAATAAACTGTTAACATGTAGAGATTGTCTTGTTTTTTTGTTATTTTGAAAGTAAAATGAAAAATATTGAAATCAAAAAAGATATACTTTAAGTTATGCAAAATAATCTGTCAATGAATCATGACTGAATGCAGTCAGGACCAAACAATCTTCATCAACATGAGATGTGTTAATGCTAACACAAATGCATATCAAATATTGACCTACCACTAGTGGTTTCCAATAAACTGACCTAATTATAAACAAATACATGTATACTAAGCAAAAGTTGCAAAGTCACAATAGACCACGACTTTAGGAGCAGGACCAAAAAATCTACATGGAAATGAGATGTGTCAATGCTTATACAACTGCATACCAAATATCATTGAAAACTGAATGGTAGTTACAAACTAATGCAATTGTTGACCCTAGTGAGGGCAACCTGATTGGGTTTAAGTGGCAAAATCTTTTTGACTATATGTCCTTACTTTTTTTTGCAGAACTTCACTTTTTTAGAACACAGTTAAATACCAGCAAAGTAATATTTGTAAACTAAAGCTGTGCTTGCATAAATTGAGAACAATTTCAAAACTGTTAAATTCAAATAGGAAAAATATTTCAACATTAATAGCAGTTCCCAAAATCCTTATTTAGGCCAAAACTCTAAAGAAATCAATAGTGTACTTTGAAACCTTATGTATAGGATTTGTAACTTAATTTCGTTGGTACAAAAGATGAACTCATTTATTATTGGGTGAAAGTATACCAAAACTTGATACTTTCCAAGTCCCGTAGGACCACAATTCAGTAAAAAAGAACTGGAACAAAAGTCATGTGTACCGATACTACTAATTACTTCCTTGCAATTAAAACCTAACAAACAATAATATCTACAAGCAGAGACATATATACATATGTGTATATATGTCTCTGCTACAAGTTTGGTAAATAATAAGAGCAGAAAACTTTTATTTCCTGAATTTTTTATTTTTATGGCCGTATTAATTATGTCATAAAACATCAGACAGTCTAGATATAGAATTTGCAACAAATTATTAAACATTAAACAACTATTCCATTCTTATACATCCTTCTTTGGCTTTCAAATATCCTGATGAAGGTATATCTACCGGTAGATAAGGACATCAAATGCATGAAATTTATAAAGCTGTTTTCATATTATTTTATAAATATTCAGTAAACATAATAAATAAGAAGATGTGGTTTTATTGCTTTCTTGAAACTTTTATGAAAATTTCAGGAAGCTCTGATTAGTAGAATTGTATAAACAAGAGGTTATAAGCAAGTTCACATGAAGCTTGATACTAATTTTTCTGAGAAATGAGCAACAAAATTTCCTGAGACAGACTGTCAAACAGACAGACTGTCAAACAGACAGAATAAAGACATACTGATGGACAGACGGAATGAGAAAACAGAAAGACAGACAGATTGAGGACAAACAGATGGACAGACAGAATTAGAACAGAATGAGGACAACAGGCAGACATAAAGAATGAGGACAGACAGACATACAGAATGAGGACAACTGTGGCAGACATACAGAATGAGGACAACAGACAGACATACAGAATGAGGACAATAGGCAGAAATACAGAATGAAGACAGCCAGACACACAGAATGAGGACAGACAGACAGACATGCATACAGAATGAGTACAATAGGCAGACATACAGAATAAGGATATACAGACAGACAGACTTACAGAGGACAGACAGACAGACAGACAGAATGTGGACAACTGTGGCAGAAATACAGAATGAGGACAGACAGACAGACAGACAGAATGAGGAAACCTGTGGCAGAAATACAGAATGAGGACAGACAGACAGACATACAGAATGAGGACAACAGGCAGACATACAGAATGAGGACAGACAGACAGATTTAAAGAATGAGGACAGACAGACAGACAGAATGAGGACAACAGGCAGACATACAGAATGAGGATGGACAGACAGACATACAGAATGAGGATGGACAGACAGACAGACAGACAGAATGAGGACAACAGACAGACATACAGAATGAGGATGGACAGACAGAATGAGGACAGACAGACAGACAGACAGAATGAGGACAGACAGACAGAATGAGGACAACAGGCAGACATACAGAATGAGGATGGACAGACTGAGAATCAGGACAAACAGACAAATTGACATACAGAATAAGGACAACAGAAGAGCAAAGTGCAAACAATGTAGCTCCTACTCCTGTATAATATTTATGTATAACTTTTATCAATAAAACTATGATCGACTATAGAAATTTCAATACTGATTTACTGTGGCAGAAGTTTTGATAGATTTCTAATATCGGTAACATCATATTTAATACCGACAAGAGTTTGGAAATTACTGCTATCAAAGTCAATAGTGAAAGGCAGTAACCATCATTTTTCTCTGCAGCCCATAAATTCCGTAATAATTTCCGATCAATGAAACAAATATTTCTTTTGTAACAGAAGATTAATTGAAGAATATTTCTAATCAGAGTCTAATGAAGGTATGTAGTGTGATGGAAACCTGATCAAAGGGAAGAATCAGGACTTAGCTCTTGGTTAATACTTTGATTGTCTAACAATTAACGTCTGCAATGTGATCTACAGTCCAAGATTACTATTAAATAACGATTTTTTTTGAGAGACTTTTAGAATTTGTAACTTCCCTTCTAAAACTTGGATTTAATGAGGCTCGTTTAATATATCCAATTAGTAACATATGTAAAAACAAAAGAGAATAGAACCGAAAAATTAGATTTGAAAAGCTTGTGTTAAATGGACCAACTTCCTCATTGCTTATGGTTACTGTTGTTTAATTTGATTAGGCTCCCATCAACAGGATTTCAGTTATTGTACACATGTTGCAAATTAACTGCATGAATGGAAGGTTTGTAGTACAAAAAGGGTCTCACAGTTTACATGACATTTACTTATATTGATTTGTGTATGTATACATATGTTTTTATTTATCTTTTTCTATTTGATCAATAAAAAAACCTTCATATCATTATCGTAAATGATCAAATACCCCATGCCCCTCCATTTTATGGCTCCCATTTCAATTTTTCTGAGTTTAGAATTTCTCAGATATTTGATAAGTGGAAACCAGTCTCTCACTTTCATTTTCTATGTTCAGTGGACCGTGAAATTAGGATCGAAACTCTAATTTGGTATTAAAATTAGAAAGATCATATCAAAGGGAACATGTGTAGTAAGTTTCAAATTGATTAAACTCCAACTTCATCAAAAACTACCTCGACCAAAACTTTAACCTGAAGCTGGACAGACAGACATACGAACGGACAGACAAATTTTGCCTACATAATACACATGTCTACTTTGAAAGTCATTAGAGAAAAAGATTCCAACACATAATTTTGTGCAATATTTATGTGATATATTTCTTCATATCTTAAGAGTGTACAATTTCCATATTTCAAACACTTAATACACTGGATTCACTATCACATTTTGAAGGACTATATTTATATATAAGGACTATATTTATATATAACTAAGATAACTCAATTGAACATGCATCAAATTGACTATCAATATGATCTTTTTTAAGAGGCATCTTAAGACAGGCAAAATCCTCTTTAAGAAATCATTTTTTTACAAAATCAATTCGATAACAATAGACCATTTTCCGAGTGACTGCTTACAAATGTTCCCACGACTTCATCATGTTCAAGTTGTTTGTATGCAAGACCGTTTCATTTGCTGACAGTTAACAATTAACATTGAGCTTCTACTCTGGCAGGTCGTTGCAAAAAAACAGATTGGCATTACTACCGTAGTTATGGAAAATATTTTCTGAAATTCACAAAATGACAGAATTCTCCTAATGAATAAGCTTTATCATTGCTTTTCCAGTGCAGACTTCAATCACCACACAAATCGTCAGAGTGCCAGCTACCTAAATGAGACCCATTAATCATTTTTTTAAATCATTAAACTGTAATTTCACAGTTGATTTGAAAAATCACTCAATTATTTTAATTTCAAGAGAAACAGAATCATTTTTTCCTTGTACTTTTCACACAATTTCAAATTGTATCTTTCATCACAATGTGAATGACATTCATTTAAAACATTTAATATCTACCATGGGATGCCTAATGGAAATAGCTATGGCATTTTTGCTAGAAATAAAAGTACAAATTTCATTGTTTTTGTAAGGAATGCTGGGAAGAATTAATATAACGGTAGTTTAATTGGCCAAATGCATGTATTAATAATCAAAAAGAAATAAAGTTGTCTTACAAAACAAAAGTTCAAATGATTAAGAAAAGAATAAATTTTCTGAAAGTATTGCGGTCTTTTTTTTAAATTTAATATACATATATCTATTGTTTCATTATTTATCGTAGAGATTATTTAATTATCAACAAGAATTAAAATGATTCCACAAAACAAAAGTTCAAATGTTTTAATAATAAATATTTTTTTGGAAAGTAAATTTTTATGCCATCTTGCAATTTTTATATTTAATAAAGAAATATATTGTAACATTTATGATTCATCATAGAAATAGATACAACTTTAGCGTTTAATTCAAACCACTGCTATGAGTTTTATTGTAGAATACATTTTAAATTACTGCTTTTTACGATAGCATCCCTGATCACTTATAGCATATTAGTTATAACTCCTACCATCGGATCTATATTTCTTTGAAAAATACAGGTTCGAGTAGTTAAACGGAAAAATTCATCTTGAGCCGTATTGAATGTTTGCATGACTAGGAACAACAATCAGCAAGTTCGTTACGTATGTTTGAAAGTATTTCCCATAACTGAACAAGAAATCTTTGAATAGCGTTGGACGGCTAACACGAATCTATTTCATAGAAGCTTAACTTGAATGATATGTCAATATGCAGGGTTTATTTTCACAGGATTGTGCATCACCAAATCAATTCCATTAGCCTGATAAAAATAACAAAAGGAAATTTACTGTATTATCTCTTTCTATTCAAAATTACAAACCATCGATTTGGCATTTAACAAAAGCATTGATCTTTTAACTTTTCTCACACATGGTGATTTCGATGAAATAACGAACAAAATATTTGTTAGTAGATTACCTGAAATAGGTGATTTCAAGGCACTTAAAACTCTAATTCCATTTAATTTGCATAATTGTTGAATAGAAATGGGTCTATTTCTAAGATACAGAGGAATCTTATTTCAACAAGTTGAAAAAAAAAGTTTTAAAAATGGATTTAATTTGAAGGCCTCTGCATGATGAAAGAACTTGTTTTGCATTCAAATCACCATACATTTGTTGAGAACAGCTTGAATTATTGACTTTTATTTTTTTCGTAATACAATTTTAAAGTCAAACATAAACTGCATGTAATCAAAAGTTATTTTGTTCTCCCTTTTTTTGTATATATATCACAGCATATACACTATAGTCATACTTTTCATAAGTTGTGCTGATATATAGACAATTTCAGCATATAAAAAAAATTGTAGCTAAACAACATTTGCTAGAACTAGTCTTCACTGGGTTGAAGTAACCCATTGGTGGCCTAATGGGCTGTTTTACTGCTCTTTAGTATGGTTGTTGTCTGTTTGACACATTCTCTATTCTGTTTATAAAATAAAATCTCCATAACTTTGAGACATCATATCAGTGCATATATATATATTTCAATCTTTTGAAATTTTGTTTGTGTTTTATATTTATAGACTGAAGATCTATGAATGAAATGACAGGAAATTTGTTTACTTTGAAACTTTAGTGTTGCAAAAATACATTTTGCAACTTTCCTCGTAAAGTGCTTTAAGAACAAATGTACTTTCATCTGATAGTCTATAGTTTTAGCAGTGAACAATCTTTTTTAAATTTTGGATAACACAGTGCTCCAATTAAACATTGACTACTGAATACACTGGGCGTATCCAGCCATTTTTAAAAGGGGTCCCATAATCCAGGATAAAGGAGGGTTCCAACTATATGTCTCCAATCAAATGCATTGATCGTCAAAAAAAGGGGGTCCCAACCCTGGACCCCCTTCTCATCCGTTACTCAAATACCATTGTGTGTAATTCACTTGATTTTTGTTTGATGGAGCACTTTCTAGTGTAAGTACTTTTTTAAAATTCAGCTATTTATAGAAATATGAAATATGATCAATACAGCATTTTTCACATCTCAGTTTCCATTATCAACTTTTTAGACAAATACCAGAATTTTTACCGATATTTTAATACCGATCTTCGTTTTCCATATCAACTAATTCTTTGAAGTTCGGTCTTTAGGGACTCATTTTTCTACAGGTTAATGTCAAACTTTACTAAAGGTGAGGAATTGAATCCCTAACACTTTTATACAACACATAATTGAATTACATGAAATATGGAGAACAACAGTGCAATTAGAGAATAAACAAATCAATGTGGAACTGTTCCTTGATCTTAACATAGAATAGTTACAACTGGGGCCATAAAAAAGAATAGTTTTGTTTGCCCAAACCCTACCTACCCAGAAAAAAGCTGCCTACTCAAATTCTTTTATTGTCCTGATTTGAAGAAGTTTTTTTTTTAATCAGATAGGCATGAAGACTAATAAACATCGGATACTTCAATTTCTTTTTTTGGAGAAAAAAAAAAAGAAAATGCCTACCTACCTACCCACTGTCTCAACCCTTGGGTAGGGTTTGGGCAAACCAAAATATTTTTAATTGTGGCCTGGGATGCCAGCAAAATGATATTTTTTACTTTATTTATATTCAAAATTTTTAATATTTCTTAGTACTGGGCCGAGGTATATCAGCCATTATAATATATATTATGTTCAATTAAAATTTTGTTTTAAAAATTTCTTAGGACTATAATCAGAGTCTGGTACCTGATGTTGTATCCTGAGAGAGTTATACATGGATAACTCTCTACATGCTTATTTTCATCCAATGTCTTTGATGTTCTGGGAGTCCCCTACTAGTAAAATAGCATGTTGGTTTAATAAATATCTTCATTTATAGAAATACTATTGAGCACAACACTCATACACAAGTAAGGCTTAAATTAAATCATTGTTTGTTTGCCCTTTACCAAACCAACCCTATAAATCTTTTATTTGTATATTTACCAGCAATATTCTATTTTTATTTATTTTTTGTTCCTTAACCGAAAATTTTATATTATTTAGTATTTCCCGCTCAAATCTTTTTTACCGGAATCCTCGGGTTTTATCTTCCCATGTTATCACGTCAGCGTTTGGCATGAACACTTGCATTTAGAGATTCAAAGCATTTGATTGAAATCGATGTTGAAAAGTTTGAAATCATGTTATGACGAAAGTTGCCCTGTGTCTTTATACTTGAAGAGCAGGGTTTCGTCCAATACAAAATTATCAATGCGTGTACAAAATATTTTGTAAACAGACGTTGTATCCTGTGTAGGGATGGCCTTTGGTGATCCATAGATCAGGATGATTATGTTAACGCTTCCTTCGACCAGCTTTGACATTTTATTTATATCTGACATGAACCAAAGTCCTGTAAATTGGAGAATAATTGGCAGTAAAATCGCCAAGTTTTCCTTACGCACCATTTATAAATGCGATGTAAAATACATGACAATTGAGTTTCAAGTCTTTTAGATTTTTATCAATAACACCGGGACACACGAAAATTTAAACACTCAATCTCTAGGGTTGTAAGTAAAAAAAGACAAATGCTATAGTTTTAGCTCTTTTAACTGGTTACATGACGATGATAGTGGGAAATGCACTGCCGGGCAGTGGCTTTATATTCTAGTCAAATATTAATTTTATTTTACTCTGATAATTTAAGTTCAAATTTTGATAAAAATTGGTAGAATGTTGGAGTAAAACATGCTATAGATTGCACAATGTACAGCTGATTCACAAACCATGCTAGGGAGCTCGAGATATATGATATTAATAAACCTTTGGGTCGAGTTAAACATACAAGGTACATGTACGGTAGTACAGAATATTAGTGCAAGTTAAAACTCTTAAAAGTTCCAGGCATATAAATGTTGAAAATATGCCGCACAGCCCTATATTTTGATATTTGAAAACCAAATAGTAAATGCGTATGAATTAACTTCACATTCTACATGATAAGTTTTTTTTCATAACTTAACTTTAATAATAGTAAAGATTATTAAAATCATACTTAAACAAAAGCAAATACAGACAAAAATGATATCATGCAGATTTTGTATCTATAAAATAAAATATTATACCTACCTGCCTACCCATGACAAAAATGTACAGAGCCAGGTTAATTTTTGGGAAAGAAAAAGAAAATATTTTACCTACCCACCTACCCTGTTTCAAAAAATAGGGTTGGAAAAGGGCAAACAAACAATATTTTAATTTAGGCCTAAATTGAGCTCAAAATGATCAAAATATATTTCTCATTATTATTGCATATCTTCATTTCCAGAGTAACGTTCAAAACACAGCTGAAGTTGCACTTTCAAATGTGACGTCAATCATGTGCAGTCCATGTTTAATTGGAAATAGAACATGGCTTTGTTTCCAAAGCAAAAGAAGAAAATCTTATTATAATACCATGTCTGCTGTACAAGATGTTAAAATTCATAGTATTGCAATGGTAATCAGAACAAGAGACAAACATCTGCTGTACAGATAGCGAAAACAATTGTGTTCTAAATGGCAATGACAGAACCTATAGTGCCAACATTTGTGCAAGCATTGTCCAGTCAGTTTGCCAGTTTACAATGTATGTCTCAATCTAACAACTTTAACTCTGGAATGAAAAACTAGAAAGTTTTGAAAGATCAAAGAAAATTTACTAAGGTCACTTTTACAAATATTAACAAAAAAGAACAGATTCAAGTATTTTCTGTTATTGTAGACTACATGGTATATACGTTTCCCTCTAGACGTCTTTTGGTTATTTGACATTGGGTTATTTGACATTGGGTTACTGTCTTTCAATGAAATTTACCCCATCATCTCATTTGTTGTACAGATACATATTTTGGGGGGGAAAGAAAGACAAATACTGTCCTTATTGCATTGCCCTTTGCTTGAGGTAAGTATAGTTTTGGTGCCTTTGAAGAAACCAGGAACTGAAATTTATGACATGATAAACTTCTATCAGACCATTAAAGTCATTAATTTTCCTAACAATCAAACATAAAGGACATTTTTAATTTTACTAATAGCCATATGATGGATGTTTTTATTGTAGTTAAGTATAAAAGACAAAAGCTTTCTGTCTGAAAGTTTTAAGTACCATTATCAAAAGCTAACATTAATTTCTCTGATGCCCATATAAATAATGTTAAATTGACTTTGTGCTTTTAAAATTTCTGTCACTAGATGTATACAGGGTACCTAAAACATTGTTAATATGTCTGAAACTTCATGTGTATCCCCAAAAAAATGTTATATTTTTCAATTTCAAAGACAAGTCAATTTAGTAAAGTTTTTGTTTTACGCAAGGCCTAAAATAAAATTTCATTTGTTTGGCATTGCCGCCCGACCCACTGAAAAACTTGCCGCCCAAATAATTTTATTTGCGTTTCAGAAATTTATTTTTTTTTATTTAAAAAAAAATCGAAATTGTGCCGGAAATTGATCGTATCCGTGAAATTATCCATATGATGTAGAATGTGACATTGATGGTTGACCCCTTTCAAAGAAACCACCAGCATGTACACACAACAATGCTGCAATGCTTTAGACAACATTGATCTGGAGACTTCATGATTTACATGTATAAGGCTTTTAAATGTAAAAAAAAAAAAAAAAATCCCTACCTACCTACCCACCTGCTGATAGTGTGGGTCGGCAATGCCAAACAAACAATTTTTTAAGGGTGGCCCAAACTGACAAAACCTAACTTCTGTATTTCAAAAGTACCACTTCCGGTTCCCAACAGTAGATTCTGAGTTTTACGTTCAGAATTATATCAGAATGAAAAAAATCCAATATGTAAAGCTCATTTGACAAACCAAATTTTATTTCCAAATCCCTAATAAAAACAATATAAAATTGACTTTAATTTTTCAAACTGCTTTATTACGTTGGATTTCATGTGACAATGCAACTAAGTAAATGTCATTTCACTGTAAGTTACGAGAACAGTAAAAAAAAAAACAACGATCAACAAAGATGTTATGAATGTCAGCGAATAGACTGATAATTTCCGTAAATGGTAGAAAAGATTGATTCGTCAAAAAAATCAATAGAGTTAAAATGTTTTTCAGAATTCTTGAAAAGTGTCCAAAGGTTTTGACCCTCAAAATTTGGCAAAGAACCAACACAATTTTCTAATTCAATTGATAGTAAAGGTCCAACAAATTTATTTTTATGAGCACCACAGAAAAAATATTTCAAAAACTATGGTATTGTATGTTTTTTTTTATAAATATCCAGAGAATGTACACAATGTACTGTACTTAAAATTAAAAAGGATGCTTAAAAAAGAGGGTTAAAAAAATTATTTTTAAAAAGAAGATTATGAACAATTTACTACATGTGTTATAAATAAACATCAGGAATTTTAATGCCATGCCTTCAACCATGAACCATATATATGGCAAAAAATCAAACTCATTCTGTAAGTTATGATATACACTCCTCAAGTACCATAAAATAAGCTCAAGATCTGCAGGCAAGACAATAAAAAATAAGGATAAGTACATTTCCAAGAAGTTCAAGGGGTTACTGCACATTTAAGTAAGAAAATATTTTTCATTTAATCATGCAACTTATAAAACTGTTTTAACTTTAGGTTATAAATGTGTCACTGCATTGCATGTTCTATTGACTTATACGCCACATATTTCGTGTTATTTTGCACAATTTAATTCCAAATCTCAGTGTAAAGGAAAACTTGAATGAGTCAACTGGTGCAACAGATCACATATAATATTCTTTTCAACATTGTAAAAATTTTATAGCATTAAAAACTACCGAAGTATCAGAAGCGAAAAGAAATGATATAATTGAGAGAGTTTCGTGTTATTTACAGCTAATCCAACACTCAGCAGCAATAAAGTGCTATAATGTTACACAGGAAAAGATATTACTTATATTTACTTCATAGTTGTTATGATTGTATATCAGAAGATAATAAATATCTTATGATGATATTATCTAATAAAGCCACTTATATACAAATCTGTTTCAAATATCTGACATAAGTGGTTAAAACTATCTCATTTATAACTGATACATATATATATATGTGTATAAAAAATGAGAAGATGTGGTACAATTGCCAATGAGACAAGTATCCACCAGAGTATATATGCATTATACTACTACAGTGCCACTCAACGTATTGTTTAAACAAAAAAAGTGCTGATTTACTTATTTTTACGGGAAAAATGACAGGAATAGGTCCAGTAACCCCACATGAGATTATTAACCATTCTGCGCCAAAAACTTTTTCTTCTACTTAAGTCCCAAAACAAATTTAAAAAGTTGTCCCTTTGTGACTTTAAAAAAAAAATTCACTAGTCAGATTCAATATTTACTAGTCTGCATGTGGCATCGGACTTCAGTGGCTGTTACAGTGCAGACTGATTATAATTAACAACATTTATTTGAAGATTATAAACAATAAATGTTTTCTCCAATTGACGATAATATAAGCTGAAAAATACAATATGATAAATGATGATTACTTTTTGCGGCTCATTTGAAGCTAACGGTATATTAGTATTAATTAGGGGTGTTTGAAACTTTACGATGCAAGCCGTACCGGTACTCTCAAACTCTCAAAATACCCAATTCTATCCAAGTCAAATTAAATTTCAAATGTTATGTAACAAGATATTGTTTTCTGAAGTCCAAAATTAATTTCTCTTTAATGAAATTAAAAGTCAAACAAATGATTTACTGTAATTTGTAACAAACTATTGGAACATGAATGTCTTCCTTAATTACTTTAAACTAATGTAAGAAAACATATAGTACAAGTCTACCAATTTTCATTACGCTGAAGAAGTATTGATCGACTGATCAGCAAAAATGCTATGAAAGGCAAAAGAACATCATGTTTCTCGTAACAGCCCTGAAAACGTAGCTAGATTAAATCTTATTGGAATATGATCTCTGCTTATAGAATATTATTTTAGTAAAGGAATTGGTAAATGAATATGTAAAATTCATTTCCTATGGTTTAAAATTTAACCTCACGAATCAGGAAGCATGTGGTTTGCTCAGATTTTAACATGAATTAATTGGTCTTCAAAATTCTCAAAAATAATCTAAGACCTTAAATATCCTTTGGTGAATATTTTCACACAAATAATTAAGTATTAAGTATATTGAATTTCTTCAATCTAAATAAGGGAAAATATCTATCTTCTGTATCATATTCTTAAGATTTCAATTTTTGTAATTACTGGAACATTTTGTTTTGGGTAAATTCTAAGAAAAAATGCACCAACATTTTTTTCCAACTAGTCTGTACTATACAAAGTAACAGACCAATGTTTCAACATTTTTCTTAAAGTGTCTAAATAAAATTTTGGTTTTACAAATACAATGTACTAACTTGTCCAAATAAAACTTTACTAGTCTGAGTCATCAGACTAGTGACTACTTTTAGTCACTAATCATACAAATGGTGGACTGTATCATTAAGGGTTTCAATAAAGACACCAAACTTTCAATTTTAAAGGGTTATTATAAATAAATAAGTAGTCACTGGTTTATCCATTAACATGGTCATGCAAAAATAAACTTAAATCAATACTTAATATTTATGACAATACAAAGGTCTTAATTATTGTCTTTAACCAAAAAAACTATTACCACCAAAAACATTTTCATCAATTGTCTTTCAAAGTTGACAATTCTATTTCATGAGAGCAAAAACTTCAGATGTTGGAACAAAAATCATCATGGGCTTTTCCACTTGAAGATACATCCCCAAGAGAAGGCACTTTGAAAAAATAAATATCATTTGTGTAGAGGCTATGTTTAAATTTCTTCTTAATTTTGACAGTACAAACTAGCTATAAACAACCTACACATGCTACAGTATCTGAGAAGTTGATGCCTTCCCTGTGTCCTATGTTACGTGTTTTAATTGAACAGCCTTCATGCTATGCATATCTTTGGTAAATTCACAAGAAACAATATTGCAGGTCTGAATTGTTATGTGTCTCCTTTTGCACTGTTTTTAAGTTCAGAAAAAAAACCATGTTAACTAGTAAATGAATAACTAATACTTATCATGCTTATTGGAAAATTAATCAGAAACAGGAAGCTCATCTTAAATGTTATTGGTTTTTTTTTCAATATATCTATCATGTCTCATATACATTTACTATCTAATATAGATTTACTATATATATATTTGTATTATCATGGTTAATTATTATCATTTGAATTATCATGATCCAGGGATGGGATATGATATTGTTCCCCTTTTAAATTATATCACCACAAAATAAAATGTCTTTTATAATACAGTCTTTTAAAAGTGTATTCAGAAAGTGTCATGGTACCACAATAGTACATGTATAATAGGATCAGTGGTTAACACATGGCTCAAGGTTAGTGTATTTCCAGTCTTTGAATTAACCAATATAGGAATGAATGTGTGTTGTATTGGAAAATTCATTAAAATTTCACAAACATACATTTCATCCAATTTAGAATTATAAAAAAAAACATATTAATTAGTTAATACTCAGATAATCAAATACATCAGTTTGGCCTTGACAAACCTATTCAGGAACATTATTTTTACATTTAAGTAACAATGCAGATTTAGTGGCTATCAATACTAGTTTTTTTTAAGTATATTGTTATGAGGGTTTGGATGGGGTTAAATGATTAAAGAATAAATGCCTTAAAAAATGAAGATTAGAGACTAAAGGGCAAAAAAAATGAAGATTAGAGAAAAAGGGGTTAATTTTTTTGAAGATTAGAGAAAAAGGGGTTATTTTTTTTGAAGATTAGAGAAAAAGGGGTTATTTTTTTAAAGATTAGAGAAAAAGGGGTGAAAATTAGATGTTTACAGAATAACAGACCCCCCCCCCCCCCCAATCCAGACCCTCTGTTATAAGTACCAATTACTTCTGCTTTTGATACATGTACATAAACACTTAACTCAAGTCAAAATAAATTTTGGATTAAGGATAGCTAACTCATCAAACAAAAGTATAAATCATCTATGAGCATATTTATATTTTATTTCTCTAAAAACTCTTAAAAAGTCATATCAGCTCTGGTTGATGAATTTTAACAATATTCATAATATTTAATGAAAAATTGTTCATAGATGTTTTCTGTACTACACATTCGAGTTACTTAAATCACATCAAATTGTCTAGAAAAGCATTTAAATAATAGTGCTCACCTGTACAAATACATTTAAATAAAAACTCAATTGTCCAATAAAATATTGACCAGGTGTCTCAATGTTAATATTTCATTTCACCTGTATTAAAATCAGGTATTTTACTACATTTTTAATTTATAAAAAAAAAACTGTCTCTTAAAGTTAAATAAACATCTCTGTATACAAAAGTTATTTTAAACTTTGGGAAACTTATTATATAGGTAAATTTTGTTACACTCTATATATAGAACAAAGTAAACAAACTTACCATTTGCCGGTCTTTTCCAAGAGTGCACAAAAACTGAAATTACCAGAAATAAACATGTTGTTCCAAAAACCATTGCATCTGTTTCGTTAAATGACAGAAAAACTCCATATGACACTTTCAAACATGAAAGTTTTCCAATAAAACATATGTGGGAATGATCGAATTCACACGAGTTAAAGTACTCATCAATGTTCGATACATTTCCAATCAAACGCAAGGTGCGCTGCCTGTTTGATCTCTTTATCCAATAGAAATTAACGTTATATCAAGGATATCACAATTAAACCAATAAGAAATGACTTTTCAGTATTGATCTCGTGAACTTTTGGTATTGTGGAAAACATGACACTCCGTAATCAGCATCAGCAGTCCAACAGCAGATTTATTATATGTCAAAGTTTAACACAAACATTAAAAGATAAGATTCAGTTTTTACTTGATTGAATTAAAATCTATTAAAAGGCACAAATTTGTTCATGCTATAATATATAGACTTAGTGGTCTTATTATTAACTATTTTTCCGATGACTAAATAGGACTTGGATCAGAATATCTAACTGTTAGGACAGATATTATTGACTACTAGCAGAGACATATAAAACACAATTGTAGCGTGAAATACCTGATATAATATGTTATAGTAGTCTCAGGAGAAACAAATCACTAATGGCAAACCACTCTTTTTTTTTAAGTGAATAAGATGCGGTATCTTATAAACTTAATAAGACATTTTACAAACTAAATAAGATACTAGTATTTGATATATATATATCTATATAGTTTATAAGATATTTTAAAGAGTTTATAAGCTAAACAGTTATCAAAGGTACCAGGATTATAATTTAATAGGCCCAAGGATTTGAATAGGTATGCTATACAAATCCTTGATACGCCAGCCTGACGCCGCGCGTTTCGTCTACATAAGACTTAATTATCAGTAATGCTTATATCAAAATAGTTATAAAGCCAAACAAGTACAAAGTTGAAAAGCATTGAGGACATAAAATTCCAAAAAGTTGAGCCAAATACGACTAAGGTAATCTATTCCTGGGATAAGAAAATCCTTAGTTTTTCTAAAAATTCAAAGTTTTAACAGGAATTTTTTGAAAAAAATGACCATACATATAATTGATATTCATGTCAACACCGAAATGCTGACTGCACTGGCATCGATCCAGTGGTGTAAATAGTTATCAAAGGTATCAGCCCAATGATTATTATAATTTAATATACCAGACGCGAGTTTCGTCTACATAAGACTCATAAGACTAAAAGTTTTCCCGAACTTGACAAAAAAATGCATATTGAATTATTTTACATATGTCGCTTCGGGCGCCTTTCAGAATATCTGACTATCGCGGTCATTGCGGTATGGGCTTTGTTCATTGTTGAGGGCCGTTCGGTTACCTATAGTTGTCAATGTCTTTGTCATTGGTCACTTGTGAAGAATTGCTCGTTGGCAATCACGCCATATCTTTTTTTATATTCAGCAATTCCTGCGACTTCCATTTTGACTCGGAGATGCAGTTAAAGTTACGCGCACCACTTTCTACCAGTGATGATAAAGAGGGTTGTCTGTTTTGTTATACGGGACTTAATATATGAATACGCAGCCAATATAGAAATAGGAGATGTGGAGTGATTGCCAATGGGAGAGTTCAATGACAAATAATAGAATTAACAACAATGTCGTTTTTAATTGTCCTTAATACTAGCCTTTTTCCTGAAAATTATTCAAGTACCTTATTTCTGTGATTTTATTGTTTTACCAATATAACTGGCATGCAGTTTAGAATAACCTCTATATTTTAAAGTTTTAAAACTGTAGATATTTTTTCGTTGTTTGAGTAGTAAAACATATATATACGGAATGAACATCTTGCCTGCTTTATCAGTCACTGACAACAAGCGGTGGATTCCACGGAAGGAGGAGTCAAGGGGTTGGAATCTCCATTTGTTGGAAGAGTCAACGCATTTGAATGGAGACATATAGTTGGAACTCCTCTTTATCCTGGATTAAGAATTTCCTTTTAAAATTGACTGGATCCGACGCTGGGACATTATTTTTGACAGTAACCTATATATCATCCGCATTTTTTTGTACGATGAATTCTTTCTTCCTTAATGATTACACCCGCACAATATATGCTAGATTTCGGGTTCCGGTTTAGATATAAGCTGATAAACACTACAAAAATTCGAGGAATGGTTGCTAGTTCTCATATCATAAAAATTAAGTTCCTAGTTCTCATTTTAACCGATTCAGTTAAACAAGGTACAAAGCCTGAAACAATATCTAACTCTAAAGATTTTTTTTATCAAAGATGACTTAAAATATTTATAAAGCGAATAGCACCATATATCATCGTTAAACTCACTTCGTCTGTTGCTTTCAGATAATCATCAATAAGCTATAATACTTTACAGTTTAAAACAAGGCTAAAATATTTCTTTTATTTCATGTATCGGAATTTTGCACTTAACTGTTACCAAAGTACGCGGATGATAACATTGTTAGGGCAACGTACGGCCTTCAACAATGAACAAAACCAATACCATATAGTAAGCTATAAAAGAACATAGCATGATAAGATGTGAAACGATTCATCATGAAAACTCACGACATGAAGTATGCTAAAAGGGATAAAAAAAAAACAAATATGACAGACGGAAAATAAAGACTATCACTGAATTACAGGCTTTGGACTTAGACATGAACATAAAGAATGTAGGGGGTTTAACATGGTTATGAGCGCTCAACTACCTGGGACAGCGGTCACGGGTACCTGTGTAATAACACTTTATGACTATACAAATAAACGAACAAAAACAGTTGCATGGAAAAGGTTCTTTACAGGAAGACACTATTAGCACATTTAAACCTAACAAAAAGAAATAGAAAACAACACAATGTATAACATTTTAAGAGTACTCGCAGTATTGAAAGCGATTCCAAACCTAATTTTTACTAATAAATAGATAATTTTTTACTAGACTTAAAATACCAATCATACATATTTAAAAATTTTGTGTTTAGACGTCATTAACAGCCCAAGAAGAGGCTGACATTGCACATGCCATACCAGAAAATTGGAATGAACGGAATGAAGGACCAACAAGTGTTCAGAATGTTATAACCATATAAATTTCGTTATGTTTCAAATAAAAAAAACAATGTTGTCCATAACCATAAACCCTAACCCAAAATCATAATTTAAATCTATAACATAACCCAAACAACCTACAACCACAACACCTAATCAGAACATGAGTGAGGTTATCACATGTTTGTTACAAGGTATCGGTTTTTACTGGTACAGTCAAACTTTTCTAATGGAATAATAAAGTAAGAGTTTTAAGAAATTTGAGGCGGTCTTGATGGGGGGGGGGGGGGGGGGGGGGGTAGTCCCGGATACTGGAAACTATCTTCTACTGAGGTGTGTTTTCTGATACTAGACACTAAATTCAACTGAAGTGTTTATCTAACATTAGACACTATGTTCTACTGAAGTGTTTATCTGACATGCGACACTATGTCTAGCTGAGTTATTTATCTGACACAAGACACTATGTTCTACTGAAGTGTTATTCAGACATTAGACACTATAGTTCAACTGTCGTGTTTAACTGACATAGGACACTATGTTCTACTGAAGTGTTTATCTGACATAGACACTATGTTCTACTGAAGTATTTATCTGACACCAAGACGCTATGTTCTACTGAAGTGTTTATCTGACATTAGACACTATGTTTCAACTGTCGTGTTTATCTTACACTAGACACTAAATTCAACTGAAATGTTTATCTGACATTAGACACTATGTTTTACTGAAGTGTTTATCTGCCGTTAGACACTATATTCTACTTAAGTATTTATCTTACATTAGACACTAAATTCAACTGAAGTGTTTATCTGACATAAGACACTATGTTCTACTAAAGTGTTATTCTGACACTAGACACTATATTCAACTGTCGTGTTTAACTGACATTAGACACTATGTTCTACTGAAATGTTATTCTGACACTAGACACTATATTCAACTGTCGTGTTTAACTGACATTAGACACTATGTTCTACTGCACTGTTTATCTGACATTAGACGCCATTTTCTACTGAAATGTTTATTTAACATAACACCATACACTATGTTCTACTGAAGTGTTTATCTAACATTAGACACTATGTTCTACTGAAGTGTTTATCTGACATTAGACGCCATTTTCTACTGAAATGTTTAATTAGCACCATACACTATGTTCTACTGAAGTGTTTATCTAACATTAGACACTATGTTCTACTGAAGTGTTTATCTGATACTAAACACTATATACAACTGTCGTGTTTATCTGACATTAGACATTATGTTCTACTGAAATGTTATTCTGACACTAGACACTATATTTAACTGTCGTGTTTAACTGACATTAGACACTATGTTCTACTGCACTGTTTATCTGACATTAGACGCCATTTTCTACTGAAATGTTTATTTAACATAACACCATACACTATGTTCTACTGAAGTGTTTATCTAACATTAGACACTATGTTCTACTGAAGTGTTTATCTGACATTAGACGCCATTTTCTACTGAAATGTTTAATTAGCACCATACACTATGTTCTACTGAAGTGTTTATCTAACATTAGACACTATGTTCTACTGAAGTGTTTATCTGATACTAAACACTATATTCAACTGTCGTGTTTATCTGACATTAGACATTATGTTCTACTGAAATGTTATTCTGACACTAGACACTATATTCAACTGTCGTGTTTAACTGACATTAGACACTATGTTCTACTGCAGTGTTTATCTGACATTAGACGCCATTTTCTACTGAAATGTTTATTTAACACCATACACTATGTTCTACTGAAGTGTTTATCTAACATTAGGCACTATGTTCTACTGCAGTGTTTATCTGACATTAGACGCCATTTTCTACTGAAATGTTTAATTAGCACCATACACTATGTTCTACTGAAGTGTTTATCTAACATTAGGCACTATGTTCTACTGAAGTGTTTATCTGATACTAGACACTATATTCAACTGTCGTGTTTATCTGACATGAGACACTATGTTCTACTGAAGTGTTTATCTTACACTAGACACTAAATTCAACTGAGGTGTTTATCTGACATAAGACACTATGTTTTATTGAAGTGTTTATCTGCCGTTAGACACGATGTTCTACTGAAGTGTTTAACTGCCGTTAGACACTATGTTCTACTGAAGTGTTTATCTGCCGTTAGACACTATATCCTACTGAAGTGTTTATATGACATAAGACACTATGTTCTACTTTTAAAAGTGTTTATCTGACACTAGACACTATATTCAACTGTCGTGTTTATCTGACATGAGACACTATGTTCTACTGAAGTGTTATTCTAACACTAGACACTATGTTCTACTGAAGTGTTTATCTAACATTAGGCACTATATTCTACTGAAGTGTTTATCTGATAATAGACACTATATTCTACTGAAGTGTTATTCTAACACTAGACACTATATTCAACTGTCGTTTTTATCTGACATTAGACACTATGTTCTACTGAAGTGACTATCTTACATTACACACTATGTTCTACTGAAGTGTTTATCTGACACTAGACACTATGGTCTACTGATGTGACTATCTTACATTAGACACTATGTTCTACTGAAGTGATATGCTGACGTTAGACACTATATTTTACTGTCGTGTTAATCTAACATTACACTGTTTTACTGAAGTGTTTATCTAACACTATGTTCTACTGAAGTGTTTATTTGACACTATATGTTCTACTGCAGTGTTTATCTGACACTATATGTTCTACTGAAGTATTTCTCTGACAATATGTTCTAATGAACTGTTTCTCGGACTTTATACTCTACCAGAGATATAGTATTGTAATATGTGTCTGTAGTTCTACTAAAGGGTTTTATAATTGAGACCATGTATTTATAAATGAAAAAATGTGATATAAAAACTTTGAATACGTGAATATATTGAGACATTTATAAATATATATATATTTCCGTTTTGCAATCGTCAATTTCGTTTTTCGATATGACCGTGAATTTGACCTGTGTGAAGTAGTTTTGCTTGGGTGATAGAACGTTAAGAGATACCAATTGCTGACATTAATACATAAAATAATAATAATAAGTTATTTTATTAAAGTGTCACATACTTGTCTACAGATTTTTATACAGATTATATAATATACATTGCACAATAATAAAATAAGACAAATACCCAACCTAGATAGCCGGGCTTATGAGACATCATGGACTGACTGCGATAACCTCTTATTAGCATCTCAAAAAAAATGTTTAACAGACCAGGAACTTTACAATGCTTTTGGTTATGAAAATTAAAACACCCATTAATCGAAAACTTCTTAGCTGATGTCTTAACTGGTTGCTGAAATTTTGATGATTTTCGCTAATATATATGGTGGCCGGTTAAAACCATTTCGCGTTTACGCCCTTCTTATTCAGGCCAGTCTATGAGGCGAAAATGCGAAAACGCGAAATCGCAAAACATGAAAAACGCCAAATCGCAAAAAGACCAAATCGCGAAAACGCGAATTCGCGAACACGATAACGCCAATCGCGAAAACTGACGATAACGCGAAATTGAAAAGGCGAAATCGGAAAGAAAAAAAATATTTCACTTTTTCGCGTTTTCGCGTTTTTGTCCTATAGAACATGAAGAGTGAAAACGCAAAAACATGAAATGGCCTTAACCGGCCACCACGAATATAGTATATTCATTGAAACAAACATCATGGAATCCACTCTGTGTCTTTGTTAGATGCATTTCTATTTGTATCGACCTGATAACGGTAAGCCTTTTTCAACTGATTTTTATAATTCGTTATTATGTTGTACTGTTACACCACTGTCCCAGGTTTGAGAAGAGTTGGGATCCCGCTTACATGTTTAACCCTGCCACACTGAATCTGTTTGTATGTGCCTTTCCCAAGTCAGGAGCCTGTAGTTCAGTCGTTGTCGTTTGTTGGTGTGTTACATATTCGTTTTTCGTTATTTTTTGTACATAAATTAGGCTGTTAGTTTTCTCGTTTGAATTGTTTTACATTTGACATTTCGGGGCCTTTTATAGCTGACTATGTGGTATTGGCTTTGCTCATTGTTGAAGGCCGTATGGTGACCTATATTTTTTAATTTGTCAATTGGTCTCTTGCGGAGAGTTGTCTCATTGGCAATCTTACCATTTTCTTCTTTTTTTATATTATGGAAACTCATTTTACAAATATCACGTCATTTCAAAACCAAAATAATAATACAATGAAGCATTACCTGTAGCTTTCCTTTGAGACTAAAATTAAAAACAGTATAGGAGAAAAGTCTGTTGATCGAGTAAAGGCTACAATTTCGTCAATATTGTTTGTAAAAAGAGGCTATAATTATTTTTTATACATATCCACATATTATTGAGTATCTAACCACAATGTTCAATACTAACTCACAAAAAACAATATTTCAAGAGTTAGATATTTGCTATATATCTGAATGAAATTGAAAGGCTTCAGTCTTCATATAAGTCTTTAAACAAGGAATTGTGCTATACGAATTAGAGGAGCGGATATTAACGAACTCTGCATCTGATCATGACAAGAAAATGCACTGGAAGACCTTAATTGCATATGTGATGCATATTTATCATTTCCTTAGCAAAGTATACAAAATACAACACATCTTCATGATATTACAACTAAACTGTCCTGGTGATGAGTAAAATACACTTAACGCATTCCAATCATGATCAAAGGTATCGAATTTGATATTCAAATTTCCTCCCATGTTCAGTCAATAATACATGCAAGCTTTAGAGGACATATACGAATTAAAATGACCTCTCTGTTCATCCGGCAAGATTTCTATCAGGATTCGTCTACACGAAAATGTTTAATTCCGCATTCAGAATTCATTAAAAATAGTAAAACTCTCACTCAATGTTTATAGTCTCTCCTTTCGTTTCCCAGCAATCGATTCACATGAACAAAAAGAACATGTTACCTTTAAAATAATTAGCTTCTAAAAGTTTATTATATATTAAACAAGGTCACATATATTTCATTGCGTTCATATTTTTGTTTGTTTTATATTAGACCGGTATTTTTCTGGTTTAAATAATTGTTTCACATTTTTCATTTCCTTCGAAGCCTTCTATAGCTGGCAATAGGTGAATGGCTGTCTTATTGCATGGTAATCATATAACTATGCCTTATTTTTATATAGGGGAGGAGTGTTGCTCTTTGAAGACGCCCTTATACTGTGACCAAAGAGGATGTATGCAACCTTCTTGTTGTGACCTATAATTGCTTATATCCACTTCATTTGAACTCTGGTAGATAGTTGTGTATTTGACCATCATAACACATCTCCTCATTTATACATAAAAATAAAATCATGTGTAAATTCCATCATGGAATATTCCAAAAATCAACAAGCTGCATCTTATTCTTATAATCACATATCTGTATACAAATATACAAATTACTCTCAAATGACAATATATATATATATATATATATGTTTAGTAGGCGGCACGTGTTAAAAACAAATAGTATATTTAGAAGGCTCAATCACTAAAAGAATACCATATCAGTGGCGGATCCAGAATTTTTCATAAGTGGGGGCCCACTGGCTGCCTAAGAGGGGGCCCAATTTCGTCACGCCTCGGTGATTCCCTATATAAGCAACCAAATTTTTTCTCAAAAGGGTGGCCCGGGCCCCCTCCCCCTTCCCCCTAAATCCGCCTCTGCATATGTATTCTAAATGTAAAAATGAAAAGTTGTATTTTTTCCAAATAGAACTTAAAATATTTCAATGCTGGACCATGTCTTGTGTATAATATGTGTCTAATAACTTACCCCACACATTTTCTCACACGATTTTTTCCCCCATTGAATAACAAAAAATATTAAAAAGAAAACAAACTTACAATAACTTCATTTCAAAGACAGAATGTCAATAAATGTAAAAATATAGAGTGTCAAAGAAAGACTGTTTACATTATTTTTCTTTATTTACGAACCTTTACCGGAATTAATTGGCGCTAACTTCACAAGTACAAAATTGTTACGTGATTCCGGTTAAAGAAGAGGTGTTTCATAGAGGTCCGTTTGTTAAACAATGACACTAACGTCAATTATACGAACGTAAGATACAGTTACTCATTAGTGTTTCCTTAGATGATGTTTGAAAAAAACCATTGTTCAGTCATATAACATTTATCACTTGTGCACCATACTTACCCAACAAGACTATAATAAACATGAAAACGCAAAAATTTCAGCTTCCATGCGAAAGAAAAACCAACAAAAAAACTTCTAATTATATTTTCAAAAACCGTAGATAAATAATGTTCTATTTAAAAAAAAATATATACATAACTTTTGTGCTAAAACGCCCGGCGGAATGACACAACCTGTGCATAGTATAGGCGAAAGCGGCAAGTGAATGTATGCATGGTGGCATACAGCTGCCATCGAAATGACCAGTTGCCCAGATAATTATTTCGGAAAATTGATATATTATCACGATAAGTCTACATATTATCTCGATATGTCGACTTTATTATCTCAACAAGTCGACATTATGGAAGCATTACACTTTTTAGGCATCTATAGTAAACATGTATGGTATTCTTTGAGTATTGAACTTCAAGATAATACAATTTGATTATTTTTTTTTATCATGCACATTTTTTTTACACAATGCACGTCCTGAATTTCTGGGTATTTTATTGTTAAAGGTGTACATATTTTCAATACTGTATGTACCTTATTATGAGGCTCTTCTGTCCTATATGGTAGTTTTCTTGAATTAATCTTAGGAAAATACAAGAAACTTAAAACTAAACTGAATTGAACTTGAAAAATATATCTCCCAAAATATGCGCTTCATTATAAGATATAAATTATTTTTGAAATATACCTATGCGACACTCGAAACCTGATATTACAATTAACAAAGGGTATTACCAATAGGTAAGTATAAAAAAAGAACCCGAAAAAAATGTTTGACGTGTCCACATTTTACAGCTTATCTTTACAGCGACATCTAACGACAATCACGTGTTCTTCCTTTTCCGCAAAGGTAATGGCTGATACATGCTCCAAAAATACACGTGGTGTTTATCACGATAAATTATACATTTATCGATGTTAGAACTTAAATTCCCTATAACAATTGAAATAATTAATATATAAGAACTGTAAAAAATACGAAAGTGCTTGTCTGTTTGTCCTACTTTACGTCGTCTTGGCTCTTGTAAAGAAACCTATAAAAAAGGGGGGATAGAAACTGTCATCTGTGACGTGAAATTTACACCATCCGTTGGCTACTTGACTTACTAAGTGTATCCAAACCTACTTTTCTTGCACTCAGAATTATAATTACCTTACCATGTATTTTTCTAAGACTTGTGTTATATAAAAGCTTTCAGGAAATATTATTGTTGGACTAAGCAAAGTTAGCTGCGGAACCGTAGCTCTTAGGTCCTTATGTTATTTTTTGACTATTTGCAGACCATAGAGCTACGGATTTTTCCTATTTCAAAACGTTCGGAATTGCGACCCAGGTTCAGGTCGCACTTATTTCTCAAAAAAGTATTGTTTATAATCCATGCAAAACTTGTCAATATATATAGTTCGTTTCGTTAGATATTTTTCTAGGATATGACGTACCTATTTATGTTTGAATATTCATTTCCTTAACACTATTATCTAATTATTTCCATTTGTATACATTCTCCGCCTATTTTATTCGGCCATATTGAATCTCGTCGTGACGTCACGAGAATCAAGAAAAGATAACTCTTGTAGGAAAACACGTGTTGGTTTGTTTATGTTGTCTTTTATTTTATTTTCATGACTTTTTGAATGAAAGTACCTTTAATTGAGGTTAAATACTAATGGAAATAATAATTCTTTCAAGCTAATTAAATATGTCGTATAAATTAATGTTGTAAAGTCTTGAAAACACTCGATTCTCGCTTAGAAATAAGTAAACAAACCAACACGTGTTTTTCTAAAAGAGTTATCTGTTCTTGTTTTTCATAGGCGTTCCTCACCTCCAACATAGGAGATCGAGGATATTTGAGTTATCTTTTCTTGTTTCTCGTGACGTCACGACGAGATTCAATATGGCCGAATAAAATAGGCGGAGAATGTATACAAATGGGAATAATTAGATAATAGTGTTAAGGAAATGAATATTCAAACATAAATAGGTACGTCATATCCTAGAAAAATATCTAACGAAACGAACTATATATATTGACAAGTTTTGCATGGATTATAAACAATACTTTTTTGAGAAATAAGTGCGACCTGAACCTGGGTCGCAATTCCGAACGTTTTGAAATAGGAAAAATCCGTAGCTCTATGGTCCGCAAATAGTCAAAAAATAACATAAGGACCTAAGAGCTACGGTTCCGCAGCTAAAGCAAAGTATGTTTACACCACACTGCCACTGGGAACATGTCAATGATAGACACTATATATATATATATATATATATATGTGTTCTTGCACCACACTACAATGTTACTACTAGTTGAAATAGTCTGTATTCAGTTAAGTTCACTGGCTTCTGTCTCGGAAGGTGTTTAAATGCACAAAGGTTAATCTGCAGTCTTCACGCTTAGCCACAATTCCTACGTAATTGACATTGGTGTGTAAAATTGTTTTTAGTCTTGTAAGATTCTTCCCTTCAAGCCAACGGAAACCAACTAAAATTTTCAAAGATATGAGCCTCCAGCTTGTGGACTAATGTTAATCTGGCTTGAAGTCGGGATTGAATAATAGATGATTAAAAAGTTCTATGATAATTGTACTAAAGACGACAAATGTCTGCAAAATAAAAGGTTGTTTATTGAGAGGAGCATATCACTATTATCAAAATAGTTATGACACTTCTAAGGGTATTTTATTATTCTTCTGTGAAGCCTTCCCACGCTGAAGCAAGGTTTCCATCTAGCCATTGAGGGAATTTTCAGTTGAACTTTCAAGACTTAATTTAGGCATAGTTTTCAGCTATCCACAGCAGAATGAAAAACTTTATTTCCTTGAAATCACAAGTCTATAAAGAAACTAATCTAAATTTATGGTTATGTTATAAATTCATATTAAGTTGTATCATTTAGCTAAATGTAGAGAACTGAAATAATTTGAACAGTTTATAGGTCTATTTCTTTAATCTCCAGTTGCCAATTTTATGTATTTAATTAATTAAAAACATCACCATTAACAGCTAGAAATAACGATACCAAGTCTTCCTTTTTGTGTGCTTATTGGTGCAAAAAATATCCGGATATATTCAAGATAAATGATCAAATAAGATACAATTCCATTTAGAAAATCTACTTTGATTTTAAAATAGTTCCCCTTATTCTCCAAGATAAGTCGCTGTGTAGGCCTCACTATGGCCTGTTATAGCTTATAAATATAAAATCTGCATCATTTGAACTAGGCAGTAGGGTTTATAGTTCAATTTGTCCCATTTGTATTAATCACATATCATCATGTTTAAGTATAGTGTATATTTATCTTTTGTCATACATGTATATATCATATTTTTGGACATTCTTGTTTCCAATTAAAAAGATTTTATTTTACTTGCAGAACTGGCAAGATGCAGATCTTTGTTAAGACATTAACAGGGAAGACCATAACCCTAGAGGTCGAGCCCTCTGACACCATAGAAAATGTCAAGGCTAAAATTCAAGATAAAGAAGGTATTTAATTGATTTAGAAAAAATGTAATTCCATTTCTATAGTGAGTCGATGACATTTTAGCTACATTGTTTTACAACTTCAATAACAAAGGAAGTGAGAAGAGTAACTTGCCCAATTTGGTTGTGAAATTTAAAGCATGTCAGTAGGTTTCTGATGAGCATTATTTTTTGTAAAATGTTGAATGAAGAGTAAATTTTTGCTTTTGCCTTCCAGAAGTACTTGCTGGTCATGCTCCCAATTGGCACAAAATGGTCTATTATTGGTCACTGGTTATAAATCAAACAAAAGTCAATCTAATAGTGGTTTAAATCATACATGTAAAAGTTGCAATTACAAGCTTGATCATAATTGATCAAATAAAAATGGAAATAAGTTAAAAATTCTCTGAATGAGAGGATGATGTAACTTATGATAGATATTAGTAACATTATTTATATTAAAAATAAAGTAGCACTCATATTCAGTTTTTGTTATGATTTTCAGGAATTCCTCCAGATCAGCAGAGATTGATTTTCGCTGGAAAACAGTTGGAAGATGGAAGAACCTTGTCGGATTATAATATCCAGAAGGGTAAAGATAATTCCAATATTTGTTTAATTTTAAATAGAGAACACACCATTCGTAAAAAGCACATCTAAACAACTGATCATAACAGACAATTAAGGACACTTGATAAAGTACTGAAACATAGAAAGGTTTCTTGTATGCAGAGTCTTAAAGCTTTTAAAAGATTGAAAATGTCATTCTGTTTTGTGTCAACTTCAATCTCACTTTAGGTACATATGATGTCTTTCCCCCATCTTGGAATGTAAAAATATTAAAACATGATCAGTCTAGATCTTTTATAGAATAGAAACACTTTAAGATAGGCCTGGTAGCACTTTTCCTTTTTATTCAAGCGTTGCTGACAAGTCTTACGTAGAAAAACATGTTTGGTGTGTAATCCTCGTATCCACAATGAGTTTATTCATTGGAAATACTTTAAAAGATTAAATAGATAGAAATGTGTGTCTTATCTTTTTATCTTGAAAAATTCAGATTGAGAACATTCTATGTAGAATTCATTTTTTTAACTTTGCCATTCAAGGGGAAGATAAGTTGGTTAACTTCAGACTTATGTAAAGTAAAAGCAAATAAAATTGAGAATGGAAATGGGGAATGGGTCAAAGAGACAACAACTCTACCAAAGAGCAGAAAAACAAACAAAAGCAATCAATGGGTCTTTAAAACAGCAAGAAAATCCTGCATCCAGTGTGAGCTTCAGCTTGCCCCTAAACAAAAATGTGTACTAGTTCAGTGATAATGGATCTCATACTTAACTCAGAAATATATAAATGAACTCAAATTAAAAATCATACAAACAACTTTTTATAGAAAGTCCTGCAATTAACCTGATAGCAAAAATGCCAAACATCATACAGTAAAATAAACCCCAAACATATTGAAAGTAAGCCCTTTATACGGTACCTTAAAAACTTGACATCCCTTGCTTTCAAATTTTTGGTTTGGGCGTTCCTGATGAAGTTATTTAGATGCATGTAAATTTTATTATGATTTTTTTCTAGGATGAGAATTAATTCTAAGATTATTACAAAATTTGCAGAAAAAGGTTGATCACACATTACTGCTTGCTTTATAATAAATTCTTCAATCAGAAAAAAAACCAGTGAAAAGTTAATTTGATGAAGTGTTCAAAGGGAAGTAACTTTGCATCAACTAAATTTCATACATATGTGCAATAACAAAATAAATTTAATATATATAGTATATTTAAGAAAAGTGACCCAGAATAAAAGTATTATGTTTAAATGTATGAATTTGATTTTTTTGTAGAGTCTACATTACATTTGGTGTTGCGTCTGAGAGGAGGAATCATTGAACCATCTCTGAGAATTTTGGCCTCCAAGTACAATTGTGACAAGATGATTTGCAGAAAGTAAGTTAATAGTACTAAGCAATGAAATATTTATTGGTATTTCAAAAAGGATTTGTGTTTACTGATTAATTGACCTTAATCATTTCCTTGTTCATCAAAATAAAAACGTTTTGAGAGGCTGCATAGTATAGAGAAGTTGATAGCCTTATTTTCAAAACATTAAGTACCATAACTAACCCATGTGGCTCTTCTGTCAAAATTTTTTCTTTTTTTTTCAATGCGTTTTCTGAAAGAAAAAAAACAGACTTGATAGTATTAATGTTTATATCTAAAAAAACAAACACAGATCTATTTTAATCTTCCAAGAATATTGATATATTAAACTTTCTGTTTTGGATGATACTTCTTCATTTATATTAATAAAAAAAAAAGTTATTTTGAATTCCTGCAGCTGTCATAGCCAAGTATAACTGAATAAAAATTTGTTTTTCAGATGCTATGCTCGTCTTCACCCAAGGGCAACAAACTGCCGTAAGAGGAAATGTGGCCACACCAACAACATTAGACCAAAAAAGAAGTTGAAGTAGACAATGAACTGTTCTTGTATTTATTACTATATTGTAATAAATTTTTCCAGTAAATTGGGATAATATTATTTTTTTCTCTGCCCTTTGACATAAATACTGATTGTTGTTTTCATTTTAATAGATTGAGGTTTTGTTAATGGAAGAGAAAAAAACTTGCTTGTCAAGTTTAGAACAAAATCTTAATACACAGTAATTAAAACCAACTTTATAAATGAAAAAATGGTGTGATAATTTAAAATCTCAGTTCATGATGTCTGATACATTAATACTTTTAAAAGAATCCATTCCCGTCAGATTCATAAGTCAGAGGAGAAAACAGCTATACATTCCAATCATTCCTTCTTGGTGAAGAAATGACATAGGTGTTGCTTTTCTGGTATAGACGGTGTTGATTGGGTTGTCATCCATTGTGAAGGGGTATATATCTCCCAATTGATACGATATTCCCGTGCTTGCATTTCCTGTCATGATTTTCTTGATAGAGGGTTACTGCTCACAAGGAAGCTATTAAACCAAGAGTTCCAAATGGTGAAGTTGAAATCATCCCTTCGTAAATTTTACGGACGCCATCACGAGTTGGTTGACCGTTATGGAATAACCGTTTCACAAATGATATCGGATATGTTCCTTACGTCGTAACTACAATCCCCTTCCCTTTCATGAATGTGACCTACCGAATTAGACTATTTACCGGATTTGTAATCACATAAGCAACACGACGGGTGCCACATGTGGAGCAGGATCTGCTTACCCTTCCGGAGCACCTGAGATCACCCCTAGTTTTTGGTGGGGTTCGTGTTGTTTATTCTTTAGTTTTCTATGTTGTGTCGTGTGTGCTATTGTTTTTCTGTTTGTCTTTTTCATTTTTAGCCATGGCGTTGTCGGTTTGTTTTAGATTTATGAGTTTGACTGTCCCTTTGGTATCTTTCGTCCCTCTTTTCCAACGGTTTGATAGGAAATATATGTGATAGATAAATGATATTTTCTATGCAGTTTCATCAATATCAGCACATCCAAGTTTGACGACCATTTCAAGGTCCTGGTCCGGTGAATTTCAGTTAATTACCAATTTTCAATGTCAAGTTTTCTGCTTAAGTTAGTTTGACAGGATCTTCTTGAATCTTCTATTAAAAAAAAAATTAAGATAAAAAGAACTTTGAGAAAAATTTTGAAATGGAAAGTCTGTAAGCAAATGGCAAAACCAAAAGCTCAAACACATCAAATGAATAACAACTGTCATATTCCTGACTTGGTACAGGCATTTTCTTCTGTACAATATCGTGGATTTAACCTAGTTTTGTAGATAGCTTATCCTCTCACTTGTGTGACAGACATAATAGGTAAAAATGTCTAAATTGGGGTACAGGGGTACAGCAGCCAACATTATGTTTAAACCTTTATCAGTAGAAAAACGAACAGATATGTCAACAAAGATAAACAAAAAGGCATAATTTAGAAGCACATGATGAGCAAAACGAAAGACAAGAATTGATATGATGTACAAGTACCAAGCCACATCCAAATGGATATTCCCAAAAAAATACAAACAATAAAAGTAATAATTTACAAATAGTAAGTTAGAAAATATATTTCCATATGCAGGTGAAGTTGGTATATTGCTACTGAAGTTGCATTATTATTAATTATACTTAGTTTGATAATTTTTTACGCAATGCTGTTTCTATAGGCGAATTCATCAATGTATAAGGTCAACGATATTTGACCAGCAGTTTACCTAGTATTGGCATGTCTAATTTTCATTTAAAAACTTGTATTGTTTACATAATAGTTTGTTTAGGTCAGCTTATAGAGAACTACTTTTGATAAGTCGATGGTATTTGATTTGCAGTAAGTATAGATTATAACATGGCCTTTTCCATATTGGCCCTGGTATCATCCCGAGACTCCCATATCTGCCTCGAGGCTTTAGGCGAGGGCCGATAGGGGAGTCTCGGGATGATACCAGGGCCAATATGGAAAAGACCTGTTATAATCTATTTATCACATATTTAAGTTCTGCAGAATAGAGACACAAAGTTCAATTATTACAATTTAATGAAACATAACAGGTAAAATTTTAAATTTTGTATCACAAAAGTGTTGTTAAGGACACAATGATGTGACGTCATTTGGAATCGGGGCACAATATCAATATCTTCTTTTTTGCCCCGGGCAATTTTGAGGTTATTAATTGCATATGCAAAACCCAACGTATTCGTAACAAACATGTGATAATAAGAAGTTACTTCTTTCTAAGTGTTGACGGTACTCATCGTGATGGATGTTATTTGAGTCTGGGCCTTGCATTTTAGTATTGCAATGTTTACTCTTGCCAAAATGAACAGCCTGACAAACTACAAATAAGTCTATTACCAAAATTGACTCGACTCCAAAAAGGTGTATTTGTACAAAAATGATTGCCAGGACTCCTCAATAAATAATATATCCCTAAATGGTAATTTCCATGCACCACTTAAGGTTGATGTTTTTCGGTCAGTCCCTACACTGGCCCACTTCAGGTGATTGTTTTTGATCAAGGTGGTTTTTGATGAAGTTGCAAAGTCTAATAACATTGAACCTTGGTATACAAATATTCCCTATATGATCTTTCTAATATTAATGCCAAAAAAGAGTTCTGACCCTTATTAGAATTTTCACGTTCCACAGTGCACTGAACATAGAAATGATAATCCGGATGGGACATCCGTGTACTATAAACACAGTTTTGGTCCAGTTCATCGTTAAAAAGATAAAAAAAAAAAAAACAACAACAAAAAAACAACAAAAAAAAAAAAAACCCAGCCAAAACATTTAAACAGATTTGTTTATTACAATTATCTACTTTCACCTATAATTGTTAAAGGGGCACTAGCTACAAGATATATTAAAATCTAATATACGATTTTTTTTTGTTCAATCATTAATGAATGTGAAATAGTGAAATGATTATTCTGTTTTGGCAGCCAGTATGGTTCAATTTTGTCAAAATAAGCTAAGAAACATTGATGATGAATTATTCATTTGCGAGTGAATAATGCGACCTTATTGAATCAACATTCATGTGAACTTCAATTTAACCCCTTAGCTAGAGATGATAACAAGTGAATAGTATGTGTAAAGTTATTTTTATACGACCGCAAAAATTGAATGGTCGTATATTGGTATCACGTTGGCGTCGTCGTCGTCGTCTGAAGACATTTGGTTTTCGCACTCGTAACTTTAGTAAAAGTGAATAGAAATATATGAAATTTAAGGTTTATGATCATAATAGGAAGGTTGGGATTGATTTTGGGTGTTTTGGTCCCAACAGTTTAGGAATTAGGGGCCAAAAACAGGTCCCAAATAAGCATTTTTCTTGGTTTTTGCACAATAACTTTAGTATAAGTTAATAGAAATCTATGAAATTTTTACACAAGGTTTATAACCACAAAAGGAAGGTTTGGATTGATTTTGGGGTTTTTGGTCCCAACGAATTGGGGGCAAAAAGGGTCCAAAATTAAACATAAAAAAATGAATTATTGGGCTTCTTTGATATGCCAAATCTGACCGTGTATTCAGATTCTTAATTTTTGGTCCTGTTTTTCAAATTGGTCTACATTAAGGTCCAAAGCGTCCAAAATTAAACTTAGCTTGATTTTAACAAAAATTGAATTCTTGGGATTCTTTGATATGCTGAATCTAAACATGTACTTCTATTTTTGATTATGGGCCCAGTTTTCAAGTTGGTCCAAATCAGGGTCCAAAATTATTATATTAAGTATTGTGCAATAGCAAGAAATTTTCAGTTGCACAGTATACCGCAATAGCAAGAAATCTTCAATTGCACAGTATTGTGCAATAGCAAGAAATGTTCAATTGCACAGTATTGCACAATAGCAAGAAATATCTAATTGCACAGTATTGTGCAATAGCAAGAAATCTTCAATTGCACAGTATTGCGCAATAGCAAGAAATATCTAATTGCACAATATTGTGCAATAGCAAGAAATTTTCAATTGCACAGTTTTAATGAAATATTCTTTGAAAATTGGAGTTATCTTTCTTTGTCCAGAATAGTAGTTGAATCAACTTAAATCATTGTTTTATACAACATACAATGTATATTCACTTTTACTACCAACTAATAAATTAAAACAATCTTTACCATTCAGTGATTACAATCACTTTTTTACATTTTAATATTTTATGATGTATTTAGATGAGTAGTTATTGTTGCAAACTCCATTAGAAATTTGAATTGAGATCAGTTTTGGAATAAGGGAAAGGGGGATGTGAAAAAAGGGGGGGGGGGGGCAATTTTTCTCATTTCAGATTTCATAAACAAAAAGAAAATTTCTTCAAACATTTTTTTGAGAGGATTAATATTCAACAGCATAGTGAATTGCTCAAAGGCAAAAAAAAAAATTTAAGTTCATTAGACCACATTCATTCTGTTTCTAAAACCTATGCTGTGTCAACTATTTAATCACAATCCAAATTTAGAGCTGAATCCAGCTTGAATGTTGTGTCCATACTTGCCCCAACCGTTCAGGGTTCAACCTCAGCGGTCGAATAAAGCTGCGCCCTGCGGAGCATCTGGTTTAAAAAGGGAAAGAATGTCAACATTGAAAGTGAAACAAAGGTTAATCATTTGATTAACTGATTCGATCCACAAAAAACATTCTTATACATGCAGGTAAAAACAAGGATAAACATATATCTTTAATCTTTTATATGAAATTAAACAGACTTAGAAAAATCTAATAGCACGAGTTCAATTAATCTATTAATATTTTTATTTATCATGTTTATGTTCCAGACAATATGAGTATTTTGACCGTACGCGTACGGTCCGGACCATGCATATACGTATACTTTTTTGTTTTCTGTTTTGCTTTTTCCAATCATATTGTGTTGTAAAATGATGGGTTCTTGATTAGATTAATAAAATTCTTATTTCATCTTACTCTTATACTCGTACGGTCCGACCATACGCGTACGGTCGGACCGTATGAGTATAATTATACGCGTATGGTCCAGTACGAGTTGACCATACATGTGACTGATTGGATCATATGGGTTATATTTAAACAATTGATCACAATCTTTATTTTTAGTTTTACAAATTGTTATCATTACAATTAGATCTGACACAGGCACTTGATTCTATCCATGCATGGAAGACCCACTATCAACGTATAGTTAGTGCTTGTGAATTAGATGGCCGATGATAAACTGAACAAACGAACAATTGAAATAAAACATTTTGTTAAATTGTATATCTGGGGCCGGTTTCACGAAGCTATCCTAAGACATGTCGTAAGACATATCTTAGGACATGTCTTATGATCCTCTTATGACTATCCTAGGACATATCTCAGACCTCGTCTCGAAGCTGTCTTAGGATCATCTTAGCTAAGACATCCTAAACCTGTCGCAAGTTCTTTAAATTTTCAAATATAAATATGATCTACGGAAAAAAATCATGTAAATGTAGTATGTCTTACCATAAATTATTCTAAACGTATTGATTAATATAATGACATAATTTGCAAAATAAATATAAAAAAAATAAAAGTAATTTATATATAAATTCATCAATATAAATATGAAATTTTCAATGCAAAATTAAGAAAAAAGAATATAAAATTTTGAAATTGTTTTGGTACAAGTGAGTTGAATTCAATTTCGACTTTATTGGTTATAAAAGGTTAAGAGATAAAATCGTGCATATCAATACATCGAATTTTCATTGTTGACAAATCCTGATAATCCGTCAATGTATATATGTTTTAAGCAGGAACAGGAGAATAGATAATTAGATAATAATAAGATATTTTTTTTTCAAAATTAATATAAAAAATGAGTGTAATTTATATAAATAAACGTATGACTATCATAAGACCATCATAAGACACCTCTCGCGTTGTCCTAACTTTATGACCAACTTTAAGAGATGTCCTAATTCAGGACCGCTTTGTGAAACCCACTTAGGACTAAGATATGTCGTAAGACCATCCTAAGACATGTCTTAGTCCTAAGACAGCTTCGTGAAACTGGGCCCTGAATCCTATTTTGGTACACTCGCCCAAGGTGACACTTGCTACAATACGTAACGTAATACTTTTTACATTTAAAAATGAACATGTTTGCAGTTGGGAAATTGTTTATTTCTATGGACGTGAGCTCCCCTTCGGTTTTTTTTTTATATAAATTTCAGATTTTTAGTTTCTGGGTAATGGGGTTTTATTCAATAAAAATTGTGTTTTTTTAGTTTTCTGGTAATATCTCAAAAATGATCCTTTTACAAATTTGCAAGGAATTTTGGTTAATTGTTTATATCTCTTGATATGAGCTCCCTTTGAATTTTTATAAATTTTAGAGTTAAGGGATTTTATTCATTTAAAACAGTGGTAGTTTCCAGTTTTCAGACAATAACTCAAAAATGTTTTATTGAATTCTTTTTTCAGCATTTATTTTTATACAGTTATAGAAACTCACACATGCTTGAAATTTAAATAGTGTGTAATCAAATTGAGAATGGAAATGAGGAATATGTCAAAGAGACAAAAATGATATCTAGTAAAAATTCAAGGTCAGTTCTGGTATCAAAGTAGGTCTAATTGACATAGTTCTTATGTTTGTTGCTACTAAAAAGTAAAATCACAAAAATACTGAACTTAGAGGAAAATCAATTCGGAAAGTCCATAATCACATGGCAAAATCAAATAACAAAGCGCATCAAAAACGAATGGACAAGAACTGTCATATTCCTGACTTGGTACAGGCATTTTCAAATGTAGAAAATGGTGACTTAAACCTGGTTCTATAGCGCTAACCCTCTCACTTTAATGACAGTCTCATCAAATTCTGTTATATTTACATTGATGCCTCGAACCAATTTTGACACTCCAAAAGTAATTTATTACACTATTTTCAAAGGCTCAATTTGAACAATTTTTTATCAGGCTTTTGATTGCACCAAGTGTACTAGTAAGTATAGAATACATAGTTTAGTAGGGACACAATGGCTTGAAGACAACATAAATCTTAGTTTGTAATGAGCTATGAGCAGCTTTGGAACCCAGTACATGGATGGAACTTCATTGTACAACGTGTTTGGTTCTGCTTTGAAAAGAATCACAGAGCTGAGTCAATGTACCATTTATATAAAAGGTTAATTGGTTGTAAGGACCTAGTCCTTAATTTAGATTCTTGTCAGATATTCCTGGCCATATATAATTTTCCTTTTTGCCATTTTAAGAATTGTTCTGCGATGATTTAATATGACCGTACGGGAAACTAGGAACATTATCCTCAAGAGTCATACAAAACAGTAAGATATTTCTAAATACATGTTCCAAAAAAAAAAATTGGAATTTATTACAAAGGATAATCATGAGATATACTCGAATTGTCCAGACCTCATTTCTGTGATGGGTATATGTTAATGAAATCCTTTTTCCGAATACAGGACCAACATATTAGTAGTGGTAGACCCCAACGTCCAATGATCTTCAATTTCTACCAAAAATTTGCTGTAAAAAAAATGCTAACCTTCCAGTTTTCTGGCAATAACAGTTAACAGCAAATGCATTATCACAATAACAGATAACAAAAAACTAAAAGCCCAATAACAGCTAACAAAGAATAAGACAATACCAGCTAACATCAAATATATTTTCAAAATAACAGATAACAAAGAATTGAATTGCCCCATAACAGCATAACAGTTTAACCCCTTGCCCCCCTCATGGTCCTTTGCATTTGCATTTTTTTGTAAAGTTGCTAAACATTCTAAAACAACTGTCCTCCCATAATATGTTTACTTCAGATATCTTCAATTTCAGGGATCATAATTCAATTAATGTATATAACTGACCGACATGCTTTAAAATACAAGAGATTATAACAGAGTTGATTAGCGTGATTTTTTTTAAATAGTTAGAATATAATATATAATATACAATTGAACTTTTTTTATATTAATTTGAAAGTTAAGTTATGTTGATCTGTAATATGCATTTGTATCTAATAAACTTGACCAACTTCTTATATTAGTCAGACCCGTACGCGTACGGTCGTCGGACGTACGCGTACGGTGACTAATATACGGTCCAGACCGTACACGTACGGTCCAAATACTCATACGGTCTGGAACATTTACATCGCTTATATATGGCCATCGGATGTCGAGTAGATAGTTAATTTAGTAATGATGTGCCCTGTTAATTGTTTATTTTAGACTTTTAATAGTTGGGATAATTGTTAGACATGGTTGTAAATCAAATATGAGAATTTGAGTCGAATTGGTGAACACAAATTTGACAGCTAGTGCCCCTTTAACTTTTTTTCACATTATTTCTTCTATAGAGAGTTGTCTCGTACCACATCTTATGCCTCGGTGACACTTATAAACTTACTTAAATTGTTTGCTAATTTCAAAAGATTTCACTATTCGTTGAAATACTTTTACTTAGAAATATTCGCCATATCGTTTATATAGATTAATGTTAATTCTGAACACTATTTGTCTTGGTCATTAATTTTTTACTGTTATTGCTATTTTTTCTAATCTGACAGTTGTCTTCTTGTATAAATTGGCAATTAGCAAACGTTTTAAAATGTTATTCTTTTAGTTGTTGTAAATTGGAAAATACTGACATAATTATTTATGAGATAACAAAATGCTGTATGATGATAACAACACAATCGGCATAGTTGAGAACCTGTGGAATTTGGGCTCTATTCTTCAAAAGTCGAATACATGATTGCATGTGTTGTGATGTATATAGCTGTTTATAAAACTTTGAATTTTGAAATACTTCTTCAGGCGTTAAATTTCTACTACTGGAAAATTACCTTAGTTGTATTTGGCAAGACTTTTAGGGATTTTGGTCCTCAATGCTCTCCAACTTCGTACTACTTGATCATGTTTTGGCATTTTTAAGGTGTTTCTTATACAACAGCAAACAGTTTGCGGTAATTATATTTTGGTATCAAGTCGTCGTCGTCAACATTTGGTTTCCGGACAATAACTTTAGTATAATGAAATATAAATATATGAAAATTAAACACAAGGTTTATTATAACCACAAAGGAAGTTGGGATGATTTGGGTTCTAGTCAAAAGGAGTGGATTGATTTTGGGGGTTCTAGTCCCAAAAGTTAGGAATAAGGGTCCAAAAAGGGAACCAAATAAGCATTTTTCTAGTTTCCAGACAATAACTAGTGGAACGGTGTATGGATCTCTCTGAAATTATACCACAAGTTTCCTCATCACAAAGGGATGGTTAGGATTAGCTTTGGATTATGGCTCAAACCGAATAGGAATAGGGACGAAAAAGGGGGAAAACAAGAGTTTCCTGGTAAATGGACAATTACTTAAGTACAATACTTAATGTATAAGCAGTGCAAGGGAGGTCATTCAAACATAGCATTTGAAGTTACTATTAAAAATGTTGATTAAGGTACACATATTAAGTTAGGCCATGATTATGTATGTCATTTTCTATTTTAAGACTTTTATGAAGGACCTCTGCGGTCGTATTCAGCTGCGCTAGGCGCAAGGATTGGTGATGTGGTTTTTCCTCACTTCTTTTCCTGCATTTTATTTAGTTGTAGTCTCAGTTCAGCTTTTTTCTTTTCTTTTTCATTCTATTCGCAAAATAAAATTATTTGTATTCGGTCATGCCTTTTTTGTTAGCTATTAATATAATAAATTCTGACTTTTTAAATTGTCATCCTGCATTTTTTGTCAAGTTGCTCATCCTGCATTTAAAAAAAACTCAAAACTGATTATCAAAACTCCTGCCTTGCCTTTTTCAAATTTCATCCTAGCCCACACATACCCTCAAAATCAATTGCATGGTAGGCTAGCTGAGACCACAGTCGCTTGAATTTTAGTGATATATGTATGGAAAAAAACCCCAACTGTTATATGTATAATATAGGGGCATATAACAGGTTTTTTTTCATACATATTATATATATCACTAAAGATTCATAAAAATTAAAAGATCTTTAAAACGACTGTGCTGAGACTAGCTCCCTAATTTAACCATGGAACAAATTGTTCCAAACTGCAAACATTTGTTTTTCGGTTAACTTTTTATTTAGTTTATTGTTAAGTTCTTGAATATATTTATGAATATTTCAAAGAAACTGTAAGGTTGTAATGTAAATGGGAAATTTATATGTATTACGTGACTTACGTTTGACTAATCGTATTTGTGTTAAATTATGGGAAAATCCCCTTTGACGTCACTATACGTTTTTCAATTGACGTCGCTTTTCATTGGTTAATTGAAACTAATTACAGACTTCCGTCAACAGGAACATGCCACTGTGAGCAGCGAGAAACTGAAGATTTGATAAAATGGACAGTCATATGAGCAATGATTTCTTGATGAATTATTCAGAGGTATTTTCACTTGATTGAGAGTATTCGGATCACATATTTATTTGTTAAACACAGTGAAAGATAGAAATGTAGATGGAAAAACCGAAGAAATTCTGGACCATTTCATAAATTCAACCTCCGACGTTCCCTGTCAGTCACAACGTCCTCCTTATTGACTTGTGCTTGAAGTGCACTTAATTATGTTTACAAATATTACCTTTTCATTGATAAAATTTCTACGATATGGTGGTGCATTGAAACGTGAAAACATTATTAGAATCTATACAAAATTCTCAAATGCCATTTCTTTTTTTGTTGATTTTGCTTTCTGTCTGTGTGTGTTCACTGTTGGTAAAATATGCATTTAAAAGGCTATATGCCGTAATATGAACAATATGATATCAATAAAAAATTGCGTCTAGGCTTTCATACTTTTTTTTTGCTTTTATATCACTTTCAGAAGTTAGCACTCCTTCCTTTCTGTCTACTCCTGCGCCACTGACTGAGGTCTCGTGCATTATTCTCAATTTCAATTTATTAAACTTTATTTTCAAATACTTTAACGTGTGATTTAATAATATATGTTAATTTTAAAACTTAATTGATAAACTCGTGATTATACTAAATCCATCAACACCCAATGATGTAAAAGCACTTGTTTCTTTTATGATTTGTCAGAGAGTCATTAGAACTGATCACGAGGAAAGGAGACCAATGTCTGTTTTTAATATATATATGTGTATTTGTTATTGCTGAGTTTTTGTTATTTTTGTTTTTGGATTGAAAGCCATCAACCAGTATCGCGGCCACCTTCCTGCTGCATATAGATGTGTATTTGGCATTGTTTGACTTGAAAACCACCAACCAGTATCGCGGCCACCTTCCTGGTGGATCTAGATGTGTATTTGGCATCGCCGCATTATCTGGCTTGAAACCCACCAGCCAGTCTCGCTGTCGACTTTCTGCTGCATCTAGATGTGTATTTGGCATTGCCGCATTGTCTGGCTTGAAAACCATCAACCAGTCTCGCTGTCAACTTTCTGCTGCATCTAGATGTGTATTTGGCTAATGGTCTGGCTTGAAAGCCACCAACCAGTATCGCTGCCATCTTCCAGCTGCATCTAGATGTGTATTTAGCTTGCTTTGGTTTGAAAGCCATCCATCAGTCACGCTGCAACCTTCTTGCTGCATCTAAATGTGTATTTGGCTTGATCTGGTTTGCAACTTTCCTGCTATATCTAGATGTGTATTTGGATTGGTCTGGTTTGAAAGCCATCAACCAGTCTCGTCGCCACCTTTCTGCTGCATCTAGATGTGCATTTGACATGATTTGCTCTTTTAAGCCATCAACTATTCTTGCTGCCACCTTGCAGCATCCAGTGTATTTGGCTTGGTCTGTTTGAAAGCCACCAACCAGTATTGCTGCCACCTTCCTGCTGCATATAGATGTGTATTTGGCATGGTCTGGTCTGAAAGCCACCAACCAATATTCCGGCCACCTTTCTGTACCATCTAAATGTGTATTTGGCTTAATCTGGCTTGAAAGCCACCAACCCGTCTCGCTGTCGACTTTTTTTCTGCATCTAGATGTGTATTTGGCTTGGTCTGGCTTCAAAGCCAACAACCACACTGTAAAAATTGTGCTTAGAATGTAAAGGTGTTGCAAGACATATGTGCTTATAGGAAAGTGTTTAATTTCTAAGCATAAAAATTGAAATATGTTTTGGCTCTCAGCATTTCGCACTAGGCGTGTTGCTACATGCTAAACATGTTTAGCTATTTCGTCAAGATTAAAAAGCTTAACGTGTTTTAATTCTAAGCACTTTCAATATTTTAACACTTTCCTAAACACGTTTAGAATTACAACACATTTAGATCAAAGACAGCATTCAGTTTTATCACGTGATAATTTTGAGCGGGAAGAAGAAACAAAGAACCCGAAATCAAAGGCCACTTTGTTTACTACTGACCATATATAACTGACCGTAACTTGACTGTTTCAGAAAGGTAAGGAGTTATGATTATGCTATCTTTTATTTTGCTAATTTTATGATGATTATTGACAAAATATAAGCATTATTTATGTAACGGCCCCTCAGAAGGCCCCTATGACAGTTACTTTGTTCCGGCGGAACTTTTCAACTAGTTATTTCGTTCGATGGAACTTTCAAACTAGTTGTTTTAGTCCGAGTGCAGTCGAAAAGTTCCGGAAAAAAATAGCAAATTGAAAAGTCCCGGAACAATGTAGCTAGTTGAATAGTTCTGGCGGAACAGAACAACTAGTTGCATCGTTCCGAATACCATATTTCGTCCTTTTTGTAGAAAGAGCTCGGGAAGAATGAGTATCAGTATATATAAGAGCAAATCATTAATTTACAAGAATACCCAACGCACTGAAAGGGGTTTCTTTGGGGTCAAATATGAAAAAAGGGACATGGAACTTTATTTTTGGGGACTTAATGAAAATGGATTTAAATTTAAATTTAAATTAAAATGTACTGAGGGGGAGAACAAACTCCCCAGCAAAATTTAAGGTGTATTTCATAGCTCACATAAATCGGAATAGATTGCATTATCATGCAAATTTAGTATTCATAGTACCCCCAAGAGAGGGAAGAATACCCCCCCCCCCCTTTTTCCCCCTCATATGGGTCTTTGCATCAATTCTCCAAATAGGACTTTGTGACTGGTTGATAAGCTCCGTTGGAACTTTTGGGCTAGTTTGTTAGTTTCGGTTTTGACTTATTTGCCAAAGAGGAACTTTGTGGCTAATTGATAAGTCACGTCCTTTTGACTTTTGTAATCAGTATCTTGGTTTCCCATTGAAAGGTTCTAATATAATATGTTGCGCTTTTACTTTGCATCAATTCTCCAAATGGAACTTTCTGTCTGGTTGATAAGATCTGTTGGAACTTTTGTGCTAGTTTGTTAGTTCCGGTTTTGACTGGTTTGGCAAAAAGGTACTTTCTAACTAGTTGATATGTTCCGTTGGAACTTTTCAACTAGTGACTTTGTTCCGGTGGAACTTTTAAACCAGAGGAAGAACAAAGTAACTAGTTCATAAGTTCCTCCGGAATTTTTCGTCTAGTTAGTTCTTTCCGCCCGGAACTTTCCAACGTCTGAACAAAAGAGAATTTACATTTACAAGTACACTACCGTGTAGTTAATTCACACAAAAAGGGGTGGGGTACCATCTCACGAAACAAGTGCGTGTAGAAGCTTTTAGTGTTCAAACTATCTTGTGTAAAGATATTAAGAGTTGTCAAATGTTATATATCATGCAAGTTTTCGATTATTTTTATGCCCCACCTACGATAGTAGCGGGGCATTATGTTTTCTGGTCTGTGCGTCCGTTCGTCCGTCTGTTCATTTGTCCGTCTGTTCGTCCGTCCGTTCGTTCGTCCGTCTGTCCCGCTTCAGGTTAAAGTTTTTGGTCGAGGTAGTTTTTGATGAAGTTGAAGTCCAATCGACTTGAAACTTAGTATACATGTTCCCTATGATATGATCTTTTAAATTTTAATGCCAAATTAGAGGATTTACCCCAATTTCACGGTCCACTGAACATAGAAAATGATAGTGCGAGTGGGACATTCGTGTACTGGGGACACATTCTTGTTAATTTATGTGCTAGGAAAAGGGGTTTGTTAGGATATTTTTTTTCGGTACTCCTCGTCAGATGACTACATGTAAGTTATGTAACATAAAGAGTAGCGGACCCTACCGAATCTTACCAGGATCAGGTGCATCATTTGCATATCCAGCGTCATTTTGAGTTCATTGTTTTCGTAAGTACTCTCGAGAGGAACAATAAACACTTTTCTTCAAAATAAATAGATGATACTTGTTTAAATTGATAGTTAGATGAGGTTTTGCTTTTCTTATAATAATTTTATATACATGTTTTGTTTTATTCTAGATTGGTGAGAGAAGTGTATAGTAAATTGTCATCTATCTTGACCTACTATAAGTGGAGATAAGAGCAGTGACAAATCTGTTGCCAGGTGAGAATCAGAAGTGTATTTGATTTTTTAGAATGCCAATATATATATTTGAACAAATGAATAATAATTTATTGTGTTAAGCATGGCCATAGGTTTTATACTAAAGAGTATATATCAATTACCATCAGTTAATGTATGCTTTTATGCCACCTTGGTCTAAACGTTGTTATCAGGATCATAAATCCTGCTTTAACTTTTCGGTGATATAGTTCGTATACTTATATTTTAATATTTATTCTACTTAGTTGCTTATCTTTTTTTCTATATTCCAGGCCTGTGACCAGCAGTTGAGTAGTAAGAAAGGAAAAGCTCCATGATTTATTGTCCAGTAAAATGAAAATATCACAAATTGTTTTGTTGGATGGGATGTTGAAGTAGAAGAGAGAGACGAATGATACCAGAGGGACAGTCAAACTCATAAATCGAAAACAAACTGACAACGCCATGGCTAAAAATGAAAAAGACAAACATGAAAACAATGGTACACATGACACAACATAGAAAACTAAAGAACAAGCAACACAAACCCCACCATAAACTAGGAGTGGTCATTGACAATTTTCGTACATGTATATTATGTTCAAATTGATTGTGTTTTATGATTAAATGGAAATAAATGATAACATAAATTCCTTTGTTAATCATGTTGTTATTTGTTTTAAGTAGGTATGGAACTTTTTTATTTATAAGAGTTTGACAGTTAACCTTTCGAAAAAATTAGTATAAATTTAGGCAATCTAGTTCCAAACAAATATAAATTTGCCATGGATCTGTATGGTCCAAACATGTTTAGCATTTCGAAATGGATCTTCACGTCTGAAACGATGTTTACAACAAAACACTTCACACTAAACGTGTTTCAGACAAACTTCACAGATAACATGTTCCAGATAAAACATTATCACAGACAAAACACTTCACAGTAAACATGTAACACGTCTTTTAAAGCACATTTTCAGCTAAACGTGTTTCTGGTCTAAACACTCTACAGATTAAACATGTTTACAGTCTAAGCACCTTAAAGCTTGATCACGTTAGGCTGTTACCACATTAAATATTAAACATGTTTAATTTAAAACATTTAAAAATCGGTTTATCAATGTGTTTAGGAAAGTGTTTAGGCTCTAAACACAATTTTTAAGTGCAGTATCGCTGTCATCTTCCAGTGGTCTAGATGTGTATTTGACTTGCTTTGGTTTGAAAGCCATCAGCCAGTCACACTACAACCTTTCTGCTGCATTAGATGTGTATTTGGCTTGGTTTGGTTTGCAACTTTCCTGCTGCATCTACATGTAGATATGAATCTGGTTTGAAAGCCATTAACCATTCTCGCTGTCACCTTCCTGCAGCATTCAGACTGGCAGATGTGTATTTAGCTTGTTTGGTTTGAAAGCCACCAAACAGCATCGCTGCCACCTTCCTGCTGATATAGATGTGTATTTGGCACGGTCTGGTCTGAAAGCCACCAACCAATATCGCGGACCTTTCTGTACCATCTAAATGTGTATTTGGCGTAATCTGGTTTGAAAGCTATCAACCGTGTATCGCGGCCATCTTTCTTTGTATAGATGTGTATTTTGTATGCCCTGGTTGGAAAGCCATCAACCAGTCTCGCTGCCACCCTCCTGCTGCATCTTGATGTGTATTTGGCTTGGTCTGTTCTGTTAGAAAGCCATCAACCAGTCTCGCTTTCACCTTTCTGCTGCATCTAGATATGTATTTGGCTTGGTCTGGCTTGAAAGCCACCAACCAGTATCGCTGCCACTTTTCTGCTGCATCTAAATGTGTATTTGGCTTGGTCTGGCTTGAAAGCTACCAACCAGTATCGCTGCTATCTTCCTGCTGCATTCAGATGTACGGCATGGAATGGTTTGAAAGCTATCAACCAGTATCGCAGCCATCCTTTGCTGCATCTATGTGAGTACTAGTATTTGGTATGATCTGGTATGAAAGCCATCAACCAAACTAGTCGCTACTTCCTGTTGCATCTAGATGTGTATGTATTTGCCTATTGGCATTGTCTGGTTTGGAGACCATCAACCTAAACTCGGCGCCACCTTCTTGTTGCATCTAGAAAGTATATTTGGCCTGGTATGTATGTTCTTTAAGCCATTAAACCAGTCTTGTTGCTTCTAGGTGTGTATTTGTCATTATCTGGTTTGAAAGCCATCAACAAGTCTCGCTGCCACCTTTCGCTGTTTTAAGATGTGTATTTGGCATGATCTGGTTTGAAAGCCATGATCAACTGATGCATTAAAGCATCGCAGTCATTTAAGATCCTTAATAAGTCTGTAGATGATAATAGTACTCAGTATTATCAGCAAACAGCAACACTCACTGAGTAGTAGTTTCTTTCAATGATTTCGGAAATTCAAGGCCGTGTAGTTGATTAGTTTATAATTATCAGGATTACCCACATCATCCATTTCATTGGAAAAAAATGACGTCCGATAGTGACGATACTGAGTGAGATGACCACTGATGATGAGAATGATGATTATCGTTATTGTTATTGACTAACATCAGAGGGAAGACAGACAACTGCTAAATCTAACCAAGATCAAATCACCGAACTTTTCCACTAACTCGTCCCTCTTTCTAACCACTCATTTTAACCAACCTCGCCCCAACTACGAAAAGAGCAAATCTAGAGAATAAGTCTGCCAACCGCCCCAACTATGACAGATTGGCTAATCCACACTATTTCACCACCAGCTCATAGAAAAAAATACCAACAATTGTCATATAAATTAAAAAAAGTGTAATGCATGATCATTGAAATTGAATTATGCTTTCATAAGTTGGCGAGTTGGTAGACAATTTAATGCTGTTTTCATTAGTGGGGCAAGTTGGTGAAAAAAATGTGGCGATAAGATCTGGGACGAGTTTTCATAAATTCGTATCGTATAAGAAGTCCATAAGAAGAAGTCCCTGTTATTGTTATAAATTCTCTTCTAAATCTATTTTGTCCTGTATAAATAAATGTGGATGTTAGAATATTTTAATTATGCCGTCGATTGTGTCACTGTCAATTTTTAACATTACCCTACAAAATTATTTTGTAACTCTTTTTATTAAAGGTAGAAAGAGTTCTAGTCAACAATTTTCCAGAGCAATGCCTACCACCTGACTACGTTCTTCAACAGTTTAGGTCATGTAAACAACGAGGAAATTTTGTTTGAAGATGTGATTCTTGTACCTACACATTCTAGCTTGGTTGATTTACCATTCAGATGAGTATGGAGGATGTAGAAGGACTGTATGAGGTAAGGAGAATATTGACCTACTTTGACGGGCACCTGTCAGCCTGCAGAACGTTGAATTTTTACAGTTGACTGGATAACAATCCAGTACATCAAGAACTAAAGATGTAATTCAAAGAATTTATCAACCAACCATGAACGTATTATTTACTAACTTTTCCATTCTACCTATGAAAGAATTTTCCATTTTAATGACAATCAGACAATATTTAAAATTGATCAACATCTAGCTTCCTTGCCGTCTGCTACATGACATGTATATGACACAGGTCAGACAAAATAATAAGGCGACATTATCAACCTAAATCAGTTACCAAACTAATAAACATATTCAAATTTATTACAGATTTGGTGCACTTTTATGCAAAAGTATTTATATTTCGCAGGAAATGTGTATATCCTTTTAAGTATGTTAATTAGGTACATTAAATTCAAACTGTCTACAAAAAAAGACTACTCAAACGAGACTCAAACTTTCATTATGTTCATAAGAGACAAACACATGATATAAATGTATTATATATGTCTCTGCTTTGATATACCACTTAGAGGATGTGACCATTTTCATGGGGGGGGGGGGGGGGGGGGGGGGTAGACTTCTAATATGAATACCCTGATCTGGTAAAAAGATGATAATCTTGCTAAAGACAAAATGAAAGTGATTTTACTGCATCACAAGCTGCATGAAAAATAATTGTCATGTGTAGTAAAAGATTAAAATGAATGCTCAGTATGCATACATGTAACATCCTCCTGTCCTTACTGTCCTTCTATCATGTCTATATTGTGGCTTGATTAATTGTTGCTTGAAAAAGATCAATGAAGGATAAACAACTTATTCAAATAGTTTGGGGGTGGGGGGTAAAAATTGCTGCAAGTTTTGTTTAATTGACATCGATTTTACATGTATCCTTATTGGTCAATCAATTTTTCCCAAATTAAGTTAGGAGGGGGGTAGGGTGGTCAATGAAAAAACTAGGTGAATTAAGTTTTTTTTTATCCTACATTGAACTTTTGATGTCTTCCCTTACCCTAATTTATAATAGATATCTCTCTGAATGAAGTGCTTATGCACTTTAAAAAAAATATGAGAGGAAATTAATTCACGTTACACCACAAAAGATCAGTGATCTAAATGTAGTCTGATATGTGTTTTGTGCTTTAATGGGGGTTGAATGAAGAACATGAATAAATTTAACGAAATATACAATGTATTGTGTATGATGCAATAGCAATTGCTATTAAACATGTATTGGTGTATACACTGTGTGTTTAGCACGTCCAAAGTAAAACATATTTTTTTCTGTACATGTGTGCTATGGATTATCATGATTATTATTTATTGAATACCTATTTTCATGGGTAAGTGGGAACTATTGATTTAAATATTTATACAACGGTACCTTTTACAAATTTTCTATATGACTATGAGTGGGAAGAATATAAAATAATTGTGCAGAGATATTGAAAAAAATGGTTATCAAAGATACAAATTGCAAAATAATTCAACATGTAAATAAACAAATTCAGCTATTCCCTCTTTTCATTTTGGATTGTAAAGTTTTTAAACATTATGCAATGAATTGATATGAATTTTATTTTTTAGAATTTAAAATCCCCATCAAAGGTGGATTTAGAGGTTTTTGTCAGAAAAAACTGGTTGCTTAGGCCAAATAAAAATATATGTGTGGTTCCAGTAACCCTACCGTCCCTACTTTTTTGTCTTAAAAATAGCCTACCCTAAAGATTTTATTGTCATTTTTCATTAAGCACTGTTAAAGTCAGAATGTTGCATCCATATATAGACTCAATGTAAAAAAAAAAAATCCCTACCTAGCTACTCTAACTTTTTTTCAGATGTAACTGGAACCACACATACTTTTTTATTTGGCCTTATATAGGGAATCACTGAAGAATTACTGCAGAGTTCCCCCTCTTACGCTGTCAGTGGGCCCCCATTTCTGGATCAGCTACTGCCCATGATAATTTAGGTTCTAAGAATGTTTGATTTGGTTCTGCATCATTTGACATTTATGTTTCTTTGATTTTATTTTCAGATACATTTTTTCCAAACACCTTTTCTGCGTATTTTTTTTGATTACGCTGAAGATGGATGAACATATTAAACTTTTACTAATTATTATTTCCTTCCTGTTGTCACATCAAGCATGTCAAGTCTGGCAGAGTTTATTTTTAAATAAAAAATATTTTTTTAAGCAAACATCTGTGGACATTATTTGAAGTCACCACGTTTTTGCAGCCACTGGGCTGACACTAACTTTTTGTATACATTTTATTGGTCTATATAAGAAGTCCTTACAAGGTTGGATATTTATTTTACAAACCTAGGCTGCTGGCTGGCCATTAAGCATTGAGATTCAGTGTTATCCCTAGACATTTCTACCATTTTGGTAAACAGAAATTTAAAATACCATCTTGTTTCTAAATACCATAGCATCACATTCATAACAATTATCTATAAGAAAACCAATTCAGATAGCATCACATATTCAAGAAATATAGCATCACATTAACATGATTATTATGGTGAGTATACTGATGATTGGATATATATATGTCAATATCATAAATTGTTAAAAAAAAATGATGAATTTGCAGATTATATGTCTGACAATAACGATCCTCAGTACAGTTTTTGAACTGTAAATTTTAACCAATATATATACATGTATGTATTGGTGACTTAGGAATACTTGAGTTTGCTTCTATATAAAACAAAGTAGTCATTGTAAAACACATGTCAAAAGACAGTGGTAATTTTTTCTTGTTGACTTTGTATTTGATTTGTTGTCTGTTTGAATTTTTTTAGAGTTAAATTTGTTTCTTTAGTTCTCTGTGAACTTGGAAATATTTTATAAAAATGAAGTACTGAGGAGTCATTTAATTTTGTGGTAACCAATATTTGTGGAATGAGGAAACCTTGAATTGTCAAAAAATAAGATACATTATTTAATGGTTTTGCCAAAATCTGTATACAACCTTAAAAGTTATAAATAGAAAATAAGTGATTTGTGGAACATTTAAATTCTCGGTTCACCTGCACCAAAGAAATCCATGAAAATTGATATCCATCGAATTATGATGAATCCACAGTAATTATTTTTTTTTATATTCTGTCAGTACATGTATGCTACATTTGTACATGTACATGTAGTATGTTGTAACAAATGTCTTTTTAATGAAGAGTTTGTTTATGCGCCATGACATTTTAGAGGTACATACATTTATAAATAAGCTGAAGTAAGTTGAAGGGTATAAAGAAATTAAATACCCAGATTATTTATAATAACAACCTCAGGGTGGGCTGGATGGATCACTGGACACTGGTTAATTAGTCGCTCAGTGGACAATTATAATTACCGGTATATGGTCAAAGATTAATAATTTAATGTGAAAAAAAATGAAAATAAGGTACTACCTTAGTCCATAATTTTGTGTAAACTTCTAGCTGTTTAAAATGATTAACTAAAAGCATGGGAAAAAATTGGGTTACTGAGCCCCTGCCAGTTTTCATCCCAGCAATAAAACTACCTTAAGGCTTTGGAAACCAATTAAATTGACAAGTGTATAATTTGAGCATAGAAACTATTCATTACAGGTTTATAAAATTTCATTTGCAATGTAACTTTAAGGTGTTTAAAATTCAATACTACATTTTCTAAATGTAGCTATATTATGCATGAATTTTTAAACTGAAATTAACATCCATTCACAATACTGTTTTTGATACACTTACGGTAATGACATATGGACAATAACAAACAATTTTTATACCAAATAATCTGTTTATAATAGTAGGATTATGTTTAAAATGCATGCAGCATGGCTACATTTGGGAAATCAATAACATGATTTTGGAGTTATCTCCCTTTATCCACATGTTGCTGCAATTGGTTACATCTTCTGACATCAGACTTGGACTTCTCTTGAACTGAATTTTAATGTGCGTATTGTTATGTGTTTACTTTTCTACATTGGTTAGAGGTATAGGGGGAGGGTTGAGATCTCACAAACGTGTTTAACCCCGCCGCATTTTTGCGCCTGTCCCAAGTCAGGAGCCTCTAGCCTTTGTTAGTCTTGTATTATTTTAATTTTAGTTTCTTGTGTACAATTTGGAAATTAGTATGGCGTTCATTATCACTGGACTAGTATATATTTGTTTAGGGGCCAGCTGAAGGACGCCTCCGGGTGCGGGAATTTCTCGCTACATTGAAGACCTGTTGGTGACCCTCTGCTGTTGTTTTTTATTTAGTCGAGTTGTTGTCTCTTTGACACATTCCCCATTTCCATTCTCAAATTTACATTTGACCATTCCAGCAAACACACATTTTTTGTCTCTTCTGTGATGAATTTTCTGCAAAAGAGGAATATTGATAGTAAACATCTCTTTTCCAGTATGATATTACAGAAGTGTTGTAAAGTGTTTGGCTGTCTTGCTCCTGCCAGTCTGATAAATATCAAACCTCTCACTTGCTATCATTACTTATCCATGCCACATATCAGAAACAGAGTGCTGAAAGGTTTTATTCTAATCAGATTATATTAATGAATTCACAGTAATTATATTTTTGCTATTCTGTCAGTACATGTATGCTAAATGTAGTATGTTGTAACAAACGTCTTTTTAATGAAGAGTTTGTTTATGTGCCATGACATTTTAGAAGTACATACATTTATATATTATGTTAAGTAAGTTGAAGGGTATAAAGAAATTAAATACCCAGATTATTTATAATAACAACCTCAGACTTTATTTAACTTAAAAGGGCTGGATGGATCACTGTACACTGGTTAATTAGTTGCCAGTTAGTGGACAATTATAATTTTATGGTCAAAGATCATTTTTTAATGAAAAAATAAATGAAAATAAGGTATTTTTGTGCACTACAATGTACCTTAGTCCATAATTTGCGTTAACTTCTATTACTGATTAACTAAAAGCATGAATAAAAAAAAATTAGGCTCCTGAGCCCCAGCCAGTTTTAATCCCAGCAATAAAACTGTACATGTACCTTAAGGCTTTGGAAACAAATAAAGTTGACAATAGTATAATTTTGAGCATAGAAACTATTCATAACAGGTTTATAAAATTTCAATTGCAATGTAACTTTAAGGTGTTTAAAATTCAAAACTTTTTTTACATGTGGCTGTAATTTACTAAAGTTGGCATCAATTCACAATACTGCTTTTGATACACATACATGTATTAGTAAAGAATATTGTTTTATACCAAATAATCTGTTTTTAGTAGGATTATGTTTGAAATGCATGTTTTTTTTCAAGGCTACAAATTATTTCCATTTGAAATCAATAACATGATTTTGGATTTATCTCCCTTTGTCCACATGAGCTGCATGCACATTTGACCATTCTATCAAACACAAGTTTTGACTCTTCTGAATTTTCCACTGATAGTATATATCTATGTATTTCCCTTGACTACGCTCATAGGGAAATACCCAAAAATGGTACCCCAAGAGGGAAATTCCAAACACTTCTTTTTTTTAACAATATTTTTTTACATATATTTTTTTTTAATTTTTTTTTATCAATTTCAGTATAAAGACAATATTCGTATAGTGTCTTGAAATATGAAATTTATTTTTATGAGGCTTAGAAACAGGGGAAAATGCTCCGGTAAAACCTCGCATTTTCCCCCGTTTCTAAGCCTCATACAAATAAATTTCATATTTCAAGACACTATCCATAATACGTATACAATTACTATACATGTATTGTCTAATTATCTGATTGTAGCAGTTTAAGATCTGTCACTTATCTACTTAATGTTTGCTGCATACATGCACATGATGTATGTGTACGCTGATACTTTTGACATTAATGCAATTAGGCCAAATGAAGATGTATTGTGTGGTTCTGGTTTCCCAATCACCTAATGTTAACCTCTTTTTACTTGTCGTTACCAATCTCATAAAAATCAAAACTTCAAATTGTGATGGACTCTATTTTTAATTCGATGAACAGAAAGATTGAAATGATTCCTATATAACATTTGACTGCATCGGGCAAAAGCTTCTTTATATATTTGGTACCAAGCCTCATATTACAATTGGTAACGAGTAGCCATAATGCGTGAAACATTTATAAAGCATGAAAAATCATAAAAAGTGAATGTAACTTATCTTCTTCCCTTTGTGGATATAAAACAAAACCAGAAAATGAAATTGTGTGGCTTTTTTATCTGAGTCAAAGCCAGTCCTTGATTTCTGCTTACTCATATCTGTTTTTCTTCTTTCCATATCTTGTACTCAAAAGCAAGAGCAGGAGTATAATCTAGTGAGCAGGAGTATAAGTATAATTAGTGAGCAGGAGTATAATCTAGTGAGCAGGAGTATAATCTAGTGAGCAGGAGTATAAGTATAATCTAGTAGAGGAGTAAAATCTAGTGAGCAGGAGTATAATCTAGTGAGCAGGAGATATAATCTAGTGAGCAGGGTATAATCTAGTGAGCAGGAGTATAATCTAGTGAGCAGGAGTATAAACTAGTGAGCAGGAGTATAATCTAGTGAGCAGGAGTATAATCTAGTGAGCAGGAGTTTTAAACTAGTGAGCAGGAGTATAATCTAGTGAGCAGGAGTATAATCTAGTGAGCAGGAGTTAATCTAGTGAGCAGGAGTATAATCTAGTGAGCAGGGGTATAATCTAGTGAGCAGGAGTATAATCTAGTGAGCAGGAGTATAAACTAGTGAGCAGGTATATAATCTAGTGAGCAGGAGTATAATCTAGTGAGCAGGAGTTATAAACTAAGTGAGCAGGATTTATAATCTAGTGAGCAGGAGTATAAACTAGTGAGCAGGGTATTATAGTGAGCAGGAGTATAATCTAGTGAGCAGTAACTATAGAATATGTTTTTAAGTGTTGGTTAGTGTATAGAAAGGTATATACTATTATTGAACAAGTTCAATTCTGATCAAGAATTGTACAAATTTTCTTTTTCTTAGTATACTAGTATTCATATTCTGAACATCGTTAATGGAGCACTTTAAAGTAGAACAGTCTATTTAATCTAGTGTGCATAGGAAAATAGACAAAAATCCTTCAGTTTTCAAATCTCAGGGTCAGAATTTTTTTTAACTCCTTAAGTCCTGTGTCACTAAACTGTAATGGCATGTCTAAGGTCAATCTTGTAAACTATAATGACATGTCTTAGGTCATTCTTGTAAACTATAATGACATGTCTTAGGTCACTCTTGTAAACTCTAATGACATGTCTTAGGTCATTCTTGTAAACTCTAATGACAGGTCAATGATTCTTGTAAACTTAATGACACATCTAAGGTCACTCTGGTAAACTATAATGACATGTCTTAGGTCAAGCCTGTACTCTATAATGGCATTACTATAATATACACAAATATACTTAGCTTGCTATCGCTGTCATATGAAATACTTGAGAGAAATACTCATTAATGACTACAGAGAAACAGTTTTCATCTCGCCTAGAGCATCTAAGCTGTGTTAATGACCTCATTTTTCCATTCCACTGGTTTTTGACTGGAGAGATCTAACTCATCTACCGGTAAGCAGTTTTCCTCTCACCCAGAGCACCTAATCTTTGTCATAAAATGATGGCCTCATTTTTCCATTCTAGTGTTCAAGTTTTATATTATAAGGCCTTTTGGTACCATTAAAGCGTTTAATCCCGCTGCAATTGTTTGCACCTGTCCTAAGTCACGAATCTGATGTTCAGTGGTTGTCATCTGTTTATGTGGTTCATTTAGTGTTTCTCGTTTCTTGTTTTTATATAGAATAGACTGTTGGTTTTCCGTTTGAATGGTTTTACACTAGTAATTTTTGGGGCCCTTTATAGCTTGCTGTTTGGTGTGAGCCAAAGCTCTGTGTTGAAGGTCGTACCTTGACCTATGATGGTTAACAGTTATAAATTGTGACTTGGAATTGAGAGTTGTCTCATTGGCACTCATACCACATCTACTTATATCTATTCTACAGTCAGTCTTCATAAAACGTCAGTGGGTAGTGGTAGCTTTTATTCCTCTTGAGAAGCTTATGTATCAAGCTGTACAATTGACACTAGACTAATGAATAAGTATGTAACTTGTTGTCCACTAATTGACACATGGAAATGATACAGAGAGAATAATAATATTATTGACTTTGTTTTACTATCAATTATTGTAGTAAATAACAGTCTGGTCAAAGATATACCTAACTGTTCTGACATGTTGGGTGTTTATCAAGAATTTGGACTTGTGACCCATGCAGTGAAAAAAAAATATATGCAGAAATTGACATATGGAATTGATATAGCAATGTATAGAGAATATAAAATACAGTAAATGAAAACAAGTCTAGTAAATTTGAAATAGGCTATGCTTCTTATGCTTGTAAGCTGCAATTGTCTTTGTTAGTAAATCTGAGATGGAAGTACCCTGAATTGCCCCTCATTCAGATTAATATTGATTTTTATGCCCCAACTGTTAAGCAGACTGGGCATGGAGTTTTATCCTTCCCCCTTTGTTCATTTATATGTCCCAAAATTGCTGAATATTTTGTTTCCATTCTCTTACTCTTGTCAAGTCTGCCTCAACCAAATGTTATGAAACTTATACACAATGCTTATTTATATCACAAAGAAGGATCAAGTATGAATTTTGCTAAAGTCACATGTACTGTTCTTAAGTTATGTCCCTTTATAACATTATATGCAAGCTGGGGCATCATCAGATTTGCTCGTCCATGTTATATTTTAAAAAACACTCTAAGGTAAAATGATTGTGTAGCATAGGGTTATAACTGTAAAAGGAGTTGCCAATAGTTATATTCTATAAGGTAATCACATGGCTTCAGAAAACACAACATAGAAAACTAAAGACTGCACAACAAGAACCCCGCCAAAAATTGGAGGTCATCGCAGGTGATCCAGAGTGATGGCAGATTCTGCTCTTGATGTTGAACCTATATACTATAAAACTGAATAGTCTTAACCATGCTAACTTTTGATCAGTATGTGACGATACTATTTTTCTGATGTTTTAGGTTTTCAGTTTAGTATCAAAATTCTTTTAAAGTTTTGTTACTGAACCTTTTTCTTGTACTTTTTCTAATTGTATAATTCTGTGGATGATGATAAAACATTGATAACCTATAACCTATGCGGCAGGTCATATGTCCCTAAAGATATTTTGTTTCTAAATATATAAAGCCTATGAAAAAACAGGTGATGAATTACTTGATTAATCTACATAAAATATATGTATACCACAGAATTTAAATTAAATTCTGCAGCCCCAAAAAATAGTCTTTAAATATTTATTAAGGTCTATAACCATGACTATTAAAAAACAATGAAAAAATAAATTATGATTATTGATATCAGAAACTATCAGAAAGATTTTTTCCTCAAATGGGTTCACAAATTTTCGGCTCTCCCTTGACACCGTCTGCGAGTATGGTCTTGAGGAAACGATGATAGTCTGTCGGTAGGGGACGATAAATGGCTGACCCGTGTAAAGAGAGAGCCATATCTTTTGCACCTTAAAGACACCCTTGTAGATTTCGAAAAAGAGTAGGCTAATGCCGCTACAAGGCAGCACTCGCACCTGCAAAGTGGAAAGGGATTAATATAAGTTGCAAAACTTGTTTCCCAATCCACTATAAGTAAATATGTTTAAAAAAATTTGTAATTTCAAAAGTGTTTTGAAGTGTCTGTTTTCTCTTGTTCCCCATTAAAGAGTTAATGCTGTAATAATTTTTTGACTTCCTTAGTTTAAATTGAAATAAACCCTTAGTGATGTTCTGAAGTACTTGTAAATTTTAATGATTATTTGAGAATATAAGTACACAGATTTTTACTTATTTAGGAAAACAACAAGTTGAGTTAATTTATGCATATATTTCATGTGTCATATTGTGAATCAGTTTGAAAAGTCAATAATCTATATATATATAATTAGTGTGATCTGTACATGAGTATGAAATGAATTAAAATTCTGTAGATACACTTGGTTAAACTCAATATGTAACCCTTCCATTTTATATATATTTTGTACATGTATTTGTATATTTGTATAATACTTTTTTCAGTATGATGGTTTTAAAAATTTTGTAATAGGAAAGATATACCTGACAATTTTTATCATTTTAGGGCCAGTAAAAAGACCAACATATTGGTTTAGAAAAAAGTAGTTAATGTTATTTTTCACTGTTACTTTTCATGAATTTAAGAATATGTGATTTTGTCAGTGGAGATAACTCTATGTTCACAGTGAACTAGGGGAGGTAATTCGTTTTTGATGTCAGACAGTTTTCACTTGACCTCGACCTCATTTCATGGATCAGTGAACAAGGTTAAGTTTTGGTGGTCAAGTCCATATCTCAGATACTATAAGCAATAGGGCTAGTATATTCGGTGTATGGAAGGACTGTAAGGTTTACATGTCCAACTGGTAGGTGTCATCTGACCTTGACCTCATTTTCATGGTTCAGTGGTTATAGTTAAATTTTTGTGTTTTGGTCTGTTTTTCTCATACCATATGCAATAGGTCTACTATATTTGTTGTATGGAATGATTGTTAAGTGTACATGTCTAGCGGGCTGATGTCATGTGACCTTGACCTCATTTCATGGTTCAGTGGTCAAAGTTAAGTTTTTGAGTTTTGGTCTTTTTATCTTATGCAATATGCCATAGGTCAACTATATTTGGTGTATGGAAATATTTTATGATCTTTATGTCAGTCGAGCAGGTTTTATTTAACCGTGACCTCATTTTCACGGTTCATTGCACAGTGTTAAGTTTTTGTGTTTTGGTCTATTTTTCTTAAACTATAAGTAATGTGTCAACTATATATGTTGTATAAAAGCATTGTTAGCTGTACCTGTTTGCCTGGCATGGTTCATCTGACCTGGACCTCTTTTTCTAGGTTCATTGGTCTTTGTTTAGTTATCTTGGTTAATGTTAAGTTATGTGACAGTTGTAATAAAGCTTAGCTTTATACTTAGGACTATCAACATAATATCAATGATTAGTATAGAAGGCGAGACATTTCAGCGTGTGCACTCTTGTCTTTAGTTTTCTATGTTGTGTTTATAGTGTATTTAAATGTCTAAATTTTTTCCCATTGATTTTTGTTTTTGACTTGTGATCTTGAATACCCCATTGATATCTTTAGCCATTTTTTTTCTGCAAATCATATATTTAAAAAAAAGAATGAATATATATATATATATATATACAACTCGTCTAAACATCAACCCAACAATGTTAGATCTGTAAATTTGCTTTCGCAAATTTTTGGTTCTTCCCTCGCCGGGATTCGAACCCATGCTACTGTGATATCGTGACACCAAATCGCCTGCACTGCAGCCGTCCCGCTAGACCACACGACCACCTGGGCTCTCAAAAAAAGAGCTTTCGGTGGGCATGTGTTACCTTTCCACGTCAGTTTTGATATATATATATATATATATATATTTACTAAATATAGATTTATATTATATCATCTTTTTTCTAATTACATCATTTTCATGGTTAGACACAGTTTGATCATTGTGGTAAGATGGTCGTACAAACCATATTTAACAGCTCAGTTGGAGGTCTTAAAAATCAATTTTTCATGTTATACACCAAGTTCTTAATGAAAAATCTTTTAAAATTTTATCATTCATTTTATCAGTTATTCCTGTTAATTTGGTAATTTTCTGTGTCAATTTGGACAATTCATGGGGGATTATTAAATGGATCTAATGATATTTGTCAGTGGAAAATTCAGAAAACTAGAATTTTTCAAAATGTAATTTTTTTGCTGTTTCGTTTGAAATTTCTACCATATTTCATGTTGTATTTTTGCATTAGAATAGAGTTCCATATATATCAATCTCTGTGAAATCGATCTTTGTTATTTTTTTAATTATCCCTTGTAATGAGTGATTTACAATGCATCATGAATGATTTAACTTAATCAAGATAGATTGCTTCTGAGTTTCAAGATTTCCGTTTATACTTTATAGTGCCATATTTAGTCAGTTCTGGTCGTTTGCAACTCAAACTTTTCTTTGGTTGCCACATTTGATCTTCTTAGGGGAAAGTTGTTGCCTTGATAATGATTTAAAGTATTATCATTTTTAAAGCAATTGCTTTTATGCTATCGCGTATGGCCATCTTTGTGACCCAGATCAGAGACTCCGCCCATATCAAGCCATAGTATTTTGTTAAACAGGCTCCTGGTCTGTCATTCTTTAACACCTATGTATGTTTTCTAATGCAATACATAACTTGAAACTTTAAAAAAACGTTAGTGGATTTAAGAAGTTTCAGAATATGTTCTTGTAGATGTATTTTTGTATTTAAAGGGTCAACCGTTTGACTATCATATAACATAGAAGTCTGAGTGAAAAAAAGTACATTTTTATAACTGCGATTCCGTTTTCCGCCGTTCGTACGATGTTTCAACAAAATATGGATTCATTTCAGTTGTTGATTTAGTATTGAAAATTTAACTGAATTAACTCCTATTAAATACGGTTTTATATGTTTAATTTGTGTTTCTTTAAGAGGTCAGGTGCTCTTGTTCATTCATAAAATTATCGTTCATTCATACATTTATCGTAAAATCAAAATCACTACACAGGTTAATGCGTAGTGTCAAATGATTACCTGTAATCTAAAAATAGACAAACTTTGTTTGCGCAAATAATTTAGCGGAACGAAACCCTTGTTGAAAACACATAACAATAAGTTCGTTTTTCCTTTTCTGTCAAACTCCGTAATATTTATCGATCACCTTACTAATGAAATGGACCCGTCCAAACGTAGTAGATGCCAAGTCGGTCCAGATGAAGAGATATTTCAATTTGGAATTTTCTAGTTACATAGATTGAAAAAAAGTACGTCTTTTTAAATATCATGATCAAAACTGGGAATGCATAACAAATGTCAGATGAAACCATTATCCTCGTCTTTTCAGTGAACAAGTCTACTACGTTTGTTGACACTCGACGGTCCACCGTGTTAGCAATTTTATTTCACATGTTTTCGAAATATTGAAGATAATTTTTCGCAATGTTTCCTGAAAATTGATAAATGTCAAAGCAACGTAGAGCTGTTTGTTCTTGTTCGTATAATAAAATTGAGAATGGAAATGGGGAATGTGTCAAAGAGACAACAACCCGACGATAGAAAAACATACAACAGCAGAAGGTCACCAACAGGTCTTCAATGCAGCGAAAAATTCCCGCACCCGGAGGCGTCCTTCAACTGGCCCTAAACAATACATCAGTGATAACGATTTAATGTCATGTTTGTCTGTGATGACCCCCCCACCCCCTTTTCGGGATTGCATGAGAATTATAGTTATCTCGTACCCACATGCACTTGTTTCTATCCATAGGAAGGTCGACTAGCCATATAAAACTATTTTGGATAGAAACAAGTGCCTGTGCTCGTACCGCATCAGAAGGACATACATGTATATCAACTGAGCAATAATGTTTGGAACTTAGTTTTAAAATGATGACAAAGTACCATTATGAAAATATTTTTATTAAGCTGAAATATATATTTATTCTTTACATGTTTATGTCTTGTAAGATATTTTATTTCTTTCCCGTTATTTAACATTTGCGTCTGGAAAGTTGAAATGTTTTAACTTAATCATTTGTGTTAATGGTTAAATATAAATTAATAATGAAAATTGTTAAAATTAAATCAATAAAGGAAATTATTGCCCAGTTACAAACACTACCAGGGGATAATCCATGATGATTTCTTTTTGAGTTATATGTTTCAGCACATGTATATTTGACCCCAACTTTAGCCTGGTAAACGTGTTGTCTCCTTGTGAAATATAAAACATATTAAAAATGACTTTCTGCTAAAGTCTTTTATTTATATAAAGTTAAAACCTTCTTACTTCTAACTAGACAACACTCATGTTAGGTTTAATTATTATATATATGTGGATGAAAAATAAAAGTCCCCAAACATTAACATGACAGCAATTGCTTTTACAGCCTTTAAGGCTTTGATTCAGTACATGTATATGCTACATAATGTAGATATGATAGTCAGTAAGTGAAGATTTTCTAATAGCCACATTGCTTCTACAAACAGAATTCATGGGGTACTGGACCTTTGCTTATATTATCATCCCTGGTGTTTAAAGAGAAAAAAAAAAGGCTGTTGGGGGAAGATAATAAAACAGATATGTTAAAAAGTAAGAAAACATTAAAGTTCTTAAGGTATATATCATATGGACTGTATGCTGCCCTCTAGATGTCTTAAGGTATATATCATATGGACTGTATGCAGTCTAGACGTCTTCTGGTTAATATTTTGGTTAATGAGTTGTTGTCTCTTTCTATCTCCTTTTATTTATAATTTATGAGACAAGCAATTGTTATTGGTACTGTAAATTCATAAATTATTGCAAGGTTTGTACTAATGTGAACAATGCACCTGTCAGTGAGTACATGTACATGTAATGCAATATTAAGAACTATTAACATTCTGATGCTGCATGCACTAGAAAGTCTTTGGTTTAACCTAGTTGGGGTATTGACCCACAACACCCTGCACTCAAGACAAGCACGCAACCCTGACACCACTGAGTCAAACAGAGTAAGTGGTAAAAAAGGGAGTGTAAATTTACATGATGATAGTGATTGATGGCTACTTAATGTCCAGTTATTCTGACTCGGAGCCTTCCAATATTTGCTCGAACTTATAATTGCTGCATGCTTAGCAGAAAAGTAGCAAATACCTTTTAAAATACTTTCATACATTAGTAATTCTGACTAGTTAGGAGTCTTCCAATATTTGCTCTTACTTATAATTGCTGCATGCTTAGCAGAAAAGCAGTAAATATTTAGTTACCTTTCAAAAAACTTTCATATATATTAATTAGTAGCCTACCGATATTTGCTCTAACTGATAATTGCTGCATGCTTAGCAGAAAAGCAGCATATGTCCATTCAAAAAACTTTAAATCTTTAGTTTGACCTTGTTAGGGTTAACCCATGTCCTCCCGCACTTTCTGAGTAGACACACTTCCACAACGTGAAGCCCACCTATGAAGGCAATAAATTATAATGCTTGTAATGTGCAATGATTTAATATCTCCTGTACTTGAATATTAATAATACATCATTTGTTTTGAATATGAAAAATAAGTAGATCTAGCGTGCTTAAATATATTTGTACTTTAAATTTATATACATATATACCGGTACATCGATGCTGCACTCAAGTGATTCTGTATTTTTGTGAAGTAGGAAACAAATTTTGAAATGGTAAAACACAAAGTTCTTTTTTAAATGGAAAATGTTTTTTTTTGTTGAATTTGCATACATATTGAATTACTACCAGCCAGCTCAGCATATTCATTATAGATAAGGCAATGCTTTGCATTTCAATATCATTTTATTCATTTGATTTATCAAAATCAATGTAAATGCAATGCTTCATTTCTACTTTATAAATCAATAGGAAGTACATACGTACAAAACGAATAAATGTACTAGATTTTTACGGTCAACGTCTGGTTTTAAAAATCAGTCAAGCTATGCAAGGTGATTGAGTAAGCTCTTCTTCTAACAAGGATGTTGAATATTAATAAGTCTTCTGTAAATCTAATCAGTGCAACCGAAAGGATTAAAATTAAAACTGATTTTGACTTTACACTTATAATTCTATTTGCTGCATTAAATTACCTTATAAGTAATTTTCCTAAGTCAGTAGCTGATTATATTAATGGTTGATGAATTAAGGCAGATCATTGGTTTCTTCATTAAATATTGATTTTTGATCAGCTTTGTGTCAGTAAAAACTTACAGTCTTATCAGATTTTTTTCCAATCTCTGACTCTGTTGAGGGGATAAGCACTGAATCAGATATCTTAAAATATCTTTGTGACATGAAGGCTTTCAGTAAAGTCAATGACATCAGTTTACTTTTTTTCTGTATTAGACATTTAACGCTAGAAGCTACATGTAACATATATTATATATATATATATGTATGTAACAGATTTTTTACCTTCTAATCAAGAACTCAGAAGTCTATTCTAAAACAAGATGTCTGAACAATCTTTTAGTTATGCCTGCATGATTGAAAACTGGCAAATTGAATTGCTTCCCTAAAAAAATAGTAGTTTGGTGATTGTCAGTTTTAGTTCCATTTTTATTGTCTTCAACATCTTGTAAGGGACATAAAAATAAAGGTTGCCCAGTTATAAATATGGTCTTGCAGTTAGCACTCTCACATGTAAACTCTTGGCATAATTTTTAAAACATGTTGTCATAATATTATATCAGCATTGTCTCAGACATCAGATGAATCAGTGCCAATCAATAATTATAGAGTAATGCCCCTTTGAAAGATCACTTATATGGATAATTGCATTTATGAGTGCTGACATGTAAAAATTTTATCAAAATTAATGTCAAATTAAAATTAATGTCAAATTTGAAAATCAGTCATAGGGCTGATCAAATATTTTTAAAAGAGTTTATAATGCCCCTTGAAAATATCATTTATATCGGAAATTGCATTACATATATACTCTCAAGGCTTCGTTTCTCTAAGATATTTCTAAAATTTTGAAAAACAAACAATTGTACAGATAAAATATGTGCAATGTGGGGGATCAGTATTTGAAATCTGTTCTTTTATTCATTTGTATGTTTGTATATTATATAAAGTGTTGGCCTTCTGAAAGAAAGATTTAATGAATATGTAACCGCGGGGCGTGGTTACGGGGTCATGATTTTATTCGTAAAATCTTTAGAAAAACTATTACGCTATGAAAGTCACCAATATCAGGAACTAGTTGTTGCAGTTCACGAAAATCCAACACATTCAAGTTATATAATTTAATTCCAAGCCAAAGTACTAGTATAACATATACAAAGGATAACGTCAATATAATGTGACTCCTACTGTATCTAATGGATCTTACTATTTCTCTCGTTCTCAACTAAATTTACAAAGTTTACAATAAGTATTTATACTAGATATCAAAAATAGATAATACTCAATTAACATGACAATACTCAAATTAAAAATGACATTTCAAAACTTTAAGCTATAAGTGACAGCATTCACATTAATTAATACAAAAGATAATTATAATTTATTATACTCATATAATCTCATTCTTTCAATAATTTCACACCTTTAGTATGAATTAATGTCTTTCATATTAATTTCTGTAACTCAATAAATCTGTCTCAAATATTTGAAAATCATATGTCACTAATTAAGATTAACACATTATTTGTCTATACATGTAAATATTTAAATTTGTAAAATAATATCTTTTCTAAAAGTTCAATTTCTAAATAAATAATAAAATAAAAATTAAGTCCAAATTAGCCTGGTGACAAATACATAAATAAATTAAAAAGATTGCAACAAACGGAAGACATAAACCTTGTAGTAACAATGTTATCCTTCTTTTCATTGCATAACTTAATTATCCCTTCTTTGCATATATTAGTACTAAGAAATATTCTGTCAGATTGCACTAAAATATTTTACTAAAATCTAGATGCTCATAAAATGTTTTTCAACTGTAAGAAATTTAGAATTAAAGCATCAATATGAAGATATAGTATATATGTACTATAGCTATATAGACCAATGTTATCAGCATATAAAGGTGGTTTCACGAGAAAATCACTGAATGGCCGTTACTCATCAGTGTAACTGTTAAAACCCTTTTTAGCTCACCTGGCCAAAAGGGCCAAGTGAGCTTTTCTCATCACTAAAAATAGAACATAGGGGTAAAATGTAGATTTTGGCTTACATCTCTGAAACCAAAGCATTTAGAGCAAATCTATTTGGGATAAAGTTGTTTGTCAGGTCAAGATCTATCTGCCCTGAAATTTTCAGATGAATCCGACAACCCGTTCTTGGGTTGCTGCCCCTGAATTGGTAATTTTAAGGAAATTTTGCCGTTTTTGGTTATTATCTTGAATATTATTATAGATAGAGATAAACTGTATACAGCAATAATGTACAGCAAAGTAAGACCTACAAATAAGTTAACTTGATCAGAATGGTCAATTGATCCCTTAAGGAGTTATTGCCCTTTATAGTCAATTTTTAACAATTTTCATAAATATGTTAATTTTTTTTTTACACTGTAACTACTGGGCCAAGTTCATTACAGATAGAAATAATTGTAAGCAGAAAGAATGTTCAGTAAAGTAAGATCTACAAACACATCCCCATCATTAAAACACAATTTGTCATGAATCCATTTGTCCTTTGTTCAATATGCACATAGACCAAGGTGAGCGACACAGGCTCAAAGTAGCATTTAAAAACACCAAAAATCAATAAGTTATTACATCTTGTTTACCAAAATTATAATTGATTTTATCCATAATAATAAGATGTCTTAAATTACTGACAAATAAAGTGAATCTAGTTGTTTGTTTTAAATTTTTTGAAAAGGAGCATTCAAATTCATGAATTCTGCAAGATCTTCTAACCTTATATTAAGCACCTGAGAACATCCCCAGTTTTAAGTGGGATTCGTGTCGCGTAGTCTTTAGCTTTCTATGTTGTGTTTTGTGTACTGCTGTTGGTATTTCTTTTCTTTTTCGTTGCATTGTCAGTTTTTTTTACTTATAACTTATGAATTTGATTCTCTTTTTGGTATCATTTGCCTCTTTTTACAGTATTTGCTCACGCTGGAACAAATATTACAGTATTGTTCATTACAGAATAAACTGGGTAAAGAATATTTGTTCCAACAGGAGCAGATAATATGGCATTGTTTATAACAAAGTATCCAGAGATTTTTTTTGTTATGGGGAATATGTATAAGTTGACAATACAATAGCCAAAGAAAAGCAGATACAATGTACCAAACATCATGCCACTGTTGAGTTGCTAAATAGAACCGTATAAAGACATCATCAATTTTCCGCCTTTCTGACAATCAAAAATAGCACTTAGCTTCAGTGGTTTATAATATTCATTGTCAGTAAAATAAAGCAGTTTAAATTCAGTATGAACAATAACAGGAAATGTGAGTGGTAAACATCTCTAATTATCAGGAAGCCTTACAATGTCATCATGACAGTTAGAATAAAAGGTGATTGGCCTTCTTATTGACAATGTTGATCAATCTAAAGCCTGAGATTTTACATTAGTGCTTCTGAACACTACTTATAATATCTCTGTAGATTATACATTCTAATGTAAATTTTTGTTTTTTCTTCTGATCAGCCTTTTTATTGACAATGTTGATCAATGCCCTGAGATTTTAACATTAGTGTTTCTCAACACTACTTATATCATTGTAAATTACATTCTAATGTAAATTTTTGTTTTCCCCTGATTAAAGTAAATTATGTTGTTAAGCTGTGTAACATTCATCAACTAATTCAAATCTCTGTTACTTCCTTGTTCTCCGATCATTAACTTGTCTATTTATATATGGACAAGATTGAAACTTTTACTTTCAGACATTGTCATGTTACCATAGTGACCAATAATCCAATTAAGGCAAAGTGTACTTCAATACCTTGAATGAATATTATAAACCACTGAAGCTATGTGCTATTTTTGATTGTCAGAAAGGCGTAAAATTGATGATGTCTTTATACGGTTCTAATGTACTTCAATTCTTATTTTAGTTCTGCTTTAGAAATGGGTTTGATGTGTATGTTCTCAATGCTTGCAAATTTATGCAGCAGAACTGCAGCAGAATCTTGTATTAGGTGCAGATTTCCAGGTGAATTCTAATCATGGTGCAGCATATAACCAATCAAGTGTAAAAAACTCTTATTCCTTTTGAGCATTCATTCTTTGTGATTAGAATAATTAAGTATGATTATAAAAAAAGTTTAAGTATGATTATAAAAAAGTTTAAATCTATATTACATAATTTAGATTAAATGTAAATTTCATTAAAACTTCAGTAACATTCTGCATGGAGAGAATATTAGTGTAGCTATAACTGAAATTAGACATGTCTCAACCAAAATGCTTGTACCTTGCCAATTTGTGTTTAATTTTGTCAAGAACCAATTACTTTTGATATCAATCATGAATGAGAGACGGCTTTGTCTCCAGTTGACTATAATCCTGAATTCTGTGTGACTAATTTTGGCTTCAGCATCTGCTCTTTAAAAACAGGTTTAGTAAATAACAAAAATAAATTTACCAACTGCAAAGAAATTGGTAAAACCATGTACATTTTGGTAAAATCATGTACATTACAGATTAAAAGAAACATTTTAATATTTCCGAAAACCTGCTGTTGGTTACTTAAGCTCATCAACAAAAATTGCTGTTTGTTTCTAGCTCATCAACAAAATTGCTGTTTAAGATTTCTAGCTCATAAAAAAACTGCTGTTGGTTTATAACTCATCAACAAAAAACTTTTGCTCAAGTTTATAACTCACTAACAAAAATAAATGCTGTTTGACTTTTGCTCATCAACAAAGATTGCTGTTGCTTTTTAGCTCATTAACAAAACTGATGTTGCTTTTTAGCTCATCAACAAAACTGATGTTGCTTTCTAAAGTTCATCAACAAAACTGATGTTGCTTTCTAAAGTTCATCAACAAAACTGATGTTGATTTCTAAAGTTCATCAACAAAACTGATGTTGCTTTCTAAAGTTCATCAACAAAACTGATGTTGCTTTCTAAAGTTCATCAACAAAACTGATGTTGCTTTCTAAAGTTCATCAACAAAACTGATGTTGCTTTCTAAAGTTCATCAACAAAACTGATGTTGCTTTCTAAAGTTCATCAACAAAAACTGATGTTGCTTTCTTAAGTTCATCAACAAAACTGATGTTGCTTTCTTAAGTTCATCAACAAAAACTGATGTTGCTATCTAAAGTTCATCAACAAAACTGATGTTGCTTTCTTAAGTTCATCAACAAAACTGATGTTGCTTTCTAAAGTTCATCAACAAAACTGATGTTGCTTTTTAGCTCATCAACAAAACTGATGTTGCTTTCTAAAGTTCATCAACAAAACTGATGTTGATTTCTAAAGTTCATCAAAAAAACTGATGTTGCTTTCTAAAGTTCATCAACAAAACTGATGTTGCTTTCTTAAGTTCATCAACAAAACTGATGTTGCTTTTAGCTCATCAACAAAACTGATGTTGCTTTCTAAAGTTCATCAACAAAACTGATGTTGATTTCTAAAGTTCATCAAAAAAACTGATGTTGCTTTCTAAAGTTCATCAACAAAACTGATGTTGCTTTCTTAAGTTCATCAACAAAACTGATGTTGCTTTTTAGCTCATCAACAAAACTGATGTTGCTTTCTAAAGTTCATCAACAAAAAACTTTTGCTCAAGTTTATAACTCACTAACAAAAATAAATGCTGTTTGACTTTTGCTCATCAACAAAGATTGCTGTTGCTTTTTGGCTCATCAACAAAACTGATGTTGCTTTCTAAAGTTCATCAACAAAACTGATGTTGCTTTCTAAAGTTCATCAACAAAACTGATGTTGCTTTTTAGCTCATCAACAAAACTGATGTTGCTTTCTAAAGTTCATCAACAAAACTGATGTTGCTTTCTTAAGTTCATCAACAAAACTGATGTTGCTTTTTAGCTCATCAACAAAACAGATGTTGCTTTCTAAAGTTCATCAACAAAACTGATGTTGATTTCTAAAGTTCATCAAAAAAACTGATGTTGCTTTCTAAAGGTCATCAACAAAACTGATGTTGCTTTCTTAAGTTCATCAACAAAACTGATGTTGCTTTCTTAAATTCATCAACAAAACTGATGTTGCTTTTTAGTTCATCAACAAAACTGATGTTGCTTTTTAGCTCATCAACAAAACTGATGTTGCTTTCTAAAGTTCATCAACAAAACTGATGTTGATTTCTAAAGTTCATCAACAAAACTGATGTTGCATTCTAAAGTTATCAACAAAACTGATGTTGCTTTCTAAAGTTCATCAACAAAACTGATGTTGCTTTCTAAAGTTTCATCAACAAAACTGATGTTGCTTTCTAAAGTTCATCAACAAAACTGATGTTGCTTTCTTAAGTTCATCAACAAAACTGATGTTGCTTTTTAGCTCATCAACAAAACTGATGTTGCTTTCTTAAGTTCATCAACAAAATTGATGTTGCTTTCTAAAGTTCATCAACAAAACTGATGTTGCTTTCTAAAGTTCATCAACAAAACTGATGTTGCTTTCTAAAGTTCATCAACAAAACTGATGTTGCTTTCTAAAGTTCATCAACAAAACTGATGTTGCTTTCTTAAGTTCATCAACAAAACTGATGTTGCTTTCTAAAGCTCATCAACAAAACTGATGTTGATTTCTAAAGTTCATAAAAAAAACTGATGTTGCTTTCTAAAGTTCATCAACAAAACTGATGTTGCTTTCTTAAGTTCATCAACAAAACTGATGTTGCTTTCTTAAATTCATCAACAAAACTGATGTTGCTTTTTAGTTCATCAACAAAAGTGATGTTGCTTTTAAGCTCATCAACAAAACTGATGTTGCTTTTTAGCTCATCAACAAAACTGATGTTGCTTTCTTAAGTTCATCAACAAAATTGATGTTGATTTCTAAAGTTCATCAAAAAAACTGATGTTGATTTCTAAAGTTCATCAAAAAAACTGATGTTGCTTTCTAAAGTTCATCAACAAAACTGATGTTGCTTTCTTAAGTTCATCAACAAAACTGATGTTGCTTTTTAGCTCATCAACAAAACTGATGTTGCTTTCTAAAGTTCATCAACAAAACTGATGTTGCTTTCTAAAGTTCATCAACAAAAACTGATGTTGCTTTCTTAAGTTCATCAACAAAACTGATGTTGCTTTCTTAAGTTCATCAACAAAACTGATGTTGCTATCTAAAGTTCATCAACAAAACTGATGTTGCTTTCTTAAGTTCATCAACAAAACTGATGTTGCTTTCTAAAGTTCATCAACAAAACTGATGTTGCTTTCTTAAGTTCATCAACAAAACTGATGTTGATTTCTTAAGTTCATCAACAAAACTGGTGTTGATTTCTAAAGTTCATCAACAAAACTGATGTTGCTTTCTTAAGTTCATCAACAAAACTGATGTTGATTTCTAAAGTTCATCAACAAAAATATTGCTGTTGCTTATGTGTAAAGTTATTATGTGTGATTGTTACGTGATGCAAGTTGATTCTTTTTTGAAAATTTTATATTTCTATATTTGTAACTCATTGCTTGGGGATAAAAATGAGTGCACTTTAAGAGTCATTTCTTAGGCCTCATTGTAGCAGTACAATAAACTTAATACAACATTTGAAAACAGGGATGTCAAACAGTACAGTACTATTATCAATACTAGAATTTCATAATTATTCCATATGCAACCACTTCAAATTGTCACTCTCTTCAAGCTTTATAATCATTTAGATTGTTAAAGAAAAATGTGTAGTAAATACCAGACTTCCTGGAGGAGCATTCTTTTCTGCAAATATTGTTTTTCTAACAACAGTTAGTTCTTAGACAAAAACAAACAAAGACAATTGTTGATTTCAGAAAAAGGGAAGGTAAAGAATGGAGATATGTCACGAGTCTTAGTTTGTCGTTGGTTTTGTCCTCTGCATTAGTTAAAAATACCCATGGATCTTAGGGAGGAACATACATACAATGAGTAAATTATTAAAAGAAGATTCTCTTTTATATATGAAATTTGGTTTCCTTTCCTTTGATGTGTTTGAGCTTTGATTTTGCCATTTGATTGGGGACTTTCAGTTTTTGGTTTTTCTCGGGGTTCTTTCTGTATTTTTGTTGTTAATTTACTTTTGAGTGAGATCAGGGATTGAGGCAGTTGATTCAAGGAGATAGTTCTCATTCTAGCTAGACATTAAAACTTATAATGGTTGAAAGAATGGATCCAACTACTTTTCATAAAAAAGAAGGATTGCCAAAAGACATGTAAATGTTATAAATATAAAGATCTTTATTTTAGTCAAAGCCAATCATACTTGTCGGTTATGAAAAACAACTCAGTTAGCATGGTTAGGGTTGGTTTAGTCAGTAATGGAACTTAACTATGACAAATGAGTTATTTATAAATTTTCTTAATGTACTTTCCTGTCTTATGTCAGAAACGTTGTAGTAACACTCCAGCACAGATCAAACTATTTTGAAAAGGGTGGGCTCCTTTTCCCCCAGAACACCAGGTAACACTCAGATAATTATAATTAAAAAATATTAAAAAAGGTGTGTGATTCTAAACACCCCTGAATGACTGCCAATAGCACTTGTTTCTATTTCAAAACCTAGGTGCAGAGTAAGGAAATACACAACAACAGAACATACTGTGGTAATCTAGATAGTAAGATATTGGTACCTTGATTAAAAATAAGAATTGAAAAAAATTAAGATTTAGTGACACTTCATACATTATGTTAATGTTGAAAGATTTGTCACGTTCAATATACTGTAGATTCAGAAATTATTGCGACATTTTTATTATTGCGAAAAAAGCCACAGAGTTGTAAACACAATAATTTAAAATCGCATTTTGAAATACATGTATTTTATTTGATTTAAAAAGGAATAAAATTGCAAATTTAAGTCTAAAATGACTAAATCGCAATGATTAATGCATGCAATAATTTCTGAATTTACAGATTGCTGCCTTAGTAATTTGTATAATAAAATCTCTGTCTAAAGATAGAAATCATCTGTTTTGAGTAAATTTTTGTTCTCAGATGTTACAAATGCATGTATGCTGACGTCATGCAGTTTTAATTTATGCATTATATCGATTTTAAAACAAACATGTTGAAATAATACTTAAATTGTAATAATTCAATTGTAATGAAAAGTTATGTACTGTTTGTGGTAGTTAAATATAAAAGTAAAACCAGTCTTGTACCAAAGCGATATTCAACTTACAAGTTGAATGCATAGTTAGTTTCCTGGGAACTATTTTTTAGTGCAATTACACTTTTTTACAAAATAATTCACTATTATATACTCATGATTCCATAATCAAATAATTTGTCTAATTCCCAATTCCAAAGACTAATTTACAATTATTTATAAAAGTTTAATCTAACATCTAATTTTATATTTTAAAAGTATTTTTTGCTGTCTGAACTCATTTATAGATAATCTGACTAAATTTACATGAAAAACTGATTGAAATATGATTGCAATTTAAAGTGTCATGGTTGGAAACATTTTTTTTGTGATAAATCATAGAAGCTGCAATTATGATACATTTGTAATTTTTTTTTTTATTATAGCTATTATAAATAAGTCCTATGTATTAAAAAAAAAATGCATATTAATTTCTTTGTTAGGGAAACCTGGTTGCACTAATAACTATTTTAGTGGGTGTATTAAAGTCGAAAAGGACCAGCTGCTTTCTTTTTTTTTTACCTAGAAATAATGTTTGACCTATATTATAAAAAATAGTAGAAATACATTTCCAGCTGGCTTTAGGTTTTTTGGTCTTTTGTGTACCTGAAGCAGGTGAAGGAAGTCAATTTTACAGTGCTGTGAATTTTTTTTGGTTAATTCATTTATACAGTCTTCACGCTGAATGGCAGCCCAGACTTGTGAAATTACTCTCGGGCCTGCAAAAATCATATCTACAGGCCAACAGAATCTAACTAAAAATTTTCAAAAATTGAGCTCCGGTTCTGTAGATTTAATAGTTCATCGTGAAGACTGTTTGAAGAGATGAATAAATGTCTTGTGATATTTGCAATATGAATTTTGAAACATGGACATATTTTCCTCAAAATTAGTATTACTTCCCTTTCAAAAGATAAAAATAAAAATTAGAATGCTTTAGTGACACATCTTTTTCTTGTCTATCTATCCTATCAATTCATTCATTTGTCTGTCCTTTTCTTGTCTATCTATCCTATCAATTCATTCATTTGTCTGTCCTTTTCTTGTCTATCTATCCTATCAATTCATTCATTTGTCTGTCCTTTTCTTGTCTATCTATCCTATCAATTCATTCATTTGTCTGTCCTTTTCTTGTCTATCTATCCTATCAATTCATTCATTTGTCTGTCAAAATCAAAAAGTCTTGTTACCAATTATTTATAATCTTGCTATTTTGGTGAATTTGTAGGGAATTTTTTATAGCTATATATTATATAAAGGTCATATTATAGGGAATAAATGCATAAATATTAATGTCTTTGTTAGTGAAAGCATAAGGTTGCACTTATAACTAAGTTAGTGGGTGTAATTAGTTCAAATGGACCAGCTGCTTTCTTTTTTTTTTTTACTTTGAAACTGTATGACTTGATGCAAAAAAAAAGTAGTATTACATTTTGATGGCTTAAGGTTTGTTGGCCGATTGTTTACCCAAAGCAATATTTTCTTGTGGCAAGACCTGGGAAAATTACTGTGGAGTCATTATTATTCATTGGATACCAATTTTCATGGTTTTCAAGTGTACAGGTGAACCACAAATTTAAATGTTGAAAGATTAGTACAAATTTTCTATCAGTTTGTATGCAAAACCCGAAATTTTATATCAATTTTCCACAATCCACGAATATTGGTACCCAAGAAAATAAATGAAAACACTACATTCCAACCAACAAAAAAAAAAAAAAAAAATAAAAAAAAAATAGACAGCATATTATAGCAGCCTTTGCTTGTCTATCTAGTAATTCATTTAGTTTAAACATTTTTATTTATAGTACATTGGGAAACAATGTATCACAACTTATATTAATCCCTTTCCACATTCATTTGTCTGTCCGAAACAGAAAGTCTCCTTACCAGTTATTTATATTAATTTTGCTCTTTTGGTAAGTTTGTAGGGATTTAATTTCTACTATAAAATGCAGGTTGATGCACTGTTGAATGTTGCAGGGATTAAATACTTTCCTACACTATTTATTGATTTAATCAGTCTAGCTAAGTGTTCAATATATGTAAGAGTTTGAATATACTTTAGTAGCTATTTTAAGATGTCAATGAACTTTCATATATATAGTTTAGGCCAAACTTTAAAAATATTTTGGTTTGCCCAAACCCTACCAGAAGCCTGAGAAGGTAAAGACAGTCAGTAGGTAGGTAGGCATTTTCTCTTTTTAGCTCACCTGGCCCAAAGGGCCAAGTGAGCTTTTCTCATCACTTGGCGTCCGGCGTCCGTCGTCGTCCTGCGTTTACAAAAATCTTCTCCTCTGAAACTACTGGGCCAAATTTAACCAAACTTGGCCACAATCATCATTGGGGTATCTAGTTTAAAAAATGTGTCCGGTGACCCGGCCAACCAACCAAGATGGCCGCCATGGCTAAAAATAGAACATAGGGGTAAAATGCAGTTTTTGGCTTATAACTCAAAAACCAAAGCATTTAGAGCAAATCTGACATGGGGTAAAATTGTTCATCAGGTCAAGATCTATCTGCCCTGAAATTTTCAGATGAATCGGACATTTCGTTGTTGGGTTGCTGCCCCTGAAATGGTAATTTTAAGGAAATTTTTGCTGTTTTTGGTTATTATCTTGAATATTATTATCGATAGAGATAAACTGTAAACAGCAATAATGTTCAGCAAAGTAAGATCTACAAATAAGTCAACATGATCAAAATGGTCAGTTGACCACTTTAGGAGTTATTGCCCTTTATAGTCAATTTTTAACCATTTTTCGTAAATCTTAGTAATCTTTTTGAAAAATCTTCTCCTCTGAAACTACTGGGTCAAATTTAACCAAACTTGGCCATAATCATCATTGGGGTATCTAGTTTAAAAAATGTGTCCGGTGCCCCACCCAACCAACCAAGATGGCCGCCATGGCTAAAAATAGAACATAGGGGTAAAATGCAGTTTTTGGCTTATAACTCAAAAACCAAAGCATTTAGAGCAAATCTGACACAGTAAAATTGTTCATCAGGTCAAGATCTATCTGCCCTGAAATTTTCAGATGAATCGGACATTCCGTTGTTGGGTTGCTGCCCTGAAATGGTAATTTTAAGGAAATTTTGCTGTTTTTGGTTATTATCTTGAATATTATTATAGATAGAGATAAACAGTAAACAGCAATAATGTTCAGCAAAGTAAGATCTACAAATAAGTCAACCTGACCAAAATGGTCAGTTGACCACTTAAGGAGTTATTGCCCTTTATAGTCAATTTTTAACCATTTTTCGTAAATCTTAGTAATCTTTTAGAAAAATCTTCTCCTCTGAAACTACTGGGCCAAATTTAACCAAACTTGGCCATAATCATCATTGGGGTATCTAGTTAAAAAAATGTGTCCGGTAACTTGGCCAACAAACCAAGATGGCCGCCATGGCTAAAAATAGAACATGGGGGTAAAATGCAGTTTTTGGCTTATAACTCAAAAACCAAAGCATTAAGATCAAATCTGACAGGAAGTAAAAGTGTTGATCAGGTCACGATCTATCTGCCCTGGAATTTTCAGATGAATCGGATAATCAGTTGTTAGGTTGCTGCCCCTGAATTGGTAATTTTGAGGAAATTTTGCTGTTTTTTTGTTATTATCTTGAATATTATTATAGATAGAGATAAACTGTAAACAGCAATAATGTACAGCAAAGTAAGAACTAAAAATAAGTCAGTATGACCAAAATAGTCAATTGACCCCTAAGGAGTTATTGCCCTTCATAGTCAATTTTTAACAATTTTCTTAAAATTTGAAGATTTTCAATAACATTTTCCACAGAAAGTACTGTTATAGATAGAGATAATTGTAAGCAGCAAGAATGTTTAGTAAAGTAAGATCTACAAACACATCACCATCACCAAAACACAATTTTGTCATGAATCCATCTGTGTCCATTGTTTAATATTCACATAGACCAAGGTGAGCGACACAGGCTCTTTAGAGCCTCTAGTTTATTTCAACAAAGAGAAATTTAAGTGTCAGATGTTTAGTCATGACGATCTGATTAAAAAAAACTTTTTTCAAATCAAGGCAATAAAATATTTTGAGTAGGCAGCTATTTTCTGGGTAGGTTGAGTGTTAGGGCAAACATTTGTATTCTTTTTATGGCCTTAAATAACAGTTTTTCTTGTATAAGCTTCCGGTACAAAGGTTTGAAAATTTTAAAAAATATATGAAAATTTTAAAGATCTATTTTTTAAGAATGGATATATCTTTTAATAAAAAATCTATTGCGTTTTATTGTAAACTTGTTGATTTTGAAAATATCTGGGCTATTTTTTTTTCTCAAATCATTTGAATGCATAATAATGCACAATGAAAGGTTTTAACTAAATATCTGTCTAGTAATGCATATCACCTTCTCTTTTGACTTATTCTTAGGTTTAGGACATTAATCATGATAATATATAGCATTAATCACCTTTCCTTTTCATCTGTGCATCTTTTTTTCTCAAGGTTGTTTTGGTCTTGTTGTTTTTTACCATAATAACATGTAATTTTTTTAGTTATAATTTATTGCAATGCATTTTATGATCTTACATTATAGCTTGGGTTCATGGCTCTTGACTCTATATACCTAATGGAATTATACCCTGTGAGACACCTTGTGACACTCTATGACAAGATTAATCTGTGTGGCTGTTGTATTTAGCAGTCTCTTTTCAATGGTTTCTCAAGACGAGGTGACATTTTGTTGCAATCAATTATTTTTTCAATGTCACCAGGTGTCTCTGAATGTATGTTTTTTTTCCAAAAAAAAATAATATTCTGATCCCCAATTTGATGAAGTAAAAATGTTTTGGTCAAGCACTAATGACAAAAAATTTATCTTAATCCATTCCAGATGTCCCCCCATACCAATATAGTATTAGATTTTGAAAAAAAATGATTTAATTGTCAGATTGATATTAAGCTTGGAAAAACTAAAAAAAAGTGCTATTATATTAAAGCTTAAAAAAATCCTGACTCATACAAAAACCATATCCCCCTCTCCCTTGAAGTTAAATGGTTGCTCCCTTATATAGAGTTTATATACAAATTTGTTAGGGAAAAATTAAATATAGCGCTAGGATTAAATTAGCATTTACAATCTCTCGAACTCAGATCAGTCATAACGAATAATGATTTTTTTTTAATCTTTTATCACTTTTTTTCTAGAATTCACAGATTTAGTAATAAATTATATATCGCATGGAATTCACAATATCCTGATATAGATGTTAAAATACATATAAATGGATCCATATTATTAAGGTCAATGTCCTCAATGGCTGAGTGAACTAAATTATGTATGATTGCATCAGGACACCATCTTTAAGCTAAGGAATTCAGCTAATACTAACGGAGACATACACAGCTGATGAGGAAAATAGTAACAATCAATAGTGAAATATTCTGTGGTGTTGTTATTTACCAGGTCACGGAGATATAGCAATGTAAAAGATGTGGGGAATTTTTCCTTCGCAATCGACATCATATTCCTCTTATATTAGATCTAAGGTAAATAATTTTGTCAACTGTGTCTGGTGGGAAATTATAAGACATACAGAAGGTTATTTACCGTAAAGTTATTTATAGTGTGATATTAAGGTGTTAATTGTATTCTATGGTGTAAATTGAGGTATGTCATTTTTATTAACGCTTGCTAAGATGTTACACATCAGAAGTACTTTTACTCATGCGTTTCTTTTAATAGGTATATATATAATGCTAAAAGATAATAATGATATGAATTTATTATCTTGGTGAAGTTAAATGAACGTATTAAGATATACAACCTTGGTAATACTAATAGCATAAAGTAGAATTTGTAATAGGAATGGGTTTATTACTGTATTGTAATAACTTCATATGATTACAAGATGTCAGGCAGTACATTTGTTACAGCATTTGTTACATAAATACATTTGTTACTAAGTAAGATATGAGTACTGCTATTTGTTGTGTATGCATCAGAATTTTGAAGTGAAAAACTTACATATAGTACAGGAGAAAAGATTAGCAAATGCTACTAGCTGAAAATTGGACATGGTCCTAAAACCTAAATTCCCATAGTGCTTACATTAACTCTAATATTGTGGCTGGTTGTGCCCCTTGTCCCCTTGTCAGAAAATGTTTATCTTATTCCCTGCATATAGTATGATGATTTCGGGGTGGGGGTTGACAGATATGTAGGCAGGTAGGGGAAAAGGGTGTACCTGTATTGTGTTAGGTCTGAACCAATACCTTTTGTTTCTGGGGTATAAACTTATAATCCTGGTTTTTTTGATAGGCTTCTACAGAACCATTCGGGCTGAGGTGATGCCACTGCTGGTGGACATTTCGTCCCCGATGGTCACTATCAACAGCCCTGTAGTCATGTCAGTTGTCAGATCGTTTATGTTGACATGAAATATCATTGACAGTTCATTTTCTGTAAATTTTCAGGTAATTTTAGCATTATTCCAAATTAAGGAACTAAATAAGCCAGTTTCAGCAAATTTACGTACATGTCCAGAATTATCTTGGGTGATCTTTCAAAGCTAAATGATGCTATATAGATCAACTATAATGTTTCCAGTAATTCATTTCTTCAAAAGTATTTTTACATTTACATGTAGGTGTTAAAATTTATTTCTGTTGTTTTTCCCTCAAAACAATTCATCACTGGTAATTTTTTGCCTACATTTGATTCACCTAAGGAAATAATCCAGGCTTGTGAGTAAATGTTTATAAATATATTGGCTACATGCTTACATGTGTGCTTGTCTGACTGGTTGAAAAGTAAAAATGGTTACATCAAGCAAAAACAAACCAATGTTTAAACTTTAATCATGTTAATTTTGATTAATTTTTTCTTATAACTGTTTTTCATCTAAGATTTATTAAGGAAATGCACTCTTTCATTATTACATAAATCGCACCTACTTTTATGTGCATTCATTTCAGAAAGAAAACAAAAATAGCTCACATGTAATTTGTCATTATTAAGACTACAACTTGTAGACATGAAATCAGAAATGGTCACACATGTAAACATTTTTTTCCAAACTTGACATATTATTTAATCTTGTACATTTGTACATGTTTCTAAAGGCAGGTTTATCATAAAATCAAAATGTGTGCATCAAAAATATTTAATTACAGGTTTTGATGAAATTCTTAATTATCATGCCAAATATATAATTAAATTTTGTAGGAAATGGTAATTAAAACAAAATATCATTAACATGCTTTAAATTTGCAGCAGCACTTTTTGCTTCTTTTTTTTTTGCTGAAAATGTCTTTTCTGCAGTCATCAAAAATTCTAGCTTTGTCATGATGAATTATAACTTTTCTTCTTAAATTTCATATTTTTGTAAACATTTGTCAGTTCATTTGATTGTTTTTTGTTATTCTGTTGGATTGCAGTTCTCTTGCAAATATTCCTTGCGCTTTTGTGTACCTTGTAAGTTTTTACAACTCATTTAATGGTGGTTGATTAGAGCATGGTCGTTACCATGGTCACAAAAGTGGGAAACCATAGTTGACCATGCATGGTTATCAATGGTCAGCCATGGTAACCATGGTCAACCATGGTTGCATTTTGACATGGGTAATATGTTCTAGGCCCTGAAATCAAGAACAAATTGTGTTCTAGAACAAATGTTCATGAACTTTCTTAGTTATTCAAGAACAGTTCTTGATGTTCTAGAAAAGTTCTACAAACCCTTGATGACAGTAATGATTCTATTTTTAAAACAAAGAAAACATCTGCTTGAAAAATAAAAAAATAAAATAAAATGGAAGTGTGCAACATGTGAAGAAAATATAGATGAAAAGTTTTTTTTTATTATATAGGTTTTAAATGTCAATTCTACAACCTACTCTGAGCCCCTGGCATTTAAACTTTACTGCTTTGTTGCCACAAAAGTACTGGCAATAACTGATACATAGATATAGCTTTTTTGTGAGGTATTGGGCATTATATCTGACATCACTTTTTGATGCTTAGGCACGTTCATTTTTGTCTGACCATCTTCTAAATAAGTGAAAGTTTCCACTCATCAATACCAGAGATGACTTTAATAATCAGAAAAAAATCTTAAATGTTGTTTTTTTCATGAGGGGGACAAATGTGAAAGATATGAGCTGCGTCGGATAGAAATCGACCTTATGCAAATTAATATCAATACTATTTGCCTCATTTGGGTTGAAATAATTCTCATGTGGAAGTCTCTAACTGTTTGAAAACTGATTTGTTATAAGAGCACTTCAAAATTGACCAATATTCACCTTTTAATTTCTTATTGAAGTGTACCAAAATCATTCAAAGTCGTATAGATGTACATGTTAATGTACACTTGCATAAGGTCGATTTCTATCCGACGCAGCTCATATGTTATACTTATTATATTTGGTATTGAGAATGAGAGCTTGCTTGCTAAAGGTTCTTTCAATATACATTGTTACATGTTGTATCATACTGCATAAAAACTCTGATATAATACAGATATATGTCAAATTTGTATTTGTAAGGAATTATGCAATATCAGAATGTTAACCGGAATCACTGGTATTGGCATTGCACAAGACAAGTCTGATTAACAGATCACATGCATGGCTATGACAAGATTGTGGTTCTTAAGTTTTACTGAAATGGATGTTATGGTTATTTAACACATACATGTATGGGGTTCACTATGTTTGGCTTTGAAATTTTATTCTAGCTTACTTAAAGCTGCTATCATCAGTTACTCCATAGGACTTATTTGTGTGCTTTATTGTGTGTTTCTCAATAGTTGTTATGTCTGCAACAAATTGTGTGATATTAGATTCAATCCCTCCAGTTTTTAGACAGATAGCTACAAATTGTGTGATATTAGATTCAATCCCTCCAGTTTTTAGACAGATATCTACAAATATGTATATCCTATTTATCAGATCATGAATGTCATTATAAACAGAGATGTATCAGAGGCTTATTGCTTCGCATCACGGTGCGGAGCTATTAGTTTCAGTAGACATACATGCCATCTTGAAATAATTACTGATCACTGATTGGTTACGTTATGATGCCACTGAGAATCAGCAACAGCCATTGGTTTAAATGAGATAATTAATGAATTACAGACTTTTCTCGTTCAGGATAAGTCATTAAAAGCCGGGAAAATTAACTATGTGTATATCAGTCATTAATTCATGTTTGTTTTATTATACAAATATAGCCTTTGTATGAGGTTGTTACAAGGATATATTGACCTGAAAGAAGTATATTGACTGAGGATGATCTGGGAATTCTTTTTTCCAATTTCAAGATGTCAGGATTTAGATTTCTTTAAATTCAGGTCCTCAGGATTTCATGTTTTTAAGCCCTGGATTTCAGATTCTGAGTGAGTTAGGAACCCCTCCCCCTGGGATATATATCTCAAGTATTATGTCATGAGTTATGTCAAATGAACAGATCTCTGACTTATGTCATGAGTGTTATAAACAGATCTTTGACTTAATATGTCATGAGTGTTATGTCATATGAACAGATCTCTGACTTATGTCATGAGTGTTATAAACAGATCTTTGACTTAATATGTCATGATGTGTTATGTCATATGAACAGATCTCTGACTTATGTCATGAGTGTTATGTCATATAAACATCTCCGACTTATGTCATGAGTGTTATGTCATATAAACAGATCTCCAACTTATGTCATGAGTGTTATATCATATAAACATCTCCGACTTATGTCATGAGTGTTATGTCATATAAACATCTCCGACTTATGTCATGAGTGTTATGTCATATAAACAGATCTCCAACTTATGTCATGAGTGTTATATCATATAAACAGATCTCCAACTTATGTCATATGTGTTATGTCATATAAACAGGTCTCTGACTAATGTCATGAGTGTTATGTCATATAAACAGATCTCCAACTTATGTCATGAATGTTATGTCATATGAACAGATCTCTGACTTATGTCATGAGTGTTATGTCATATGAACAGATCTCTGACTTTTGTCATGAGTGTTATGTCATATGAACAGATTTCTGACTAATGTTATGAGTGGTATGTCATATAAACAGGTCTCTGACTTTTGTCATGAGTGTTATGTCATATGAACAGATCTCTGACTTATGTCATATGTGTTATGTCATATAAACAGATCCCTGACTTATGTCATATGTGTTATGTCATATAAACAGATCTCTGACTTATGTCATGAGTGTTATGTCATATAAACAGATCTCTAACTTATGTCATAGTGTTATGTCATATAAACAGGTCTCTGACTAATGTCATAGTGTTATGTCATATAAACAGATCTCTGACTTATTTCATGAGTGTTATGTCATATGAACAGATCTCTGACTTATTTCATGAGTGTTATGTCATATAAACAGATCCCTGACTTATGTCATGAGTGTTATGTCATATAAACAGATCCCTGACTTATGTCATGAGTGTTATGTCATATAACAGAATCTCTGACTTATGTCATATGTGTTATGTCATATAAACAGATCCCTGACTTATGTCATAATGTGTTAGTCATATAAACAGATCTCTGACTTATGTTCATGAGTGTTATGTCATATAAACAGATCTCTAACTTATGTCATATGTGTTATGTCATATAAACAGTCTCTGACTAATGTCATGAGTGTTATGTCATATAAACAGATCTCTGACTTATTCATGAGTGTTATGTCATATGAACAGATCTCTGACTTATTTCATGAGTGTTATGTCATATAAACAGATCTCTGACTTATGTCATGAGTGTTATGTCATATAAACAGATCCCTGACTTATGTCATGAGTGTTATGTCATATAACAGATCTCTGACTTATGTCATGAGTGTTATGTCATATAAACAGGTCTCTGACTTATGTCATGAGTGTTATGTCATATAAACAGATCTCGAGTTATGTCAATGGTGTTATGTCATATAAACAGATCCCTGACTTATGTCATATGTGTTATGTCATATAAACAGGTCTCTGACTTATGTCATGAGTGTTATGTCATATAAACAGATCTCTGACTTATGTCATATGTTATGTCATATAAACAGATCCCTGACTTATGTCATATGTGTTAGTCATATAAACAGATCTCTGACTTATGTCATGAGTGTTATGTCATATAAACAGATCTCTGACTTATGTCATATGTGTTATGTCATATAAACAGGTCTCTGACTTATGTCATGAGTGTTATGTCATATAAACAGATCTCTGACTTATGTCATATGTGTTATGTCATATAGAACAGATCTCTGACTTATGTCATGAGTGTTATGTCATATGAACAGATCTCTGACTTATGTCATGAGTGTTATGTCATATAAACAGATCTCTAACTTATGTCATATGTGTTATGTCATATAAACAGGTCTCTGACTTATGTCATGAGTGTTATGTCATATAAACAGGTCTCTGACTTATGTCATGAGTGTTATGTCATATAAACAGATCTCCAACTTATTCATGAGTGTTATGTCATATAAACAGATCTCTAACTATGTCATATGTGTTATGTCATATAAACAGGTCTCTGACTTATGTCATGAGTGTTATGTCATATAAACAGATCTCCGAGTTATGTCATATGTGTTATGTCATATAAACAGATCTCTAACTTATGTCATGTGTGTTATGTCATATAAACAGGTCTCTGACTTATGTTCATGAGTGTTATGTCATATAAACAGATCTCCAACTTATGTCATGAGTGTTATGTCATATGAACAGATCTCTACTTATGTCATTGTGTTATGTCATATAAACAGATCTCTGACTTATGTCATATGTGTTATGTCATATAAACAGATCTCAACTTATGTCATGAGTGTTATGTCATATGAACAGATCTCTTACTTATGTCATATGTGTTATGTCATATAAACAGATCTCTTACTTATGTCATATGTGTTATGTCATATAAACAGATCTCTGACTTATGTCATATGTGTTATGTCATATAAACAGATCTCTGACTTATGTCATGAGTGTTATGTCATATAAACAGATCTCTAACTTATGTCATAGTGTTATGTCATATAACAGATCCCTGACTTATGTCATGAGTGTTATGTCATATAAACAGATTTCTGACTAATGTATGAGTGTATGTCATATAAACAGATCTCTGACTTATGTCATATGTGTTATGTCATATAAACAGATCCTGACTTATGTCATATGTGTTATGTCATATAAACAGATCCTGACTATTGTCATGAGTGTTATGTCATATAAACAGATCTCTGACTTATTTCATGAGTGTTATCAGGCTTTTTTATGAGTACTGTTTCAGAGATCTCAGACTTGAATCTTGAGTGTTGTGTAAGATATAATTAGAGATATCAGGCTTATGTTATCAATATCATGTCAGATTGACAAAACATCACACTTGATTGAACATGAATATTCATAAATCTGATGTTAATTTAAAACAGAATTTAGTTTGATTATAGTCCTCACTTCTACTTTATTATCATAAAAACTGAATTATAACATAAAGAGGGTGTTGTACCATGACTTTTAATTGGTTCAATCACCTTCATTTAAATAGTTACCAATATATTACCAAATCACACATTAGGGTGAAGGCTGGTGAAAAACTGTTAATGAGAACTATTCATAATGTAACAGTAGATACCTCACACATAGGAGGATTATATTACATGTAGTAATTGTTTACCTTCCGTAAAATTTTGATAAATGGCTTTAAAACCTTCATCTTTAACATGTTGAAGAAAATTTGTTGTATTTATAGTTTATGGAGTGAAATTTAATGAGATGAAAGTTACTAGACCATTATGAAAAAAATGAAGGCATGATTATCGATTTCATGGCAGTTAGGCCATGCAAAAAATTTTTTGCTGTCCCCTGAACCCTGCGTCTCTTATTATCCTCTGAGTCAATATATATTTTTTAAATAGATGAACAAAATAAAACAAGACTCTGAAAGACTGTTATAATTAAATGATGCTTTCATTGTCTGACAATTTCTTAAAAAGGTTTCGTGTATGATTTTTATAAGTTAAGATTAGCTTAATCAGATATTTATCAAGATCAATCATTGTCACATAATTTTTTTCTAAAATTTCCTGTCAGGGGTTCATGAAGTTTTTTTCTGTACAGCAAAACTCCATGTGCGTTTGTTAAGTTTGTCACGAAAAAAAATACATGTTATTCAAATAATAAGTATTTCCTGTCTAATTGAATTTTAAAAAAAATTGTGTTTGGGGAAACATTTAGCATTTGATGTCACTGCCTTACTACGATTTGTCACAACTTTGGGATTAGCTATCAAAATTTGAAAGGCCTTGGTGGCATCTGCTTTATTACCATGTGCAGAATTATTGTATGTTAACGGATTTAACATAATTTTCTACTTTTATTATGTAATGGCTTTTTATTTTAATAAAATCTGAAATTAAAACTTTTAATTTGATTTTGTGAAATAGTCATTCAAGAACTGTCATTATTTCCTTAAGTAAAATTTTCTAGATTGAAATATAGTATTCATAAAAATATAGTAAAAATATCAATACACATCGGAAGGCTATGAAACATCACCATGCGCTGTTAATTATGTGTATTGGTATATACTATATGTTTATGCTTTTACATTTGTCTCACTGATACACATAGTTTAAATATATGGCTTCTACTAAGGAAAGCTCCTTTTTGGAGTTAATGTGTTTAGAGACTACTTATGTCAGTACACCTTTCCTATATTGCCTACTGAAATATAGTATTCCTTCATTCTTAAGTAAATTCATTTTTTAATATTTTAGGTGGGCCTTTTAGACAAACTGGCTACTAAGACCAACATGTAATGTAACTTATATTGAATATATTTATTTGTAAAAGGAATCAGTAAAGTTTATATTGTATTGTACTTACTGAAATTTTGAAATTAGATAATTTCACAGTTTGGGGTTTAAAATGAACTTGATATTTCTACTGAAGAAAAATAAAAGTTGGAATAAAAAAACATTTCAATTTCAAATATTTGAAAAGATAACTCAAGATTAAATATTAATGTATTTAAAACTATAAATCTTAAAGCTTTCAGGAAATTTATGCTTTCGTGACACAATTTTAAAGGAGATTTTCTTGATATATATTTAGCCAAAATTGGCTGATTTCAGTATTACTTTGACTATAATATTAACATTGTACTTATAATTGCAAGATTATTACTGTTTTGCACAAATGATTCCTTAAATGGATATTCATTAAACACTGATTGAATATCTTTTGGGTAAGAATAATATGCTCGATCTATATTATTTGACCTGTAAATATTGATGTTGTTTTAAGTTTTGAAGGTGAACAAACTATTATCATCCAAATCAAGGAGAACACATTATCATAAGTTTCAGTCAAATCTTTTTAGGTGACCTTTAGACATTTCTCAGGTTAGTTTAAGTTTATACTGCCGCACGACCATGATGACTGAGGTATGAGAATGTTGATATAACCCTTTTTGTTGACGATCTAGCTTCCATGATTAAAAGACATAAAGAAGGTTGGTTGACCTTCTGAAGGTTGACCTTCTGAACAGATGACTTTTACTTAACTTTCATACATACCCTACATAGGCATCTTCGTAAACCATTGTAGTTACACAATTTTTATGAAATCACTTCACTTATCCTAATCATTACCTAACCCAATCCTCATGTATTCATCTGGACAACAACAATAAGAATACAGTGGATTCATTATCATTCTTTGGATACCAATTTCCATGGATTTTGGGGGTTCAGGTTAACCATGAAATTAAACGTTCAACGAATTTCAAATTTTATATAAATGGTTTTATGAAGAATAAGGCAAACCACAAAATCAAATATCACAAAGTTTCTTCAGTTCACCAAAATGGTACCACGAAAATAAATGAACCCACAGAAGTATACAAAATATTAAAACAAAATTACAATTTTATTTAATATTTAATATAAAAGTATATTTTGGTATTAATATCTCAAGTAAATCAATGTTGAGCAGCATACATATGTAGGACTTTTAAGTGTGATGGTCACGCTAAAGTGTGATTGTCTACGCTGAAGTACAATGGTGTCTTACCTAAAGTGGGATGGTTGTTTGTTTGCTAAAGTCTAATGTGAACACTCCTTACAGTCATCATTGTAAATTACAAATACAAAATTTGTTCATTGTCGTGATGTGTAAATTTATTTGTATATTTAAATGCAAGAGAAAGGCGATGTTCGCCGGGCTTTCTCAATTTTTTAGTGAGTACAAATACTATTATATTTTCTACAATGTACAAACTGAATGTTTTAGCCGACAATTTATAATTTACGCTTGAAAACATGTACCTTTATTTGAAGGACAGCAAAGTAAACTGCAACTTAAACAATGATTGTTTTTAAAATGTATTCGTTCGCCAAAGAAAGCAGGATACAGAATACCTATGTGTATATACTAGTTTGTATCTGCAGCTCGTCTAAACATCAACCCAACAATGTTAGATCTGTAAATTTGCTTTTGCAAATTTTTTGTTCTTCCCTCGCCGGGATTCGAACCCATGCTACTGAGATATTGTGAAACCAAATCGTCTGCACTGTAACCGGCGCGCTAGACCACACGACCACCTGGGCTTCATAAAAATGAAGCTTAATTGGTCGACTGCAGAATACACGGCTGTTAACGTCATAATCCAACTATGTTTCTGACGTCTATACATTCGCGGACCATCAGACTTTAGCATATGGCGGCATCACACATTAGTGCAGAACATCACACATTACCATGACCAGCGTACTTAAGGCTTACTTTAGTGTCCCCATTGCACTTTAGAGTCCTACATATATAAGTAAGAAATCATGAATATTGTATATGCTCTCAGAACAGTTCAATCAAGCTAAGACTCAAATTATGCCATAGAAAAAACCCAACTGAGGGAATAGATTAATCTATATTGCAATCAATGGAATATTATGTTCATGAACAGTGAATGTCAAAAGATACTTAACACGAAAGCTCATTTTAACAATATTTTGTTGATGTTTATATAGCATGGCCTATACATGTATTCATATATATACCTTTATGGAAATTGGTACATCATGTAATGTTGTTATTGTAACATAAGGAATTTTGTAAAATGTTTTTTATGGATGAATGATTGCTATCAAGTCTAGCATTAAATGTATTTTGCATTATACAGTTTCAGTGCAGAAAGGTTAACCAGTATATTTATTGTTATGTACTATGGAGTATATGGCCAGTGGCCAGATTTTGTAATTGGAAAACAGGTTTGTAAGAGTACATTGATGAAAAGGGACAAAACTTTTACATGTTATTGTTAATTTATCATCCACAAAAATGTATGCATAATTAAAAAAAAATAATGTGAGAAGGTCTAGGTGAAATAAGTTGGTTTGATGTCCTTCATCATACAGCTAGCTTGGTATGTACCTTTGTTATAAAGCCTATTGAATCCCAAACTTGAATAGTTAACTTAAGAAAGACCATTGGACTAATGACCACTGTGCGGGAGGAAATGAGTAAAATTTAATGCTTATAATTTTTTTTATTCATACTCAGGGATGTGTGAGGGAAATTTTAAGTTCGATCTTAGGTATTCATGCTATTGTGGATTCATTAGTTCTGGCCCAGAACCTGGGGGTACCAAATCGTGGATTCATTAGTTCTGGGCCAGAACCTGGGTACCAAATCGTGGATTCATTAGTTCTGGCCCAGAACCTCAGGGTACCAAATCGTGGATTCATTAGTTCTGGCCCAGAACCTCAGGGTACGAAATCGTGGATTCATTAGTTCTGGCCCAGAACCTCAGGGTACGAAATCGTGGATTCATTAGTTCTGGCCCAGAACCTGGGTACCAAATCGTGGATTCATTAGTTCTGATCCAGAACCTGGGTACCAAATCGTGGATTCATTAGTTCTGGTCCAGAACCTCAGGGTACCAAATCGTGGATTCATTAGTTCTGGCCCAGAACCTGGGTACAAAATCGTGGATTCATTAGTTCTGGCCCAGAACCTCAGGGTACCAAATCGTGGATTTATTAGTTCTGGCCCAGAACCTCAGGGTACCAAATCGTGGATTCATTAGTTCTGGCCCAGAACCTGGGTACCAAATCGTGGAAAAACTGGTAGTTCGTTGAACTTTTGAATTCGCAGTTCACCTGTATCCAAGAAATCCACCAAAAATTGGTATCCCACAAATTATAGTGAACCCACAGTATTTAAAAATTTAGATTTAATCAATTTTGCCATCCAAAGTAACAAGAATAGAAATATAAATGTTGTACAATAGAGAATAATTTAGCCAAGAATGCAAAATTTTTTTTTTTCTTGATACAACTTGTGTGATGATTAACAGCATGTCTGGACATATTTTGATTTTGAACACAGTAAACTCTCATTATATCATTATTAAATTTTTCTCCTCAATTTCTTCTGCTTAAAGTGATGTATGAGGTACAGTGTTTCAAGTTTTGTATTGTTTAATCCTTATGATAATCAAGTTTGTTGAAATAATATTGATTTAAAATAGTCTGAAATGTCAATCACCTCAAATTTGAATAGAAATTTCCTGACAGCTACTTCCTTAAAATAACTGAAGAATATAAAATTGAATTAAGTAATGTCTCAGTAAGTTTTTTGATCAAGTGTAGTTTAACATGATAATAAAGTCTATAGTACACGGAAGACATGTTTCATGTACTTGTAGGTACACATGAAAGTCATTTTCTTTACACACTGCAACATTTCAAACAAGGATTAAAATATAAAATAAAATTTGCATTTGCCACGTTAAGTTTTCTTGAATTGTGACTCCTCCCTTTTGCTATTCATAACAGCAGTCTGTTTCTTCATAGAAATCTTTTCGGTTTTAGTTCGGACAGTTTGCATCAGAATTGACTTGTTTCTTTTCAGTTTTTTGTAACACTATCTTTGAAGCTCCTCATAAAAAAAAAATCATAATTACTTATTTGTGCTTATTCAGTAGGCTTTGGAGTATTACAATAGCAATGGATAAAACAGTTTACAAAATTGCAGTTTAAGTTCTTCTCCCACCAACTGATCAACTGGTAAAATATTTGAACTTTAAGTCAAAAGTTTTAAGTATGAAGTGAGTGCTGTGAAAAAAGTAATGCTTATCATCCAGCTCTAGTTAGCTCATACCCATAGCCAGGGGGTGCCTGGGGTTTAGGGGGTTTGGACCCCCCTTGAAAACAAATAAGCACTGTTAAAGTCAATGTTCTGTTTGAATTGTGACTGTTAAAGTTGAGTTTGTGAGTCCAAATAACCCCTCCTTGGAAATTCCTGGCTACAGGCCTGTAGCTGATGTCTTTGTCATGGATACAGAGTTTACCATATTTTATCAGTCAATTGTCTCAATTGTTGCTGTATTGAATTGTTGACCACTCAATAAGACCTCATTTTGTTTTTTTTTTTGTTTCCATGCACTTGTTGTCTAAACTTATCTTTCTGTTTTAATTAATTCCCTCTCTACAATTAATTAAAGCACTTAAACTTGAGCTACTTATTCAATTTTGTAATAAATCATATAAAAATGATGAAATAAATCATTTTTGGAGTGTTTTAGATAAATCGTGTGCTTTTGATTGTCGTTTCAATTAGTTTGGCATAACCAGAATGTCTTTTTAACTGTCTGCTCTTTCCTTCTACACAAACTTTATAAGTATCAAACAGAAATTTTCTTGTTTAATTGAATGGTCCTACTAAAAGCTGATTGCACATTTATTTGCTGCCACTCATAATAAGCCTTCATCTGTAATATTAATGAAAATGGTAAATAAGCTAGATATACTGACTGAATCTATGATGGATGATTAAAGCTGTAAATTTCTACTTGACAACATCTATATGTTTTTCTGAAGAAGTTAAACTTAGTTTATCAACAGGTTGTAGGTGTTTCTATGGGCACCAATTGTGCCCCTTTAATAGCAGACTTGAGTTCTGGAGCTTGCATGTTTAAGTAACTGCTATTAGTCCTTTGATTTATGTTTATCATTGTCATATGTTTGCTTAGTTTCTTCTGTTATCTATTCTAACATCAGACAATTTAAAGACTTCTTTCAAAATGAATTTTACTGTGCATATATATGTTTTTAATCTACATATGGCTAGATGTATAGGGTGAGGGGATAGATTTCACAAAACTGTCAAAACAATTGTTTTGCACCAGTCCTGAGTCAAGCGCCTGAGTGACCTAAAATGATAATTAGTCTTGTACTTTTTTTAATTTGAGTTCAATTATACATTTCAGTGTCCAATGAGTAGTTCAGTTTTGCTAGACTATAGTTCAATTATTTAGGGGGCAGCTGAAGCCCACCACTGAGTCGGACCTGTGAGGGTTTAAGTTTTTCTGAAGATCCATTGGTGAACTTTGTCAGTTTTCTGCTCTTTGGTTGGGTTGTTGTCTCTTTGACATTTTAGACTTCAATGAACTTAATCTTAAGTGTTACCATTTAATTTTCAAGTTGGGGTTCCATATTTTCCATATAAGTTCAAAATCTCTACTTAATTTGTTCAAAGATACAAAGAATTGGTTTCAAAGTTTTTACCTTAAAAACCTTATTACAAACAAGATATCACATTATAATTTTGATGTAAATGACTTTTTTCAAAGGAGCCTATAAATTTTTATTAATAATTCACATAGACTTATTGACATTTTCAATGATCTTTATTTTCAATTTAATGCTGAATCTGTCTTGAATCTATATTTGTCTAATATGTGCTGACCGATATACATTTGCTTGGAGAAAAACATGACTTGTTTACGGTAAAAACTGAAATTGTCTTTGAACAAATTTTCAGTAGTAACAGTTGCAACTTGTGTAATAAAGTTGAGAATGGAAATGGGGAATGTGTCAAAGAGACAACAACCTGAACATAGAACAGATAACAGTCGAAGGCTATCAATGGGTATTGTACTTTTTGTCTTTTGTCTTTTTGTAAGATGTTTTTTGTGCTTTTGGTTGATCTAATAAGTTTATCCTTTTTCTCTTTGTTTTGTTTTATCTGCTGACAAACACCCCCAACATCTTTATGTTTCTGTCCCAAGTCAATTGTGTGTATTGTTGGTTGCTGTCTCTGCCAATTTATTTTTAAAAACCTTTTTTAGTATAAATCAGACGGTTGGTTTTCTCTTTTGAAATGTTTGCCAGTGCTCTTTAACAGCTGACTTTATGGTATGTGATTTGCTTATTGTTGAAGGTCGTACAGCAGCCTATAGTTGTTAACATCTCCATCCTTCGTTATTCCAGATGGATAGATCATAATGCTTGATAGTTGTCATTCCACATTGTATTTACTATGTGTGCACCATATTGGGCCATTCCAGTTAATTTCTGATAGGTGGGGATGGATGGGGAGATTTTTTTTTTATACATATATCAGAATTTTTTTTATAAACTACCTATCAGATCTTATGATTAAGACCTATCAGATGTATAGTTTGCTTAGATGTAATTACTTTTACCCTGAAAACTCTACTGCTGCAAGACCCCCTTGAAGTTTTTTGCATATGATTGTATCATGTAAGATGAAAAAAAATAAAAAATTACACCCCTCAGAAAGGACCATCCATCCCCCTTTAGCAGACATTAACTGGAATGGCCCATTAAGAGAAAATTGGTACTTAAATTATCTGGGATATTTGGTTAAAAAGTTTTACATTTAAAGTCTGCATAGACGAACAGTCTTATAGAAAATGTGTTCTTAGTTGAACCTATAAATTTGGGGTGCACCTAGCTGTCCTGATATCTATATCACAGGAACGATAATAAATCCACAGTACATTATAATCTTACATTAACCTATATCTCCTTTTATCCCTTTTCTGACTTAAATCAAAGTTAAAAAAAATGCATAGAATTAAATGATGGAGTATATTGCATTGCTGACTGTGTAGTACATTTTAAGAGTTGTAATATTTATTCTCTGTTATAAAGATACCTGTTGTGTTTGTGTTATGTATAATACCTACATGATGGAAAAGAAAATGCATTGAATAATTTATTGTTATTTTGTGTTTGAAGAAATATTTACAATAATAACACAAGGATTATAAATGTACATGTGAAAAATCTTTCAAGAAATTGCATTTGCATAAGAGTTGCATTCATGATTGAACTTGGAATAAAAGCTTGGAAAAAGGTATAGATGTTAATTTGAAGATAGAAGTATCAAAGGCTTTGTAAGTTCTTAGATTCCATTTTCTGCTTCCTTTAGTTATATACAAGCTTTGAAGAATAGTTGAATTTTACACAAAATCAATTAAAAAAAAGTTGATAAAAAAACTATCTTTGAAAGATTATAAATGACTTTCAGTACTTTTTCAACATTTTAAAAAGAAAATATTTGACTTGTCTGAGTCGGAACTAGTTTAGAGTTAGACTCTATATGATGTTCAAGAACTTGAGATTTATTATGAGGTCTCTTGCCTATTGTTTTAAACAGCATTTTGATCATTTATTATGAGATCTCTTGCCTATTGTTTTAAACAGTATTTTGATCATTTATTATGAGATCTCTTGCCTATTGTTTTAAACAGCATGTTGATCATTTATTTGCAGTAATTTGAATAATATTGTCTGAAAATTATTGACTATCAAAATCACAAAGAAATATGATTGTCTTTGTGATTTTTGTCGAGCCTGCAACTTTTGTTGCAGAAAGCTCGACATAGGGATAGTGATCCGGCGGCGGCGGCAGTGTTAGCTAACTTCTTAAAAGCTTTATATTTTAGAAGGTGGAAGACCTGGATTCTTCATACTTTGTATATAGATGCCTCATGTTACGAAGTTTCCGTCAGTCACATGTCCAATGTCCTTGACCTGATTTTCATGGTTCAGTGACCACTTGAAAAAAAAGTTCAGATTTTTTGTAATGTTGAATTCTCTCTTATTATAAGTAATAGGATAACTATATTTGATATGTGCGTACCTTGCAAGGTCCTCACGACTGTCAGACAGTTTTCACTTGACCTCGACCTCATTTCATGGATCAGTGAACAAGGTTAAGTTTTGGTGGTCAAGTCCGTATCTCAGATACTATAAGCAATAGGCCTTGTATATTCGGTGTATGGAAGGACTGTAAGGTGTACATGTCCAACTGGCAGATGTCATCTGACCTTGACCTCATTTTCATGGTTCAGTGGTTATAGTTAAATTTTTGTGTTTTGGTCTGTTTTTTTCATACTATATGCAATAGGTCTACTGTATTTGTTGTATGGAATGATTGTAAGGTGTACATGTCTAGCCGGCAGATGTCATGTGACCTTGACCACATTTTCATGGTTCAGTGGTTATAGTTAAATTTTTGTGTTTTGGTCTGGTTTTTTTCATACTATATGCAATAGGTCTACTATATTTGTTGTATGGAATGATTGTAAGGTGTACATGTCTAGCGGGCAGATGTCATGTGACCTTGACTTCATTTTCATGGTTCAGTGGTCAAAGTTAAGTTTTTGAGTTTTGGTCTATTTATCTAATACTATATGCCATAGGTCAACTATATTTGGTGTATGGAAATATTTTATGATCTTTATGTCAGTAGCGCAGGTTTCTTTTGACCATGAATTCATTTTCACGGTTCATTGCACAGTGTTAATTTTTTGTGTTTTGGTCTATTTTTCTTAAACTATAAGTAATAGGTCAACTATATATATTGTATAGAAGCATTGTTAGCTGTACATGTCTGCCTGGCATGGTTCATCTGACCTTGACCTCATTTTCATGGTTCATTGGTCTTTGTTTAGTTATCTTGGTTAATGTTAAGTTTATGAGACAGTTGTAATAAAGCTTTATACTTAGGGCTATCAACATAATATCAATGATTAGTAAAGAAGGCGAGACATTTCAGCGTGTGCACTCTTGTTTTTAATAACAATTAACCAATAAACATATATCAGTCTGTGGCAAAAAAATTTGAATTTATATGGCTTGTGAAGACTCTGCATGATAATTTCACTGACTCGACAACATTTTAACCGGCCTTGGCCGTAGGGCTTGTGGTAAATCACGAAGGTAAAATTATTAAAAATGATTTTAATGGATTTGTGAAGACTTTGAAGTTTACCTTGACATGTATGTTATACAGACGTTACATAACAGTCCTTATCTGTTTTTAATCATATATATTGGACAGTAATTGCATATTTATTTATAGTTTACTGTTATTCAATTGTAGTGTAAATATAATGTGCAGCAGATAATTTAGAATAACAGATCATTTATTAAATTGTGACTGATTAATAATGATAAACTTTGTTTTTTTTTCATAAATGACTTTCTGCATTCTGCACAAATGTGCATGTTTTTCTATGATATGTACAGACCAACGACCGACTGGTGATTGATAATGATAAACTTTGTTTTTTTTTCATAAATGACTTTCTGCATCCTGCACAAATGTGCATGTTTTCTATGATATATACAGACCGACTGGTAATGTGTACAAGATAATGGAGGTATCAAGCTATATCTTTATTGAACATATCTGTGACAAGCAAGGTTGCATGAACATTGGTGGAGATTGCTAGATTGTGACGAATTGTAATTAAACTTCTAACAGTTTGCAATGACATATTGACATCAAATTTAAGAAGACATATTTGTTACTTAGCTAATTTGAAAAGGATGTTATTTTGGAGGAAAAGACATATATATTGAATTTATTGAATAGAATTACTGTTTATAAAATAATCTAGCTGTGAGTGACAGTTATGTTGCATGTAGGATGGGAATACATATATTTGTTCGTCTTTTGTAGTGAAAAAGAGATAAAATTGTGTTTACTTGCAGTAATTAATTTGTTCTTTTAGAGATTAAGAAAAGAGAAGATGGTCTGAGTTCCTTTTTTTAGAGATTAAGGAAAGAGAAGATGGTCTGAGTACCTTTTTTTAGAGATTAAGGAAAGAGAAGATAGTCTAGTTCCTTTTTTTTAGAGATTAAGGAAAGAGAAGATGGTCTAGTTCCTTTTTTTAGAGATTAAGGAAAGAGAAGATGGTCTAGTTCCTTTTTTTAGAGATTAAGGAAAGAGAAGATGGTCTAGTTCCTTTTTTTAGAGATTAAGGAAAGAGAAGATGATCTGAGTTCCTTTTTTTCACATTTAAATGTCTGTACATCAGCAATCAATTGTCCTTCATAGAATAATATGTTACAAGTTTAAATCAATGCATATAGTTGCTTATGTCTCTTGGTATTTGGTCTCTGGAGGATAGTTGGCAAATTAGCAATCACATTACATTTTCCAATCTGTGTCATTTGATCTATGACAATCACACTATATATATTATTTTTTATTCCCCACCTACGATAGTAGAGGGGCATTATGTTTTCTGGTCTGTGCGTCCGTTCGTTCGTTCGTCCGTCCGTCTGTTCGTTCGTTCGTTCGTCTGTTCGTTCGTCCGTCTGTCCCGCTTCAGGTTAAAGTTTTTGGTCAAGGTAGTTTTTGATGAAGTTGAAGTCCAATCGACTTCAAACTTAGTACACATGTTCCCTATGATATGATCTTTCTAATTTTAATGCCAAATTAGAGATTTTACCCCAATTTCACGGTCCACTGAACATAGAAAATGATAGTGCAAATTTCAGGTTAAAGTTTTTGGCTTCAGGTTAAAGTTTTTGGTCAAGGTAGTTTTTGATGAAGTTGAAGTCCAATCAACTTGAAACTTAGTATACATGTGGCCTATGATATAATCTTTCTAATTTAAATGCCAAATTAGAGTTTTGACCCCAATTTTACGGTTTACTGAACATAGAAAATGATAGTGCAAATTTCAGGTTAAAGTTTTTGGCTTCAGGTTAAAGTTTTTGGTCAAGGTAGTTTTTGATGAAGTTGAAGTCCAATCAACTTGAAACTTAGTATACATGTGCCCTATGATATGATCTTTCTAATTTAAATGCCAAATTAGAGTTTTGACCCCAATTTTACGGTTCACTGAATATAGAAAATGATAGTGCAAATTTCAGGTTAAAGTTTTTGGTCAAGGTAGTTTTTGATAAAGTAGAAGTCCAATCAACTTGAAACTTAGTATACATGTTCCCTTTGATAAGATCATTCTAATGTTAATGCCAAATTAGAGAATTTATTCCAATTTCACAGTCCTTTAAACATAGAAAATGATAGTGCGAGTGGGGCATCCGTGTACTGTGGACACATTCTTGTTTATTATGGTTTCTGGCATAGATAGTTTACTTATTAAAAAATATACATGATGTTTATGTATAAACTAAATGTATGTCAATGGGACAGCAATCCAAAAACCAATGAAAGATTAAAGTCAATGCCATATGAAAAGTAATGCCGTAAAGGAATTAGGCAAAGAGTCAACTAAAGGATTGCATTTTTAGCAAGTAAAAAAATCGACAAACAAGTTGTTGTAACAATGACCATTTGGCAAAGTTTTAATGGTATTTGTATATACATTGTATAGTAAACATCTGTTCTGTACAAATTTACTTTCTTGGCCTGATTGATTAATTTTTGGTTTACTCACAGTTTTAGCAAAAGTTATATTGTCATTGTGTTGATAGAGTTCTCTCCAGGGCTTCCAAAATTTTTCTGAGCCAGCCGGACATTTTATATCTGATCCGAATTTTAATTCCTAAGACAAAAGTCACAAAAGGCAATTATGGTAATCAGACGGCCATCCCAATGATTGACATTAAATTAAAATCGATATTAAACTTTACTTTGATATGAATTTGATGTTCTGACATAAACTGTTAAAATTGGCATTTCATCATTCAAAGTGTGCACATCAGCGTGCTCATATCTGCATTAGACTCTTTATTTGTGCAAAATGAAGTTGTCTTACTCTAGAACTTTATTTTCGTTTTTAAAGTCACATTTTTCAAAACCGGATGTTGACTTGACAATGGTAAAACATGGACCATAAACGGATACGTAAAATCCGTGTATGTTTACTTAGAACTACTGAGCGAAGAAGCTCTTTCCACGTTATTTCTTCAACAAAATACTTGAAATGAACGTAAGATACAGGTAACAATGATACTTTTAGCATTTTTGAAGAAATGTAGGATGCATAATTGAATTTCCCACCTGTGCACATGCGCACACGTGTTCTTGTTCATACAACGTAGTGCTGACGAATTTTCATTTAAAACCTTTTTAAATGATTTATCAAATCATGTTTATAAATGTATTTATTATATTTTTTAAATCAATTAGATACAAGCTTCTGAAATGTACGAAAATAATTGTGAATGGACCGATTAATTTATACGATGTCCGGTACTGAAAATAGTTTACCTGTCGCCTGAACAGGTAGTTTTCAGCTGTCCAACAACTAATTAGCCTTGATTAAAATTAGAAAATATTTAAGTAGGGATTGTTTTGATAGTAATTAATCATCATGTCACTTTTATGACCGGAAATGTATGGCTGTTAAAGGCAAAATGTTGGGTCAAAAAGATCGTGAATTTATATGTTAAAATGACCGAAAAAGCCTTTGAGACTAAAAAGTAGATGACCGTTTCATGCTTTGCCCAGCCGGTCTTTTACCGGACATTATACAAATGACCGGCATATATGACCGTTTTGGAAGCCTTGGTTCTCTCCCCTATCAAAATGCAACCATGGTTGACCATCATGTTATCATTGCTTACCATTAACATTGGCTGGATGTGCTTTACACCATAGTCAACTACGGTTCTCCACCTTTGTGGCCATGGTTTATACCATCAAGCTCATTTATATATATATATAATAAGTGGTTGGCCACTGTCAAACCATAGTTGGTTGTGCTTTACACCATGGTCAACTATGGTTTTCGACCTTTGTGACCATAGTTTGACAAAAGCCTGGGTAAAATTTAATGTGCTTAACTCACTCAGCTTACAAGATCATGACCAATTGAATGGAAGAAGATATGACAGAGTACGGTACTCTTAGACATTCTGACCTGTCTTTTCGCTTTATATACATGAATATAACTTTTAAATGTTGTGTACATCAGTATTTGACAAAAAGACACAAACAGTAGTACTTAAACCCTCAATCTCCTTCTACACTCAAGGATGGAAAAGGCAATAGTTGCAAAAATATTCCTTTATGGATTTGAGCCCTAATTATGTATGTGTATATGAATGTTTTGGTTGTGTTGGTTATTTGGCATGCAATTTCCATGAAATCATTCAGGTATCTCCTTCACTCAGTGATCTTAATATCAGGATATCGCTTTGCAATTATCAGGATTATTTGATATAATTTATATAGAAGAATTATGACTCTACTCAAATATAATACAGCCATCTAAAAAATCATAAGACAAATAATGGGGATAAAGATTTTCTGAAGGAACATGATTAAAAGAATTATAGCCTACTTAAAGCAATTATCTCCCTTTGGCTTAAATTTATAAGGTGATAAATATTGAGGATTGTAAAAAAATAAAATCTTTTTACATGTTTTGCAAGCAGTCTGGAAAGAAAAAAGTGGGTGTTTTAAATGATTGAAAGTGAAGGATAAATATCACTTAGTACATATGTACTAGGCTTTTTAAATGTATATATCTTATTCTATTTTGTGTCTAGAAATTTTATTTAATACAGAATTATAAGATCTCTAGAGGTATAGAGTATGCTAATATATACCAGGTCCAAGCTTTATTGAACCTACAAATATCTTAATTGAAAATACAATATTGAATAATATTACATGATATGATATTTAATGTTTTAAAATGGTTTTCATTAATAGAAGCCTTTTCCCTATCAAACCGGAACAATTTATAGTGTATACACTTTTTTATAAGGACTTATAAAGGAAAATGAAAGAAAGATTACAAAGGTCTAGTTTATATGCCCCATTTATGGGCATTATGTTTTCTAATATCAGTGTGTGGTTCGTTCATCCATTCGTTCATCCATTTGTTCATCTGTCTGTCTGTCCCACTTCAGGTTAAAGTTTTTGGTCAAGGTAGTTTTTGATGAAGTTGAAGTCCAATCAACTTGAAACTTAGTACACATGTTCCCTATGATATATTCTTTAAAATTTCTGTTGAATACCAAATTGACTCTAATTTCACGGTCCACTATAAATAGAAAATGATAGTGTTATTTGGGCATATGTGTACTATGAACTCATTCTTGTATATGTTTGCAATCTACATAGAGCAGATTATTTAAAAAAAAAAGACAACAAAAATGTTGGGAAAAATGGCACATGGCAAAGGTACTTTTAAATACAAAAATAAGATGATGTGGTATGATTGCCAATGAGGCAACTGACTCCACAAGAGACCATAAATGACATAGAAATTTACAAATATAGGTCACCATACAGCCTTCAACAATAAGCAAAACTGAAACTGTCTAATTAACTTTAAGGGGCTAAAAATATAAAACAATTGAAACAATAAAACCTAATGGCCTGACTCAGTTCTATACAAAACAATGAACAAACAAACAATACAATATACAGCTACAAACAACAACTGAATTACAGGACTTGGGACAGTTGACTCATATACAGCAACAAACAACAACAACAGGCTCCTGACTTGGGACAGTCATATACAGCAACAAACAACAACAACAGGCTCCTGACTTGGGACAGTCATATACAGCAACAAACAAACAACAACAACAGGCTCCTGACTTGGGTTAGTCATATACAGCAACAAACAACAACAACAGGCTCCTGACTTGGGACAGTCATATACAGCAACAAACAAACAACAACAACAGGCTCCTGACTTGGGACAGTCATATACAGCAACAAACAACAACAACAGGCTCCTGACTTGGGACAGTCATATACAGCAACAAACAACAACAACAGGCTCCTGACTTGGGACAGTCATATACAGCAACAAACAACAACAACAGGCTCCTGACTTGAGACAGTCATATACAGCAACAAACAACAAAAACAGGCTCCTGACTTGGGACAGTCATATACAGCAACAAACAATAACAACAGGCTCCTGACTTGGGACAGTCATATACAGCAACAAACAATAACAACAGGCTCCTGACTTGGGACAGTCATATGGTCCGAGACCACAATTGTCGTCCCTTGATTTTCGTTGTTCACGAATATAGTCCCTAGTGTTAACAGTGGGTTACTTGCCAATAATTTTTATACCCCTTCCAAATTTATTTCTCCATGTTTAATGCCTCAAATTGTAAGTAGGGGGATGAAATTACACTGTAAAAAAATTTGGGTCCAGAATTTTACAGGAAAGTAGTGGTTCGGTCCAGCTGAAAAAGGTTAAAAATTAGCACTTCGGAAGCTGTCAAAAGATTTCAAGACACCCTAAACACAAAATTGTCCATATTTTGAGTTTGAGGCGATGAAGTTTTCTATAATTTTGATATAATTTGTCCCAAAAGTAGTACAACACACTGTAAAAATTTCATTGAGAAAGCGCAGGTGGGATTTTTAAAATTTTCATTTATGTTCTAAAAGAAATGCACTACGAATTAATTGTGTTCTCGGACCTAAGAGGTGAAGTCTGTAAAAATAGAATCTGTAATTTGGCAACTTCCCTAAATGATTTGGTGGTGTCAATTTGTCAAATAGCATGAAACTAAAGGATTTAAACTTTTATTTTATAGAATATCTGCAAAAATGACCAATTTTGGCATTTTATGGTCAAAATAGGCATTTTAAGGCTTTTTCAATATTGATGCATACATGGCATCCTGACTTTCTATCTGACAGGTTTTCATGTGTCAATACTTGTGTTTCTATGCCTTTATCAAGTTCTTTTACTTGTTTATGAACTCAGAATCTACAGAAAAGAAGATTTAACTCAGACAATATGTACAAAATGTGTTGTATAAATGACCCTTGTCTAACGCCCTGTTTGGATGAAGTCAAAAGTGGGGTTCTTGGTACATAAAATTTGAAGTCCACAATTAAGACCTCACTAAATTTGTATCCAAAGCACTTTACAATGTCTATTGTACCTGTTCCATCTCACATAATATCTTTTTTTTCTTCTGTAGGATAGCAAGTGGTTTAAATATAAGCCTGTTGAGACTAAAATTGCATTCAAGTATTTCATTTAAAAGGCAAAAATCTTTGTATCAGACCATACTCTCTGTAAGAAAAGTTAATTGCAAGAGCCTTTTTGTGCTCAGATTTGTTGTATCATGTCACATGAGTATAGAAATGATAAAAATGACACAATTTTATATTTCTTATAGCCTCAATATGCATTTTTAAATGTAAATATGTGGCACGGCCTAAATTGACCCTTATTTTTTTCCAGTCTTACTTGGCTTAAGACCCTTTTAAACTAATATGATATGTTATTTGTGACTTTTCTTTCCATTTAAAGTACATTCAATACATATGTAAGGATTATTTATAACCAAAAAGCTTCACAAATTTAAAATTGCTGGAAAATATTACATCTTCATGTAAGGCCCCTTTCATTGAAAAACCTCAATTTTAGGCCCAGGCTGATATAAATTTCACTTTTGAATAATTATGCTAAGTCTGATAAATCAAATGAGTACTCTATTGCTTTAAGTACATAATAAATGATATATTAGGGCATTTAAAATGTATTTTTTGCAATATTTTAATTTTCAAAGCCCATAATGTTGATAGTTGAAATTATTCAATTTTAACGTCAAAATTTAACACGCAAAGATGAGTATTGAATTTAATATATTGTCTATAATATATATCCTATTGTTATGAAACTTTGCAAGCAGTGTTATAATTAATTAAGCTTTGGTCATACCAAGTTTTTTTAAGATTTGTCAACTCTTTCTATCCTATTAGGTCCGAGACCACAATTGTCGTCCCTTGATTTTCGTTGTTCACGAATATAGTCCCTAGTGTTAACAGTGGGTTACTTGCCAATAATTTTTATACCCCTTCCAAATTTATTTCTCCATGTTTAATGCCTCAAATTGTAAGTAGGGGGATGAAATTACACTGTAAAAAAATTTGGGTCCAGAATTTTACAGGAAAGTAGTGGTTCGGTCCAGCTGAAAAAGGTTAAAAATTAGCACTTCGGAAGCTGTCAAAAGATTTCAAGACACCCTAAACACAAAATTGTCCATATTTTGAGTTTGAGGCGATGAAGTTTTCTATAATTTTGATATAATTTGTCCCAAAAGTAGTACAACACACTGTAAAAATTTCATTGAGAAAGCGCAGGTGGGATTTTTAAAATTTTCATTTATGTTCTAAAAGAAATGCACTACGAATTAATTGTGTTCTCGGACCTAAGATATACAGCAACAAACAATAACAACAGGCTCCTGACTTGGGACAGTCATATACATGTACAGCAACAAACAACAACTGAATTACAGGCTCCTGACTTAGGACAGTCATATACAGCAACAAACAACAACTGAATTACAGGCTCCTGACTTGGGACAGTCATATACAGAAACAAACAACAACAACAGGCTCCTGACTTGGGACAGTCATAGACAGCAACAAACAACAACAACAGGCTCCTGACTTGGGACAGTCATATACAGCAACAAACAACAACAACAGGCTCCTGACTTGGGACAGTCATAGACAGCAACAAACAACAACAACAGGCTCCTGACTTGGGACAGTCATATACAGCAACAAACAACAACCACAGGCTCCTGACTTGGGACAGTCATATACAGAATGTACTTGTCTATTTTTGAATACTGTATTTTATAGTTGGGTTGCTGTATCACTGATATTTTTTTGTTCAAGTTATAGAAAGTATTAAAGTATTGTGTGCTTTTAAATCACTAGCAGTTTGAAGACTGGATTTCTTTTTTAATGGGTTGAAGAGAATCAATCAGCTCTCATATTTTTTTCTTATATTGAGAGAAAAAATCTTGATGTATGTTTTTGTACCAAGATATAAAATATATGTCACTAACCCTAAGTCTTTCTTAGAACATAAATAATTGTAGACATATATTGGTTTCTGGGACATTTGTACACTGTGGAATAAATTGATTGATTCAACTTTTATTTCCTATGGCAATTCCTGTTTTATGAACATTAAAAAAAGTAAGATAATATTCTGTGCACTTATGTTGCAAGTGTTCAACTAAAAAATGTCTAGAAGGAAGATTGCCTTTTATTGTGCTGCCTATACGATGTCTAAGGTATTATTTCAAATTTTGAATTTAATTTTATTTGTATGTTTTTGACACCACTGTTTAGCACCCCTATTCGGTTATTTGGTGCAGTGGCCAATTATTTTTTGGTGGAGGAAGCGGGAGTGCCCAGAGAAAACCACAGACCTTCTATAGGAAAACTGACAATCCTAGTCAATTAAGATTTGAGTTGAGTGCACCTGCACGAGCGGGGTTCGAACTTACAACCTTAGTGCTGATTGGCTAGTAATTACAGAAGAAACTACTTAGACCACTCAGCCAACGAGGCCCCCCTCGTATTGTGAATTTATCATAAATATCCATTCATATGGTATCACCTTAAAGTGATAATTTAGGATGACTGCATTTTTAATACGAGCTTCACAAACTTACACAACTTGATGAAAGAAAACGAGAATGACTAATTGTTGCAATTTTATTAAATTTCTTTCTTTTTCAATTTCAGGATGTTGAGGCAGAAACAGCTGACTCTGTTATGTCTCTGTCCTTACAGAAGAAGGACAAGATATGCCTAGTGTGCGGGGACAAGGCCCTTGGCTATAACTTCAATGCTGTGTCCTGTGAATCATGTAAAGCATTCTTCCGTAGAAATGCTCATAAGGTACTTAATTTATTATGTAAAGCATTCTTCCGTAGAAATGCTTATAAGTACTTAAGATAGTGCTATTCAAAATACAGTACTGTTGCTTTTTATGCTCGTAAGGTTATTAAGATTGTTAAATAACAATTTAAAATACAGTACTGTCACTTTTAATATGCTTATAAGGTACTTAAGATATTACTTTTCAAAATACAGTACTGTTGCTTTTTATGCTCGTAAGGTTCTTAAAGATATTACAATTTAAAATACAATGCTGTTGCCACTAGTGACTAATTTCAAAATTATGAATATTAAAATACGGAGATGTATGTGGTATGGTTGCCAATGAGACAACTATCAAACAGAGTTCAAATAAAGAAGAAAACAATTATAGGTCACCATACGGCCATCATGACAATAATGAAAAAAAAACATATAGTATTGTCATTAATTAATGGCCCAAACACAAAATGTGAAACTAACAACCTAATTAATACAATACAATTTATTCCAAAAAAAAATATAATAGAAAGGAACAAATGTCAACCATTGAGTTATAGGCGTCTGACTTGAGACATGCAGATAATAAATGTGTCCCAGTTAAACATATATAATGCTGTTAGTGAAAGCTTATTTGTGATTTATACATATGGATATATATACAATATAAGGCAAAGGCCAGAATTTTTTTTTCGTATGAGGTTCAGAAACTGGAGAATATTAAGCAAGACATTTTTCAGACATCCATCTAATATTGTTTTTATAATAACTTAAAGCTCAATTTTAGTTATTTTAACATAGAAATAAAATCTTATTTTCTACACTTTACGAGCCCTATATTGTGAAGGAAAGTGAGGTGACATGAAATGGTCATTGCACGGAATATAACTTTATTACTATATTTGGGAATGAAGACAACAGGAAGTTAGCTAGCCTCAGTATGCATGTTTGTATTTTAAAATGAATTGTTTATTTTGTCCATAAACAATAGATATTAGAAGATGTGGTGTGAGTGCCAATTAGACAACCCTTCATCCAAATAACGATTTATAAAAGTAAACAATTATAGGTCAATGTAAGGCCTTCAACATGGAGCCTCGGCTCACACCGAACAACAAGCTATAAAAGGCCCCAAAATTTCTAGTGTAAAACCATTCAAACGGGAAAACCAAGTTTGTTTTTAGTAAGTTAAAAATTACAAGGATAAGTGTTATTTTTTTTTAGAATGATATGTTCACATTGTCCATAAATAAGTTTTTTTTTTTAAACACAAGATAAAAGGTCATTGACCTAGCCAATCCTTCCATTGTACAGTTTGATGCAAGAAAAATACATTATTAATGATTAAAATGTCAGACGTTTTGACATTAATTTGAGGGATGGTATTTTATTGCAAAGTGTTAGAAGCTTGGAAATACCATATAAGTTTTAGAATAAAGCCAGTCGTCTGACCATGAAATAGCTATATTGTAGGCTTAGGGACTATTATGATTTATAATATTACATTAGTTCCGATGAACTAAGCCTAAGGCAATTTCAGAGTCCAATAAAAATCTTACATATAAAAAAAAGATGTGGTATGATTGCCAAAGAGAAAACTCTCCTCAAGAGAACAAAATGACACAGAAATTAACAGCTATAAGTCACCCTTAAAACATTCTTTGTATAATGCTGCCGAACAATGCCTTGTAGTTGCTTTTTCTTTTTTTACCAGCACCATGGGTAACTTTTTTCAGGATCAGAAAACAACGTAAGGGTAGGAAAAAAATGTTTTAAAAAGGAATTTGAGAGAAAAACATGTATGCAATGCTGATAATTTCCTGAAACGGACTGTACATCTCACTGATACACATAGTTAATATGGGTTCTGCTAACGAAAGCTCCATTTGGAATTAATGTGTTTAGAGACCACTTATGTCAGTACACCTTTCCTATATTGCCTATTGATTTTTCACTGACATAGGAGCTCTAAGCGTAAGCCTAGCGATTACCTGAAATTGATGTATATATGTTATACCTACATAACAAACTTAAGGTGTTGAAAACCTTTTAACACTGAGTATTAATATTCATCTACCTTTGATCTTAAAAGGAGTACTAAAGGCTTAAATGAAGCATTCTCAATAAGAACCCCCCCCCCCCTAAACCAAATTTTGTTTGGTTAGGGGGGTAATAGTTTTGACTTGATGTTTTGGCGTATCACAAGCTAAAACGTCAAGACTGCATGACTACCATGAAATACTATTATTAGACTTGATATTTAGGTGTATCATGCATAAGCCAAAGATTCAAGACTAAACAATTAACATGTACTTCTTAAATTATTAAAACACCCTTTACCCAATGCTAAAGCCCAAATCTGGTTATATCATCAGGTCACATGCTTACCGTATAATGTCAAAATGTTTACTGTAACATGTCAAAAAGTTTACTGTAACATGTACATTAGCTAATTAAAGATAACTGTAACTATGGGAAATCCCACTGGGATTTACTGGGATTTTCCACTGAAAGGATAATGAACCTGTTTAGATATCAACCAGATACATATTTATCCACTGGATAACTTTGGTCCACGGTACTGTTAACTCTGAACCGCTTGTTAACTCAACCACCGGTTAAATCTGAACCGCTGGTTAACTCAACCGCCAGTTACCGTATCTATATAAAAAGGGTGCAAACATTAATCCACCATTCTGCCTCTGATGAAGGTCCTTTTTGGAATGAAACTGGTCAGGTTATGAAACATCACCAGGCGCTGTTAATTATGTGTATTGGTATACATACTATATTTTTAGGATTTAAATCTACTTTAGGCCACACCAATTTGATTCCTTGTTCGACGGACCCGCCCGCACCTATTTTTTTCAAAACAGAATTTTTTTATTTTTTTTATATTCCCGCTTCCCGCATCCGGAAATGTAACATGTCCATTTCCCGCACCGTTTTTTTGTAAACATTATAAAAAGATATCAACATTTGTTTTTAAAATCACAGTCTTAACCTGTATATAACGATTTTAAACATAAAAGCACCCCAGCACACTTTGTAAATATCTGTGAGAATATTTGATTCAGCATGAAACCTACTTATCCAAAGCGGGAGTGCTCCGATCGAGGATTTGTACCTCCGATATAAATCTATATCAGCGGAAATACCGGAGTAAAGAACAAAAAATTGGTTACTTTCCCCTTACTTATATTCCCTATCAAAACATGTTCGTTGTTAGAATAAAGTACAAAGAACTTCTGAAGGATTTGCCTTCAACTGCAATTATAGTGTATGCTGGCGAAACAAAACTATCCATAGCCTCTGCATGTTTATGCACCTGTCCTGATTGATTGAGGGCCTGTCGTTCAGCAGTTATCGTTTGGTTATGTTGTTCATTGGTATTTTCCCGTTTGGATATACATAATATATAAATTAGATCGTTTGTTTTCCTGTTCGAATTGTGTACGCTAATAATTTTGGGTCCTTTAAAGCCTGCTGTTTGGTTTGTATCAAAGCCCTGTGTAAAAAAAGGCCGTACTTTGACCTGTGTTTGTTATTTATATCAGGTTGAGAACAACCTTCCTCAGACAACATGGACAAGGGGTAATTTTACTGATGTAGAAAAGAAAATAGAAATACCAAGATTTTTGTATAGTTCTTCTATACAAAACCTTTGAAAACTTAGAATTTTGTACTCAAAAAGAGGAGAGTTACATCATATTTTAAACAACTTTTTCTAAAAGAGGAGTCCAAGTTGAATAATATTAAACTGTTAAAGTAAATGTGTTAACATAGTTAAAGTCCAGGAATATTACAAAATTCTTGGACATGTTTTGACCATTTAATACCAGACAGATATATAGTTCTTTGAGAAAATATGAGCCCTTTTGTACAAACAAATATATTATAACTTATATTGATCCCTCATAAAACATGTAAAAGGGATATTTATAACATTAAGGGGTTGTCCCCAAACTGATTATGACTTGGATGGAGAATTGTCTCATTGTCAGTCACACATAGTATTACATGTCATACATAGACCAGATTTAATTATTTCTTGGTGAACAGGGAAAAAATACTTCAGAAATTAAAGAAATGTCAAAGTACAAGTGATAAATCAAGCTTTAATATTGTTAAAACCTACTATTTTATGTTTACAAAAAAAAATTATAATCGCTCGCCTCTACTTTTCAAGCTTCGCCTCAAAAATTTGCAAATTAAATATTTTTTTATTTAAATTTTCAAATCGCTCGCTCGCCCCAAATTTTGAAGTCCAAAAATCCGTAGAACAAGAAATTAAATTGGTGTGGCCTTATCTACATTATAAGTCAACTGTTATAAAAACAATGTTTAATCCAAGAGTTTCCTGTTAGCTCTTAGATACATGATACTATAATGATAAATGATATAAAAGATGTTGGAGATGTCTAAATATTAGCATGTTATCGTCAATAATTGACCAACTGTGTTGCAGCCTTAAAAGATGCACCAGAGATACTATTTTTAGTCACATGATTTTAAGAATGTTTATTTCCATTAAATAACCTCACAAGGAGTCATAGTACAATATAAGACATAAATAAGACAATAACAAGAAGAAACATGACAATAGTCTAGTATACACACAGTTTGAACATCATGAACTGCACAATACATACATATATATATATATTTCCTCCTTCTCAGGCACACCCAAACATGAAAATTTTTCTAAAATAAATTGGCAGTGTGTTGGATCTTTAGCTTAACTGTTAAACTAAAAGCCACCAAGGGATGGTGCTGCATGGCAAGGTGGGAGATAGACTCACATGGAATACATGAATGTAACATAGATAATTTGGTTATGATTTTAAAATAAAAAATTTATTGAAAATCTATAAATGCGCTTATGCAAGAAGAACTTGAAAATCAGACTAGAATTATGAATATTAATAAAGGACATATTAAATTGATGATATTTAAATATCTTTAAAGAGTTCGTTTTAACTATGCTTTTGTTAAATCTGAAACAAGATAATTATATACATGATATGATATAAATAGTAATTTGTCAAGGCTTATGAAGTCAAGGTTTCTATAATTTATGAGTATAAATACTTATCTGAAATAATAATAACTTATAAGATTAATCACCTCATGCTTATAATAAATAAATATAGTTATAAATTATGTATTTTCTTGTGTCTTTCTAATAATAATTGAAAAAAGAGGACTTTTGCTTAATAAAATAAACAGCCAGAGATTGAGTGACACTCATATATATCTATAGAAGATGTGGTATGAGTGCCAATGAGACAACTCTCCATCCAAGTCACAATTTGTATTTATAAGTAAACAATTATAGGTCAAAGTACAGCCTGCAACATGGAGCATTGGCTCAAATGGAAAAGCAAGCTATAAAGGGTCCCAAAAAATTAGATCTGGCATACTTTACCCTCCACAAGAGACCAAGTGATGTTAAAGTTAGCGACTATAGGTCACTTTGCACTTCAGCAATGAGCAAAAACAATACCAGTACCTCAAAAACTATGCATGAATAATTTTGGTTTACTCATAATTTTCTGAGCTAAATCAACTGTAGACAAAGTTTAAGTTAGGATGCAGTATCCTGAAAGTATTGATGATGTCTTAAAAAAATTTATGCACACAAAAATTTTATATTATGACTGTACCTTAATTTCTTGAGTTTTTAGAAATAAAGGATAAAAATGTTGATAAAAATTTGACTTTACCTTATTTTCTTAAGTTTAACATAGATTTGAAGAAATTATAATGTATATAATGACTTTTCTTATATCCCACAAATGTAAGAAGTGTAAAAAACACCTTATAAAATTTTTCTACTTATTAAATCTTTTAAATTACTTAAAGTCCTTTTGTTGAATTGTCCATTAAAATGTTTTTAAGAAAATTTGACCAAAATATCAACAACATTAACATGCAGTATATAAATATATGAGCTGTGACTGTCTATAAGCCAGAAGCAGTTGTAAACCAAGTTTTCCAAAGTAAAAGTACAGTTATTAAAATGGTGAAGTACGGTGTGCAGGGCAACATTTTCTTTGCAATTATTTATGAACCATAGTCTATCCAACCAATGCTTGTCAAATTTGATAGACAAATTTGGAGGTAGAAGTTTGATATGCATGATTTTCTCTTTTACGGTTCAGGAGTTATGGTCCTTGACTGATTGAAATATGATGTTTTACATCATTTCCAAGCAAATTTATAAAATGTTCAACCAATGCTTTTAAAATTTTTAATATGTCATTAAAATTTCTGATGAAAAATGGGGGTCAATTTTTCATATTAAAATTTTCACTTTTTTTTGTTCAGAAATTATGATATTTGATTTTTGATAGATTGTTAAATAATAAATAGACACAGAACGTGGCAGGTTAAACAAGTTTAAAGTGCTGTTCATTTGAATACATCAATTCCATTCTGCTGTAAACAATGGTTACCCTCAAATACTCCCCCCCCAAAAAAAAAAAAAAACAAGTTTGCTTTCCTGTCTTTGACAGCTACTTCCATTTCTTGTTTTGTTGTTGACATTGTTATTGTAATTGGGCTGACATGTATCTTAGTTTTCTCATGTAGTGATAAGTGTGTTAATCACTATTGTCTTTCATAGGAAGGTGTCATAGAAAAATAAAAAACTAGCCTTTCTAGACGTCATAATTATTTGGACTAGTTCCATTCCTCTCCATTCTTGTTAAAGAATACACCTTGCAACTTCCAGGCATACTTCACACTGTATCTTCTGTGAGTCAGTTCAAACTGGTCAGAAACAAGAACCAATTCAGGGGTCGAATTTAAGCTTTTTTGTGTACTGGTCAGCCGGACCAGTTGACTGAAAACTCTACTGGTCCGGCTCCAAATCTACTGGTCCTGCAAAAATGACATTCATGATTTGACAAACACTAATATAAATGATAGATGTTTAATTTGATTTTGATGTTTTCGTTTACATAAGTTAGACAGGAACAAAGGGATAGTCTTGATTCTGATTTTAATAAAGGCTTTTATAATCTCTATGATTTCTTTATCAAAATCAGGATCAAGGACAGAAAAGATATCAACATTGTCTTCCACGTCAAAGCAATCCTCACGACGACCATAGGGTGCCTGACTGGGTCGTCTGGAGCGCTGTCCAGAAATTTTCCACATTTTAATAGCCAGGACTGGATCAAATGATGCTTTATCTTCAGTGTGAAACATAATGAATAAAAGATCTGATCATAGATGTAAGATATTACATCTATGATCTGATAGAACAGTTGGACGCAATTTTGATCGCCAATCATTCTTTCACATGTTGTACAGTTTATTAAATTCCGATCTATTATATAATTCAACCATTCATGATCTTTTTCCCATGATTTTTATACGACCGCAAATTTTGAAAAAATCTTCGTCGTATATTGCTATCACGTTGGCGTCGTCGTCGTCGGCGTCGTCGGCGTCCGAATACTTTTAGTTTTCGCACTCTAACTTTAGTAAAAGTGAATAGAAATCTATGAAATTTTAACACAAGGTATATGACCATAAAAGGAAGGTTGGTATTGATTTTGGGAGTTTTGGTCCCAACATTTTAGGAATTAGGGGCCAAAAAGGGCCCAAATAAGCATTTTCTTGGTTTTCGCACTATAACTTAAGTTTAAGTTAATAGAAATCTATGAAATTTTGACACAAGGTTTATGACCACAAAAGAAAGGTTGGGATTGATTTTGGGAGTTTTGGTTTCAACAGTTTAGGAATTAGGGGCCAAAAAAGGGCCCAAATAAGCATTATTCTTGGTTTTCGCACAATAACTTTTGTTTAAGTAAATAGAAATCAATGAAATTTAAACACAATGTTTATGACCACAAAAGGAAGGTTGGTATTGATTTTGGGAGTTTAGGTCCCAACAGTTTAGGAATTAGGGGCCAAAAAGGGACCCAAATAAGCATTTTTCTTGGTTTTCGCACCATAACGTTAGTATAAGTAAATAGAAATCTATGAAATTTAAACACAAGGTTTATGACCATAAAAGGAAGGTTGGTATTGTTTTTGGGAGTTTTGGTCCCAACAGTTTAGGAAAAAGGGGCCCAAAGGGTCCAATATTAAACTTTGTTTGATTTCATCAAAATTGAATAATTGGGGTTCTTTGATATGCCGAATCTAACTGTGTATGTAGATTCTTAACTTTTAGTCATGTTTTCAAATTGGTCTACATTAAGGTCCAAAGGGTCCAAAATTAAACTTAGTTTGATTTTGACAAAAAATGAATCGGTTGGGTTCTTTGATATGTTGAATCTAAAAATGTACTTAGATTCTTGATTATTGGCCCAGTTTTCAAGTTGGTCCAAATCTGGGTCCAAAATTAAACTTTATTTGATTTCATCAAAAATTGAATAAATGGGGTTCGTTGATATGCCAAATCTAACTGTGTATGTAGATTCTTCATTTTTGGTCCCGTTTTCAAATTGGCCTACATTAAGGTCCAAAGGGTCCATTATTAAACTAAGTTTGATTTTAACAAAAATTAAATTCTTGGGCCTCTTTGATATGCTGAATCTAAACATGTACTTAGATTTTTGATTATGGGCCCAGTTTTCAAGTTGGTCCAAATCAGGATCTAAAATTATTATATTAAGTATTGTGCAATAGCAAGTCTTTTCAATTGCACAGTATTGTGCAATGGCAAGAAATATCTAATTTCACAATATTGTGAAATAGCAAATTTTTTTTTTAATTAGAGTTATCTTTCTTTGTCTAGAATAGTAAGCAAGAAATATCTTATTGCAAGATTTTTTTTTAATTGGAGTTATCTTTCTTTGTCCAGAATCAACTTAAATCTTTGTTATATACAATATACAATGTATATTCACTTTTTACTACCAACTGATAAATTTAAATGATCTTTACCATTCAGTGATAACAAACAGTTTTTTTACATCTTAATATTTTATGATGTATTTAAATGAGTAGTTATTGTTGCAAACTCCATTAGAATATTTTAATTGAGATTAGTTTTGGAATAAGGGAAAGGGGGATGTGATTAAAAAATTGGGTTCAATTTTTCTCATTGAATTTCATAAATAAAAAGAAAATTTCTTCAAACATTTTTTTGAGAGGTTTAATATTCAACAGCATAGTGGATTGCTCTAAGAGAAAACAAAATTTTAAGTTCATTAGAACACATTCATTCTGTGTCAGAAACTATGCTGGTCAACTATTTAATCACAATCCAAATTTAGAGCTGAATCAGCTTGAATGTTTGTCCATACTTGCCCCAACCGTTTCAGGTTAAAACCTCTGCGGTCGTATAAAGCTAACGCCCTGCGGAGCATCTGGTTGGTATTTGTGTTTTCTTTTGTCAATTTCATATACTTAATTTCGGTCTTCCATTTGATTTTCACTTATTTGATTTTTTTTGTCTGCCGGTTTATTTACTCCTTCCAAAAATTTCCACATTTTATATTGTTGTGAAGGACGCTCACCCGAGATATTAATTAACTTGATCAATTGTAATACCCCCAGTACCATGTATTTTATTTCACAGGTAAATTGTTTTGTAAACAAACGGAGATTGCGATGCAATCAGTGATTTTTATCGCCAAATTTCTAATGGTCCGCCTGACCACCAGCTGACAAAATCTATGGTCTGACGCACATTCTACTGGTACCGGACCACGGAGCAGCAAATTTTGACCCCTCCAGTATTACAAAATGTGTAATTACAAATTTGAAGCACACATATTATATTTTTGGTGGGGATTGTTTGTTAGACATCTTTTTTCCTAATTTTTTTGGGTTAATTTTGTCCTAAAAATTACTAAAACCAAAAGATATATTTTCTTGCTGAAATGGGTCTTCAGCTGTTTTTTGGTGATGGTCATATTGTTGTCTCTTTGACTCAATCCCCATTTCCATTCTCTATTTTATTTATATTAGTTAAAAAATTTGAGGATTTGTAGATTGTATGGTGATTTATACACAATTGATCAATTTAGAAATTTCGCTTTAAAGACATATATCATTTCTGTATCAAAATGATATAAGTATTAAAAAACCCAGAAAGATGTGGGTATATTTTACGAGAAAGCAAGCCCCTGACACAATAAATCAAAAGCTCCTAGAGGTTGATATGCTGTCTTCAATAAAAGACATGTCATAAAGCCCACAACTCATTTGTTCATAATAAAATGTATGAATAAAATTGTACTGCAATCTCATTACAACAAATTTCATTGATAAGTTATCCCTTCTGCACAGCTAATGCAAATTAATTGGTAACATTTTAGAATTTAAGAATTGAAATGTCACCATAAGAGTCAATGAAATTGAGAGCTCAGAATTCCTCTAGGGGTTTGAAACCACAGATGCTTAACTCTTAGAGTACAGATAGCTGAAACATTAATGAAGATTTATTGATACCACTGTTAAATAGTCACTAATTAGATTACATACTTCATTGATGCCAATTTACATAATGGCTTACTGACATATACCATATTGAAAATTAAGTCTGAGGTGGGTGGATTTGTGTCACTTTGACATATTTAGTATTGACAAAATGGTTTGATATCCCTGAAACACAAAAACTATGAAATAAAAGTAAATTCACCTGATTTTTAAAGTATCACTATAAGTTAATCAAATTAAAAGGTCTAGTTTTAGCATTGAAGCAAATTGAAATGTACTAATTTAAGAATTAAAAGTTTTAAAATAAGTTATAAGTTCAAGGATTTTTTTATGAGTAACTATATTTATTTAAAATAGTAAGAATTGAAATGTCATCCTAAGAATCAAGTTTTTTGAGAGCTCAAAATTTCTCTAGGAGTTTGAAACCACAGATGTTTAATTCTTAGAGAAGAGAGTAAAGATAGCTGAACATTAAAGAAGATTCATTGATACCACTTTTAAATAAATTTTTAATTTAATCACATGCTTCATTGATACTAATGTCATATAGTGGTTTACTGACATACCAATGGAATATTAAGTTGGGAGGTGGGAGGATTTGTGTCATTCTGACAAATTTAGTATTGACAAAATGGTTTCAGAAACTACGAAATTAAAGTAAAATCACATGATTGATGTATCACAAAGTTAATCAAACTAAAATCTCTAGTTTTAGCATTGAAGCAAATAAAGAATTAATTTATGAATTAAAAATTGTAAAATAAGTCTTTAAGTTCAGGGACAGTTTTATGAGTATAAATATTTATTAAGGAAATTTCAAGTCTTTTGCTGTTTTGCATTCTCCATGACTTTTTATGAAGGCTTTGATATTTGTTGACAGTCCTAAATTAGGAAGATTTTGGCTAGAAAATGAGGATTGATTTTTAAAGCTATAAATAATTAGATGTGGTATGAGTGCCAATGGAGACATTACTCTCTATTCAAGCTACCTTATTTTGAAAATAAGTTATATCGATAATTGCTGTGAATGTTAAACTGATTGACACCACTCAGACTACCCAAACTAAACTAGGGTAATTGCAGAATCCTGTCACAGACTTGCTGTATACAAACATGCTGCATGCAAACATCATAACTTTTTTATTTTGCAAGATACCTGTTGCATTCTTTGAAAAGGTTGTTGTACTTTCTGCAACAACCTTCATGCATGCTAGACTGACATTTATAAAGCTTGTCACAATTATCTAATACATGTCTTAATTTTTGTTTTGCTCAATGCATCTGTAAGAAGCTTCAAACTAATAATACTCATAAGATTTTTTTTTTATTGTTTCCTCTGATAAAAGTCCTGTATGCAAGAGATAGATGTTCTTATTTCTGTCCATGTCATTGTTTAGGTGTTATTTTACAAAACCAAAAACAGTTAAATAGCGTCATTTAAATCTATTTCAATTTTTGTCAGTTTTATTTGCCGTGGACACAATTTCGCCATTTTATGATTTTGAGGTGTAAAAACTTCAAAGGATGGTTGAAATTGAAGAAATATGCCGGTAAATTATATATTTATAACAAATATGATTATTTTTGAAAATAAAACCAAATTTCGGCACATACCGCAAAGGACCGAAAAACGGACAACGATTTTCAGACAATTTTCTGAAGAAAAAAAAAAACGATTTCAAAGAACTATTTCTTTAGTAATTCTTTGACTGATTGCCCTAAATTTTTTTTTTTTTACACCTTTCAAATGTCTGCTATTCATCTATAACGGCGAAATATGTGTCCCCCATTGACAAAACATCAGGAAATTTCAAACACCCTTTAATCCAACATTTGAGATGATTTTTCTCAAAACAAACACGTTTTAAAGCTAAGAATATTTTGCTTAAAAGTTATCTTCATATAGAAATATCAGTATACCTCAAAAACATAAAGACCTGAACATAAACTGAAGAAAACATGGAAAGATGTGGCGAAAATGAGCACCCCACTCTAACTAAACTAGTTTTTTTTCTCAAATTAATATTTTTTTTAACACTTTTTTTTGTAAACCTACCTAATAAAGTTTTTGCAATTTGATTGAATGATGTGTTAAATCATTTAGATTTTATGAAATTTTCAAGGCAGAGTGGTGAGAAGTAGCTTTGATGATCAAAATATTATATAAAAAACAATGTGAAATTTAGCAAAGGTATTTTCTGTTTTCTTGTTTTTTTGTGAATCCTGGAGAGCTTTTAAATTTCATGGTACAAAGTGAAATATTTCACAAATTAGGCAACCCCTGAAAAGCTCCACATGATGCCGCTTCACCAAAAGAAAAATTCCCTATTTTCACAGAGTTTTATTCTATGTAAAACCAGTTCTTTTTATGCATTTGATAACTTCAAAGTTTTAACAATAACATGTTTATAATAAAGTCTTTTTCTCTTCTAAAAAGCACAAAATGGTATTAACAGCTCATTCAATTAGTGAAAATAGTGTTATGTTCATTGTTATTGCTCCAGGTTTTTTTTTCATTTCCATTTATTAGTTGAGTATCTCACTTTGAGGCACAATTAGAGATATTGACCCATATTTGTTAATTTATCTATAGAGACTTGGGATATTGACCCATATATATATATGTATTAATATATGGATACATACATAAATTGTATGTTTTCAGTAGAAGCCAATGTATTGGCTGGCTTTAAATGTCATTCTAACTCACTTGAACAAGGCCCGGAAGGCACTATACTTTACAGTAAATGTCAATTACAAAATTTGTCAACAGAAATTTTGAATAAATATGTCAAATAAACCAACACCTTCTGGCAGGGACGTGCTGGTTAAGTTATCAGGATGGATACCGAAGTATGCTCCAGTTATTTAAAAAATATCATAAATCCAAAAATATAAAAGGACAACATCCTGGTTTTATATAAGGCAAGGAAATATTTTATTGTGGTTTTCATGTTTTGCCACTCAGAAATTTTTATAAGTTGCAACCATCTTCCTGCATTTGTATTTAAAAGTTGAATGCTTCTTTTATTGAGATGTAAATTAAAAGCGTCTTGTGTATAAACACTTCATTTTAAAATGTGTGCCAATCAAAACTTTCAAAACCCAATTACACAATTACAAAAGACAAAACCTTCATTTTTTCTAATTACATTGTTTATGTTACAACCATGAAAAAACAATTGTTATCTTGAAAGCTTTTACCATTTTTCTCTGTGCTTTGTTGTGATGTTGTCATAGGAAGCACATGCAGTCATGCATTTTGCATTTTATTGAGAAATGAAATATCATTTTGGAATGCCTCATCTGATCATCATCAGCTAAACAAAAGTCAGATTCTTATGAAACATATACATGTAATGTAATATTGTAGATATATCTGTAGGCTAATAATGTTGTATGATTTTCTTTTTTCCGTAGACAATACGAGGGCGCTGTGAAGGAACATGTGAGGTCACAGTAGACTCAAGGTCATTCTGTAAAAAATGTCGTCTCAACAAATGTTTTACTGTTGGGATGAGAAAAGATATGATATTAAGTAAGTATAAAATTAGAATGAGAATAAATAACTGTTATTATCGCTCTTTTGTGCATTTTTCCTTTGATCTTTTTTTGTGATAATTTTTCATATCATGCGTAACTCGCTTAAGATAGAAAATTATCGCTAGAAACTAAGGAGGCATGTGGCGTTGCTAATGAAATTGACATGAAATTGACATAGGCAAAATAGCGATAAACAGATTATCATTGGTCATCTCAACTCGATTGCTTTTCTTGCTTTCGCCATACAGGCTCAAGCGAGAAAATCAATCTCATTGAGATGATAAACGATAATCTATAAATACATTGGTTTCAATGAAATAACATGATTTCTTCGTACTTTTAAACAGGATTATTTTTGACAGAAATTAATAGTGAATATAATAATGGCTTTTTCAATATCTGAGACATCCTTTTCAACCCAAAACACTAGTATAATTCTAAGCCTGTTGATACAGTGTGTGATAATTTGAAAAAGCCATATAAGATATACTTTATTATTTATACTGTTAATTCACAAATTATTTAGATTTTTGGAGAATGGAGAAAAAATTTGATTTCAGTCAAACCTTCATAAGGATATTTGTATCATTATTAGAATGCAGGATGAGGTTCTTGTCATTTGGATCCTTACCCATTTACATTATAATAAAAACCTCACAATAATTTCTGAATTATTACAGTATACCTTAAGTAGACGTTTTTTCACCATCTGGGGTTCAATAAAGTAATTTAAATCGTGACTGATCTCAATATCATCAGGGAAGTCTGATACAACAAGATTACCATTGATCCTATTACAAATACAATTAACCTATATCTACAGATAAGTAAAATTGTGAATGGAAATGGCGAATGTGTCAAAGAGACAACAACTTGACCATACAGCAGACAACAACTGAAGGCCACGAATGGGTCTTTAATGCAGCGAGAAACTCCGGCACCCGAAGTTGTCCTTCAGCTGGCCCCTAAACAAATATATATACTAGTTCAGTGATAATGGACATCATACTAAACTCCGAATTGTACACAAGAAACTGAAATTAAAAGTATATTATAAATCCTATTTTTACACTCATCTGAGGTCATACAACAATGGGTGTTGCCAAGGCATAGTTGATGACATTATATGAAATAAATTGAGAACGAATAGAAAAATGTAGTTTCCATATAAAAATAAAGAGATTTAGTATAATTGCCAATGAAATAACTATCTACCAAAGTTTAAATGAAATAGATGTAAGCAATTATAGATAACCATATGGCCTTCAGCAATGAGAAATACCCAAACTATTATGTATACCGAAGATTGATGATCTGAGTCCTTGATATTGAAAACTAAGGGATAAAAATACTGAAGCATGTTTAGTGGTTTATTGTCCCATTCCTCAACAAGAAAATATTCCCTTATATATCTTAGATATCATTTATGCACATCTTATTGACTTGAATCAGATCAGAGTTTATGGTATTACAGTAAAAAGAAACCAAATTATATTTATGAATGAAAGATTAATAAATGATTCATATACTTTTATTTCTGTGTGTACTCATTAGAAAAAAAAAAGAAAATCATCACCAACACGTTATGCTTGTATTCACATGACGTAATTGAAGAAAATGTTGTAGTGAACTCTATATATTCGGTACATTTTCTTATTGGAAAAAATGACAGCATCTGTTACTGACCTGCGTCATCTCATAGACCAGCTTATGTCTATTTCTGAACTGAACGACATCTGGTTTCAAAATACTTCCTGCTTGTGAAATTGAATAATCATACATTTTTGTAATTGAAAAAGAACTTCATATAAAGAAAACTTATACATATTTGCTTAAATCTGAATCTAATTTTGTTTTGGCCAAGACATTAACCTTTGGAACTTCAGCGAGTAGTATAAGTCAATGAATTTTTTATCTTAATGGTATGCTGCTTTTTTCAAATTTGACAATTGATGCTTATCTGATTTTGAAAGTGACTTGAAAAATCCTAATGTTTCTTTCTCTACTTATGAAATGTGTGAATTTTGTACAAATTATTTAAATATGTTTCATTTTATCTGTTTATTTATACACTAAAATAGATTTAAAATGTCCATTCAATATATGCAGTTTTATAAGAAAGGATACAAGATGTGTCTTCAGAGTAAATTAACATAATTGATTATGCAAGTTTATTACATGCATGGTTTTCACTTACAATTTCTAAGAATTTGAATTGAATAATAGTTTCATATGATAAAAATGTACACTGAAATTAATATTCTCCTGGTATAAACCACCCATCAATGTAGACATAAAACCAATACTTGCACCAAATAACCAAGTATAATCAATACTTGTACCAAATATCCAAGTATAACCAATACTTGTACCAAATATACAAGTATACATAAACACTCTGAATATACACGCCATAAAAGGCTATAATAAATACCAAAGACTTTGTGAAGTGGATAGTCGCACGACAACGCCGATGCTCTATATTTAATAAGAAATAAACAAAATTCATACATATATATCTACACATGTAATATATAGTTCAAACATCTGTATCAAACAAAAAACTCTCCAAATAAAAAGCTAAATAAACTTTAACCAGAATTAAAATTTACCAAAAAAATTCGACTGCTCAAATTGACGATGTCGTGCTGAATGATTACATAGGCAATAAAATACCGCGAAAATAATTTTGAAGCGGGAAAACATTACGCCCTCTATGCTACATATGATGAAACAGCCAGGAGAAATTAATTTCATTCTGATGCACTGCCCGTTTAAACGAATGAAATTATAATTCTTTTGTTTACATTGATAATATTAATAATGATGTGATAAATATAAAAAAAAAAAAAGGAGATATGGTATAATTGCCAATGAAACAACTATCAAAAATACTTTAAAGCATAACCAATATCGAACTTGTTTTCATATTTAAGTTCACTTTTGTAAAAATGAATTAGCTAGATATTTTTAGACAACAGGGGCATTAAGTGATATGTCCATCCTTCTGTCGTCCTGTTTTTTTCGTCCTTTTTTCTGTCTTTCTTGTATTTTGTTTCCTTCTGTCTCTGTTGCTGTCTTTCTTTCCTTTCATCTTTCCATCCTTCCATCTTTCTACATTCCCATCCCATTTTCATTTGTTTTAGAAAGCTTGAGCAGGTAAATTTATGTCCTCAGACACAATTTCTTTGATTTTTATTTGTTGAAGGAAGCCTTTGAAAAATAAGCAGAAAAAGTTTCTGCCACGTCAGATGATTGATGCAGGCTAATGTTTTAGCCTCTTTTCTAAAGTAATTAGGATTGTACATGTTGTTTGTATCGCCTTGAAACATGTAACCAATAATGAGGTAATATAATCAGAACTTTATTGTAATGTTACACAGCACAAACTCATTATTTTCAAAGACCATATAAGCTTTAAAAAAAATCAATTATGTTGCTAATATGCATGCTTATGATAGTTCACATGCAGCTGATATAAATCTGATTTATACAGCTGCCTTGAAAGTAAGGCAGCTTATATATTGGAAAATTCTCATTTTTTTCTTACTTGCTGATAATTTAAAAACAAACAAACCAGGAAGTAGATGGTAAATGCAAAAAAGATGAAAAAACAACCAAACCTGACAAGGAAGGCCAATGAACTACATATATATGTAATGCTGTCAAGTTTTTTCTATAACTTATGTCACAAATCAGGTAGAAAAACATGAAGGCTGCATGATGTATTAATAAACTCATCATACATACCAGGATTGAAATTTTGTATTTGAGCCAGACACACACTTTGTCTACAAAAGACTCATTAGTGACGCTCAAATCTAGAAAAGTTAAAAATGGCTGAAAAAAGTATGCAGTTGAAGAGCATTGAGTAATTTTGTATAAAGATGGTCACCATTTTACTTTCCACATGAAATAGTCTTTAGTACGGTCACCATTTTACTTTCCACATGATATAGTCTTAAAGTACCTTTTAACCAAATATGTCTAGATTTAAACACTAGCATGAACTATTAAACACAGGTCAAGTTGTTTTTTTGATGCTATGGACAGGGATGTTCTAAGATCCATAGCTCATTTGACCTACCGAAATATAATATGCGACCGTAATGAATAATAAACTGGGATTTCTTTTCTTAGATGATAATTCATTCAAGTACCTTTTGGCTGTATTTATTGAAATTTCAATCTCAATGTCATGAAATATGTCAAGTTCTACTCCGAATGATTTGACAAACATGTTTTCGTTAAAAAGACAATTACCATTGTTACCGTAAAAATGGGTGATAATTCATGTACCTATTGACTAAATTTTTTTTTTATTTTAATACAATGTAATGAACCATGATTGGAAATCTATTAATAATTTTACAAGCTGTTGTACACTAGAAAATACAGGTCATAAGTTTGATTTAAATGGTCTTGGCATTTATTGCTCAAGGTTAATGCCTGTTGGTTATTTTGAAATAGGGTTTTTATCCCCCAGCCTATATATGATAATGTGGGTGCATTATTTTTTTGGATCTGCCTGTCTGTCCGTCCCATTTCAGGTTAAATTAGTTTGGGTTTAAGTATCATGTTAAATTTTTTTTAAGAACAGGTAAAATCAAAGGGAAGCATTTAAAAAATAATTAATTCACAGTATTTGGCCTATGTTAAAGAGATAATACCTCAGGAAATTAAAATTTGTTTACCTTTAAACAACCAATCAAGTTTTAAAGGAAGCCAATTAATTAAATATACAATTTAAAGTTAAGGAAATAAATTTCTATATATTTGAATTTTTCTAAATTTGATTGCTGTTTGTTTCTTGTACTTTACCATTTGCATTTTGAGTATTTTTCATTATAATAAAACATCAAAATTTTGATAAAATAAAATACATGTTTCAACAGCTGCACTATAAAAGTACATTTTTTTCTTTTAGACGGGGCGTATTATGGTATAACCGTTGTCTGTCCGTCTGTCTGTCCGTCGTCCACACTTCGGACAATAACTCAAAAACACTTTCACCAATTTCCATGAAACTCAAGTGAATTGTTTATATCTATTGACGTAAGCTCCCTTTCGTTTTTTTTAATTTCAGATTCTAAGTTTTGGATTTATGGGGCTTTTAATTCATAAAAAAGGGGGGGATTTTCAACACTTCGGACAATAACTCAAAAAGGCTTTCACCAATGTCCATGAAACTTTGGTGAATTGTTTATATCTATGGATGTAAGCTCCCTTTCAATTTTTATAAGTTTCAGATTTTAAGTTTTAGGATTTATGGGGCTTTATTCATAAAAAAAAGGGGGATTTTCAACACTTCGGACAATAACTCAAAAAGCCTTTCACCAATGTCCATGAAACTTTGGTGAATTGTTTATATCTATTGATGTAAGCTCCCATTCAATTTTTATAAATTTCAGATTTTAAGTTTTGGATTTATGGGTCTTTATTCATAAAAAAAAAGGGGGATTTTCAACACTTCGGACAATAACTCAAAAAGGCTTTCACCAATGTCCATGAAACTTTGGTGAATTGTTTATATCTATTGATGTAAGCTCCCTTTCAATTTTTATAAATTTCAGATTTTACATTTCCGTGTTATGAATTTTTATGCTTTAAAAAGGGGGTATTTTCCAATTTTGGGACAATAACTAACACTTTCACCAAATTTTATGCAACTTTGATAAATTGTTTATATCTATTGACATAAGCTCCCTTTCCATTTTTATAAATTTTAGATTTTACTTTTTCTTAAGTAATGAATTTTTATACTTAAAAAAGGGGATTTTATGAAACTTTGGTGAATATATTAATGTAACATCCCTTTTGATTTGTATATATATTTCTAGTTGATCATATAAATTCATTTAAAGCATAAAAGACAAGTTAAAAGAGCAACGGGCGTATCATGCGCTAAAGCGCAGCCCTTTATTAATCTTAACTATGTATGCATGTATTGTAACTGTAAGGTTTAATGAAGATGCATTGGTATGAGCTGTTTGCAATGTAAACACCTTTGGCGAGGATGGATATTGGTCTGTAATGTATTAGAGTGGCTACTGTTGATTTTGCACATAGATCCAGTCAAGAGTCACATACTATATATATACAGTTGTTAGCTTATTCCATTTAATTCTAATCTCACTTCTGGAAAATACAAAATTTTTCTTTTATTATTTTTTTTTTTATTTTACAGATGAGGAACAAACAAAAAAAAAAATAATTTACAAAAAATATAGCTTATAAATTATTTTTCTTTATTTTGCAGACGAGGAACAAAAGAAACAGAGAAAACAAAAGATAATTATCAACAAATTACGTAAACATGGTCAACTACCTCCAGAAGACACTTATGCTGCTTCTCCTCAGGACTTCGCTGATACATTTCAGGACCAAATTAAAAATCAGTCGTTTGAGGATCTTCGTTCCACATTCCCAAGGTTATCAGACAGTGATTTGTTAATGCTCATGAAACTGAAATCAGAAAATGAAAATGTATCGTGTTCCGTAACTGCTGACATTTCCAATAAGTATCCAGCTTGGAATGAAAGTCAGGAACTTGTTCGCGATATTATATCACAGTTTCCTGATATGGAAAAGGGAATTATCATAGAATTGAGACGAGCTCATGAACAAACTGAATTCTTGGGAAATACACAAACAGTTTTGAAAAACTCCCCAAAGAATACTACTGATTTTGTTAATGTTGCTGAAGGCTTTGTTCGTAGAATTATCAAGTTGTCCAAATATATAGAATTTTTTAAGATGATAAATAAAGAAGATCAGATAGGATTATTAAAAGGTAGTGTTGTAGAAATTTTGATGTTACGATCAGCAGTAAACTTTGATGTTCAGACTGAAACATGGTCTTTAAATACTAAAAATATTTTATCTGCGTCTATGAATGACAGGAAATCATCCACATCCACATCCACATCTACATCCACAATGAGTTCTGAGATTAACTCCCCTGTCTCTCCTGATTCCGCCTCTTCTTCAGTTTCCGAAACTAAAAATTCTTTTTTCCCAGGTAACAGCGGAGGAGGTGTTGATATGGGTATGATCAATTCTATGAGAGAGCATGCCCAGAGAATGGGTTATGACATAGAGAGTCTAAGGGAACGTGCTGCTAGTTTTGGATTTGATGTATCAAAAATGGCGGGAATGGGAGTTTCTGAATTATCAAGGAGTGCTGATTCACCTGCTCAAACTGTTGGAATTGATCTCTCCAGAAAATCTGGAAACGTAGAAAAAGAAGAATCGAAAATAAGTGCCAATATACTCAAAATGGGAAACCCTGAAGCACAGAGCATGTTTTTGACATATTCCAAATTTGTGAAGTCCTTGATGAGAGTTATACATGGAGATTTGTTAGTTCTGAAACTGTTAATTATGTTATCTTTATTTTCTGCTGACAGACCAGGATTACAACAGCAGGATAAGATTCAGGAAATACAGGAATGTTACGCTAAAATTCTTCAAAGATACGTCAAAGATAGGTTTCCAGAGGATAGTACATTGTTTGCCAAGATTATTATGAAGCTGACGGACCTTAGGAATATAAATGAAGTTCATACTAAAATGTTACTGAAAATGAAACTAGATTCTATAGAACCTTTATTGATAGAGATATTTGACTTGCCAAGTTAAGAGAACATTTGCTCAATGTGATTGCGGTTTTTCACAAATGTCGGGATAGGATGAAGGGGTTTATTTTTATTGTTATTATTTTACATTGTTTTGTGCTAACTTTTTTCATTGACCACATTATTGTTCTTTAAACTATACCAAAAGTTTTGTTTAAGAAAGCTTCAATTTATTTAAAGTTTGGAAAAATGATTTAGATTTGACTTTGAATTTTGAATATAGTAAGTTCAATTTTGACCTTGATATTAAAAATGTTAAGTTCAATTTTGACCTTGATTTTAAAATATTACTTCACGTTATACTTGGTCTGCGTCATATCTTTCTGTGAATACACAACAACAAACATCAATAAGCCATAGATATATTGCATAATAGTTATAGCATAAATAAGTTAGGGAATAATTGCCCATTCAAATGTACTGAAAAAATAATCTTTGTCTTGGTTTACAATATATAGCAAAACTTTTTACTATTATTCCACCATACGAATTTTTATACGACCGCAAATTTTGAAAAAATTTTCGTCGTATATTGCTATCATGTTGGCGTCGGCGTCGTCGTCGTCGTCGTCGTCGTCGTCGTCGTCCGGCGTCCGAATACTTTTAGTTTTCGCACTCTAACTTTAGTAAAAGTGAATAGAAATCTATGAAATTTTAACACAAGGTTTATGACCATAAAAGGAAGGTTGGTATTGATTTTGGGAGTTTTGGTCCCAACATTTTAGGAATAAGGGGCCAAAAAGGGCCCAAATAAGCATTTTCTTGGTTTTCGCACCATAACTTTAGTTTAAGTTAATAGAAATCTATGAAATTTTGACACAAGGTTTATGACCACAAAAGAAAGATTGGGATTGATTTTGGGAGTTTTGGTTTCAATAGTTTAGGAATAAGGGGCCAATAAAGGGCCCAAATAAGCATTTTTCTTGGTTTTTGCACAATAACCTTAGGTTAAGTAAATAGAAATCTATGAAATTTAAACACAATGTTTATGACCACAAAAGGAAGGTTGGTATTGATTTTGGGAGTTTAGGACCCAACAGTTTAGGAATTAGGGGCCAAAAAGGGACCCAAATAAGCATTTTTCTTGGTTTTCGCACTATAATGTTAGTATAAGTAAATACAAATCTATGAAATTTAAACACAAGGCTTATGACCATAAAAGGAAGGTTGGTATTAATTTTGGGAGTTTTGGTCCCAACAATTTAGGAAAAAGGGGCCCAAAGGGTCCAAAATTAAACTTTGTTTGATTTCATCAAAATTGAATAATTGGGGTTCTTTGATATGCCGAATCTAACTGTATATGTAGATTCTCAACTTTTGGTCCCGTTTTCAAATTGGTCTACATTAAGTTCCAAAGGGTCCAAAATTAAACTAAGTTTGATTTTGACAAAAAATGAATCGGTTGGGTTCTTTGATATGTTGAATCTAAAAATGTACTTAGATTCTTGATTATTGAAGTTTTTTGGTCCAGTTTTCAAATTGGTCTACATTAAGGTCCAAAGGGTCCAAAATTAAACTTTGTTTGATTTCATCAAAAATTGAATCCTTGGGGTTCTTTGATATGCCAAATCTAACTGTGTATGTAGATTCTTCATTTTTGGTCTTGTTTTCAAATTTCAAATTCTACATTAAAGTCCAAAGGGTCCAAAATTAAACTAAGTTTGATTTTAACAAAAATTGAATTCTTGGGCCTCTTTGATATGCTGAATCTAAACATGTACTTAGATTTTTGATTATGGGCCCAGTTTTCAAGTTGGTCCAAATCAGGATCTAAAATTATTATATTAAGTATTGTGCAATAGCAAGTCTTTTCAATTGCACAGTATTGTGCAATGGCAAGAAATATCTAATTGCACAATATTGTGAAATAGCAAATTTTTTTTTAATTAGAGTTATCTTTCTTTGTCCAGAATAGTAAGCAAGAAATATCCTATTGCACAATATTGTGCAATAGCAAGAATTTTTTTTAATTGGAGTTATCTTTCTTTGTCCAGAATCAACTTAAATCTTTGTTATATACAATATACAATGTATATACACTTTTTACTACCAACTGATAAATTTAAATAATCTTTACCATTCAGTGATAACAAGCAGTTTTTTTACATCTTAATATTTTATGATGTATTTAAATGAGTAGTTATTGTTGCAAACTCCATTAGAAATTTGAATTGATATCAGTTTTGAAAAAGGGAAACAGGGATGTGAAAAAAAAGGGGGGGGGGGGTTAAATTTTTTTTTTCAGATTTCATAAATAAAAAGAAAATTTCTTCAAACATTTTTTGAGAGGATTAATATTCAACAGCATAGTGATTTGCTCAAAGGCAAAAAAAACCTTTTAAGTTCATTAGACCACATTCATTCTGTGTCAGAAACCTATGCTGTGTCAACTATTTAATTTTAGATTGAAAAAGTTTGAAGAAGAAATCTTTAATTGATTTGTAAAATCTTGGCATTTGTTTTGTGTAAAAAAAACCCATGTAATGTCAAAAATTTGATCACAATCCAAATTCAGAGCTGTATCATGCTTGAATGTTTTGTCCATACTTGCCCCAACTGTTCAGGGTTCGACCTCTGCGGTCGTATAAAGCTGCGCCCTGCGGAGCACCTGGTTGACATTGAAACTGACATCAATTATTTTTTTTAACAAATGATAAAATCTCTATTTATTTTACAATTCACTGATTTAACCCATTGACGTCTTTCTATACAAAAAGTCTGCTCTAAATTAAAATATTAAAGATCTCACAATAGAAAATCGTACGTAGACACTCGGAATAACCTTTTGCATAATAACAACAAAACTTGTTTACTTGCTCAGAGGAACTCTGCTGATAATTAGATATATAAATAGATAGTTTTCTTATAATTAATTAATGAGAAGGAAAAATATTGGGTCAATTTACAGTAAAAATGTATTGATTTGTTTAATGGGTCTGTCATGGCATGCATGATACTAAGTACATGTGTAGGTACCTAATTAATAAGGGGAAAGTAACGGATTCTAAGGCTTCAAAAGCTTCTCTATGTTACATGCATGAACGTTTTCTAAAATTTGACAGATTAACAGATTTTGACATTTTGTTACATTCCTTTACTAGATATTCAGTTTTTCTGCAATATCTGATTTTGGTTGAAAATCCTTGATGATAAAATTCCTATAAAACAGTAAAAAAGCAAAATAAAAGGAATTCTATTTCTTATTACAAAGTGAAATAAAAGATAAAAATCTAATAACATGATGAAATAATGATGAATTCAGATAATTACTTGAAAACAATAGAAATTTTTTGATTACTAAGTTAAACAAACTTTAGAGATAGATTTAGATATAAACAAAATGAAACAAAATAGATTAAAATGGGCAACAAACTTGCAAAGTGTTAAAAACAACATTTGGATAGAGAAAAAAAGATTTTAATATTAGATTGAATTTAGATATACCACAAATGAAATAAAGTAGGATTAACTAGATTAATAAAATGATAGATTGGAAAACAATATTTTTGTCAGAAGACATGATAAACCAGAAATTAGGTGGGAGATGACAGAGTTATCTTTCTTTAATAGTTAATAAATATAAATTTATTTACATGTAAGAGGTGCTGTATTGTACTTGCCAACAACCACCAATTATAGCTAAACTAAAATAAGGGACATATTGTAATGCATTATGGGTAGGATTCAGATGAATTATGGGTAGGACTATAATGAATTTTGGTTAAGGTTGTGATACTTTTATAGATGAAAACACATACTATGAAACACCTTTATAGTGTGGGACAGTGTCCAACTATTTGTCTGACTGTTGACTATTATACCTTTGTTTATTAATGTAGCTATTTTGAATATCCAGGGAAATTTTTGGCATTGATGATTTATCACATTTTTGCTGCCATGTTATAAAAAACAAGAATCTCAAATCACTGCAGGTATACATATATATAAAACCTTTTGATTGATCTCAGGGGTTTTAATAAGACCAGGAAAGTTGGCTGATTCCTAAATTTTAATTGATGAAGAAAAATATACAGAACAGCATTTTGTTTTGAATTGTGTTATCAAATGAAGACTTTATGTCATGAATTAATTTACAAAATCACTTTTTTCCTATCAAACTTCTCTTATTGTCTAATTATTTGTAAGGTTGTCAATGTAAGCGATAGATATCAGATTACGTGCTTAATACCATTAGTTCTTCATTACTGTTGGTGTTTTCCAAACATTGATTCGTTGATCAAATACTTCATTGTCTTTAGGATCTATACATTTATTTGATGAGCCTACCTATTAGATTTGTTGTTACTGTATTGTTAGCCTAAATATGCATGAAATTTTTTCCGTTGAAAATATAAAATTATTTATTTTGGTTAGCATTGGTTTATATGTTTTTGTTTGAAATGGAATAAATTAAAAAGAACAGAAAAAATTAATGACAAGTAAAACAGAGTTAAATAAAATTTTAATGACATGTATACAAGATTAGCATGTCAGAACTCTTTAAATGAAAAGCTGATTTTTGCATAATGTATATATAACATCCCCAAGGTTCATTAATAAAAATTTATGTATAGTTAATTGCATTTTCCCAACAAAATACTCAAATGAGGCAGTAATTTAGGGCATATAAAATTACATATTAACCTAGTTTGTCACACTGGAGATATTTATCTCTATTGCTGATCATTTATGTTTTAAAATCAATATGTATTAGGTTAATGTATACTTTAAAATCTTGCCATTAATTTGTAGATTTATATAAAGCCTACATAATTAATAAAAAGTATAATATTGTTCATTTTAACACAGTGTGTAGTACCGTAAACGCAAATGTTTAAAAAAAAAAAAAATTGTTTTAACATAAAATCCAAAAGAGGACTAACTTGACATTACATGGTTATTTTGGGTCAAAGGGCATATGGCAACATTTATGGTAGAACAAAATAGAGGTTTGGGGATTACTCCCAAGACATATTTTTTATGGAAATTGTAAAAATTTAATTTCACAAAGTAGACATATATATAAGAAATATATCTATTATTTTTAAGAATCTTCCGATTAAAATGTTCATACTAGATTGACATTGTTTTTTAAAGAGTTGATCTCTTGCCTTAATGTTATTGTAAAGGTGTCCATATATCTGTTGTTTTATTGAATTTGGGTTGCCTTAATTGGTTTGACTACAAAATATATGTTGTTTCTAATAAACTATGTTCATAGCATTCAAAGATATTTGGCATTTCATAGCATACAGAACAAAAATGTTTAATTTGAGAGGATTTTGATTTTCTCTGGTCCACCATTTCAGAATCTATTGCATTCTGGGTACTTATTTCAAAAGGATAGAACTAAATATTTGTTAGATGTATCATAACATCTTGTATTAGAAACCATATATGTATGGTTATAAATGGTGTAAAATGTGGGACTGTGATTTCTGTGTTATATTGTGAATACCGTATTATTGTTATTTGAATTATATACATGTATGTGTACATGTAATTGTCAACAAGTGTTATTTGATAATTTTAATTAGTAAGTCTTCAAGGTTTTATTTAATAATGATAGCTTTTTATTAGCTCACCTGGCCCGAAGGGCCAAGTGAGCTTTTCTCACCACTTGGCGTCCGTCGTCCGTCGTCGTCGTCGTCCGTCGTCGTCGTCGTTAACAATTTACATTTTGAACTTCTTCTAGAGAACCACTGAATGGAATGGAACCAAACATGGCATGAATGTTCCTTATGAGGTGCTGACCAAGTGTTGTTACTTTGTAGCCGATCCATTATCCAAGATGGCCGCCAGCGGGGGACTTAGTTTAACATAGGACCCTATGGGAAATGCATACAAATGACTTCTTTTAGAGAACCACTGAATGGAATGAAACCAAACATGGCATGAATGTTCCTTATGAGGTACTGACCAAGTGTTGTTACTTTGTTGCCGATCCATCATCCAAGATGGCTGCTAGCCGGGGACTTAGTTTAACATAGGACCCTATGGGAAATGCATACAAATGACTTCTTTTAGAGAACCACTAAATGGAATAAAACCAAACATAGCATGAATGTTCCTTATGGGGTGCTGACCAAGTGTTGTTACTTTGTAGCCGATCCATCATCCAAGATGGCCGCCAGCAGGGGACTTAGTTTAACATAGGACCCTATGGGAAATGCATACAAATGACTTCTTTTAGAGAACCACTGAATTGAATGAAACCAAACATGGCATGAATGTTCCTTATGAGGTGCTGACCAAGTCTTGTTACTTTGTTGCTGATCCATCATCCAAGATGGCCGCCAGCGGGGGACTTAGTTTAACATAGGACCCTATGGGAAATGCATACAAATGACTTCCTCTAGAGAACCACTGAATGGAATGAAACCAAACATGGCATGAATGTTCCTTATGAGGTGCTGACCAAGTGTTGTTACTTTGTTGCCGATCCATCATCCAAGATGGCCGCCAGCCGGGAACTTAGTTTAACATAGGACCCTATGGGAAATGCATACAAAAGACTTCTTTTAGAGAACCACTGAATGGAATAAAACCAAACATAGCATGAATGTTCCTTATGGGGTGCTGACCAAGTGTTGTTACTTTGTAGCCGATCCATCATCCAAGATGGCCGCCAGCGGGGGACTTAGTTTAACATAGGACCCTAAGGGAAATGCATACAAATGACTTCTTCTAGAGAACCACTAAAAGGAATGAAACCAAACATAGCATGAATGTTCCTTATGGAGTGCTGACCAAGTGTTGTTACTTTGTAGCCGATCCATCATCCAAGATGGCCGCCAGCGGGGACTTAGTTTAACATAGGACCCTATGGGAAATGCATACAAATGACTTCTTCTAGAGAACCACTAAATGGAATGAAACCAAACATAGCATGAATGTTCCTTATGGAGTGCTGACCAAGTGTTGTTACTTTGTAGCCAATCCATCATCCAAGATGGCCGCCAGCGGGGGACTTAGTTTAACATAGGACCCTATGGGAAATGCATACAAATGACTTCTTTTAGAGAACCACTGAATGGAATGAAATCAAACATGGCATGAATGTTCCTAATGTGGTGCTGACCAAGTGTTGTTACTTTGTAGCCGATCTATTATCCAAGATGGCCGCCAGGGGGGGACTTAGTTTAACATAGGACCCTATGGGAAATGCATACAAATGACTTCTTTTAGAGAACAACTGAATGGAATGAAACCAAACATTGCATGAATGTTCCTTATGCCGTGCTGACCATGTTTTGTTTCTTTGTAGCCCATCCATCATCCAAGATGGCCGCCAGCATGGGACTTCGTTTAACATAGGACCCTTTGGGAAATGCATACAAATGACTTCTTTTAGAGAACCACTGAATGGAATGAAATCAAACATGGCATGAATGTTCCTAATGTGGTGCTGACCAAGTGTTGTTACTTTGTAGCCGATCCATTATCCAAGATGGCCGCCAGCAGGGACTTAGTTTAACATAGGACCCTATTGGAAATGCATACAAATGACTTCTTTTAGAGAACCACTGAATGGAATAAAACTAAACATTGCATGAATGTTCCTTATGAGGTGCTGACCAAGTGTTGTTACTTTGTAGCAGATCCATCATCCAAGATGGCCGCCAGCAGGGGACTTAGTTTAACATAGGACCCTATGGGAAATGCATACAAATGACTTCTTTTAGAGAACCACTGAATGGAATAAAACTAAACATTGCATGAATGTTCCTTATGAGGTGCTGACCAAGTGTTGTTACTTTGTAGCCGAACCGCCATCCAAGATGGCCGCCAGTGGGGACTTTTGAATGAAATTAAACATGTTCTTTTCCTTATCAATGAGGTTGTGTTGTCACTTTTAGCCAAATTTTATATTTTTTCATATGATTTCAAAAACCCAAGTAGAATCAGGTGAGCGATACAGGCTCTTGAGAGCCTCTAGTTTTAAAGTACTATGGAGTATAATTACACAACATAATGTGCAGTTTCCGTATGTTTTCAAGTTATAATAAGCATTTACTGTATGATTTCACATGATTAACAGGGCCTAGCTATTTATTTTCATTTAGAGATTTCTATCATTTTGGGAGAATTTTATCTGTATTGAAACATTTTATTATTCTTTATATTAAAAAAATGGTAATCGTTCATACATCTTTTTTGTTTTCATTCTGAATTATACATAGACAAGAGAGAATACTAACTTCAAAGTAATCTTTAAAATACATGCAAGTTTAATTTAGAATGTGTAGCTACATTGCTTTTAAGTTAAATGCTAGAACAGAAACATTGTTTTCTTTGATAATTGTTAATTGAGAATTCTTTAGTTGTACACAAATTATTATTTGAACTTCAAGATGTTAAACAGTATAAAAATTTAATATTGCTTTTACAAATTTTTATGAAACTTTTTATTAATGTTAAAGTTATAACACCTTAAATTAAGATATAAAATGTGAAATTAAAAACATACAACTAACAGCCAAATGTAAGCTATCTTGTTTATTCAAGATTACTCACTCAGATCTTCTAAAATTAACATTTGTTTTTTTTTTAATTATAGGATGATAAATCTTGATATTTTCTTCTCTTTTTGTAATTTTCTTTGGTAAAACAGTGATTTTTACATGTCAAGTTCTCTAAAATTGATTTTAATCTCTCAAGCTTGCAGTTACAGCTGTTTATTCAGATATTTTACAGTTTTTCAAACAAGCTGCTTTCCTTAGATTTCCTCCTCATATGGATCTTTGCTACAGCTTAGTAAGCCATATGGGTTATGCTAGACAGTTATTCTATATAAAGCTGTCAGCAGAGATATTACAACTTAATACCTTAATTCAGGGCCATTAGTTATTGTTTTTGAATTGTGTCACATTTTATGTATCCAAAGACCACTTAAAACTCGCAATAAGATTTTCTAATTTTTAAGACCATCATGTGACCTGAAGTTATATACATAAGTGATCTTTTGTGGATATATATCTCATTGGCAACCATTCCCCATTGTCTTATTACTTATATTGGCATTTGTCATAAATTTGATTTAACAAACAGTCAAGTGATGAAAAGAGTTTATAGCTGGAACAGAAAAGTGCATAGAATAAATTAATTTCAGTTTACTTGAGTTACTTGTATCCTTTTTTATTCACGATAGTCTGTTTTTATGCTCCTCTTTACATCTTATTGTAGTCTGCCATTTGAAAAGTAAAGAATATTAAATTTCTTCTTAATGTCACCGAATTCTGTAAGAAAAGAATGTAAGGATTTTTTATTTATATCAATCCATATAGATAGGTAAAAATAAGAAAGGTTATATGAATCAATTAATTATCTTGTTAACCGACAAATACATTGACATATTTAAGAAAAAAGAAATATATTGGTTAATTTATATGTTTGTCATATGAAGTCTCGTCAAATTATTGGAAACCCATGGTTTCAGCTAGCTGAAAAGCCGTTTGATCTTTCTCATCTTAAATAACCCAATGAAATTGTAAGCGTCAATTACCAGCCAATTTATAACAACTTTTTCCGAAATGTCTCTCAATTGTGTTATTATGTAAATTGAGACTTAATATAATACCTTATCAAAAGCTTACGATATTTGTCAGATATTCCTGCAGGAAGATTTATCATGAAATATTTTATTTGTTATTGTATCATTATGGAAATTATTTTCTGTAAAACATCAGCGCTACATCCAGTTGTCATATATCAATAAAAATCAATAAGGCGTAATGTTAGATGTGAAATATATTTAGAAAAGGAAGATGCCTTGAGGAGTTATTTGAAGGACATATTTTACAGTGATTTCAATTTATTTTGGTATTATTTGCTGTCTGCAGACATTTAGTTATAAAATTCCCAAATTAAGTAATGTTTTATTCAACACTTAAAACACAGATTTTTAAAAGTTAAAAATGGACACTGGCAAATTTAAAATTGATAATGTCAAGTTATCTTTCAAATTTAATTCATTTGTATTCTTGAAGAAAAGAATGAAGTACTGTAAGATATTTTAAAAGAATTTAAGGATGCACTTATGTGAGGTTATGTGAAAATTAAGAAATTAAGAAATTAAAATTGATACTATAAGCTGGAAGAGCATCAATTAAGGATAAGATAAGCTGAAAATATTGATAGGTCATGGACCTCCTTTTCGAGATATTGAATTTAAAATATGGCGGAAAAGGCTGACTCGGACTTTTACCTTACTTTTGCATTGGTATTATTGGGTCTCAAAACAAAAGAAAGAAAATCAAGAATCTTCAAAATTTTGATAAATGACCTTTCATGAGCTATAGAGACTTATATGAAAAAATAAATGGGTGTTATGGGCAAAATATTTACATTGTATTGTATGGAAAAACACCAAGGAGTCCGAACATTTGACAAAAATTCAAACCTCACCTAAGTACATCCTTAAGAAAAAAAAGAAAAAGAAAGAAATTCTTCTAGAACTGGGCCAAGAGGGAAAGTTGAATACCATATAGTTCAGTCACATTTTCTCCTGTCAATTAAAATTTTTCCCTGCCAATTAAAATTTCTTCCTGCCAAATAAAATTTTCTTCCTGCCAATTTAAATGCTTTTTCCCTTTTCATGTGATATGCTGTACTCTTTTTTTGTCAGTTTGGACAAGGTTATGGTGGATGTTTTAAGTAAAGCTGAATTAGTTTTAAATGAAAATTAATATTATTTAGGTATATTTTTGTTTGTGTTGTTAAGTTGCTGTCTCGCTGACACATGACCCATGTCATTTATTCTTATAAAACTATAAATTCAGTATTCTAGTTTGGTGGGGTGCAATTACTTGTGTATTTTGATAACACACATTTATCACAAGAAATAGAAGTCCTTATTCAGTTGAAAACAACTACCCCCCCCCCCCCCCCCCCCCCCCCCCCCCCCCCCCATAATTGTTGCCTTGTATCAATGATAAGTATAGTTTTCCAACAATAAAATTGGTCAGAGAACATCAAGCAATCTTACATTTTAAAAATACTTTATGCTGTACTTTTATATCCTTGCTTGCTATTCAAAAAATGAAGTGAATGCTAATTGTATGAAATAACAACACATCTTATAAAAGTACAATTGAAGTTCGAGTCATATCAGTGATCTGAATAAAAGTTTATGTCTCAAGATGTAAATTTATTTTATATATCATCAATTCCTAATAAATAGTCATGTCAACAGATGGGGAAAAGGCCAATGTTAGATTGATTATAAGATTATATGAGGAAAAGAAGGAAGAACAAGAACTTGTTAAGTCATTCATTTCCTTCTGGTTAATTAAATCTTTATTACAATCTGAATAGAAATAAAAGTTAATGACTGCACTGTTAATTTACATATTTTCTGCAAAAAAAATTCTAATGAAATTCTGCAGATTGTGCAGACTCACTACTTTTATGTCATAAAATGAGAATAACATAATCTCTCTTTTCATAACCAATATTGATGAAAATTGTTATTTAAATCCTTCCAACGGAGATTGTGAAAAAGGACAAGGCAATAAACCAATCAGTCTTAATACCCACTGAATTTTTTTTTTTTAGATTTAGCTGAAATGCAAAATTGACAACCTATAATTCTCTCCAGGGAACAAATTTTGCCCTTAAATCAGTAAATTTTACTCTTTTCTTTTTTGTTAAAACTTAAATAAACAAAGTAAAACATTTTCTATTAAAACCACTTTTAAATCTGAATGGATGTAAATAAGTGTTTAATGATTTATTCAGAAATAAGTGTCCCTATTTGAGAAAAAATGTAGTTGCTGTAAGCCATTGACATTTTTCACCGACTAGAATACTTCAAAACTTGTCTAACTTGCTATAACTAAAATCTTAAGCAGTAATAATGCTTTTAGTCAAGAAGAAAATAGAAGACATGAAAATCAGCTAAGTTTCTTTGATTCTATTTTTATCCGATTTTACTTTAGTTTAATGTCTAATACCTTCATACCACCATGAACAACGTGGCAAATTTAATTAAGATTTTGACCATAAAATTTACTAATTTGAATTTTAGTGATCAAGAAGATGGTTTCCCTTGTAAAAATCATTTTTAACACCTACTTCTAGTTCTTACATATTGATTTTAGCAAGGAACTTTTTTTGTGTCGTAATTAGAGAGAATTTGATTTCAATATTTAACGCAGCCATAATGCCACTGGCGGGTTATAAATAGGACAAAATAGGATTGTTTACTTGTATAACTTCAGGTCATATAGTCTTCGGTTGGTGATATAATATCGCTGGTAATTGGAAGAAGCCACTAGGAGATTCCACAGTCTCTGCAGGATGCTACATATATCTAAAAAATATAAAATTACACAAAAACTGTAATGACCAACTTTATTTGAATGGAAAAGAGATTGAAAATTTTAAGACAGATTCCAATATTAGATCGTGCACTATCACACAATATTCCTCTAACATTACAAGTGTTATACATTTTTGATATTATACAGAGCATTATGTTGTTAATGACTATTCTTGTTAAATATTTTTTGTTTTACAATATAGCCTTAGATTGGCTGACTGAACCTCTTGCCCTTCTTTCCCAAAATTTGTTATTTTATTAAACATGTTCATGACCTTAGCTGTAAGCTACATCTATAAGAGTTTGAAAACCAACATTCTATATATTATTATCAAAACAAGAAATTTTCATCTAAAGCTAGTGTTCCTTTTTTTTTTTTTTGGTTTATTATGATAAGTAATTCCTTTTATTGTACAATTCTTTAAAGGCATATATTTTAATTAAACATTAAGTTAATTGCTGAAAGCTACAGGTATTTTTTTCCACAATAATCTTACTTTGTTTTCCTATAACATTGACTTGGTATATTTGTATTTTATTTAATTTGTACAAGATAATACTGTAGTAGTTTCATTGTAGTATTATACTGTGGCAGTACATTTATCAAGTTCAAGTTTTCAATAAAATCATTAAATTTTTGTCTTAGACTTGACACATGTTAAAACAAAGGTGAAAAACATATTTTAGTAATGAAATTCATGGTTTTTCTCATGATACAGAATCAACTAGGTTTACTCCTTGAAAAAAAACCATTGAAAATTTGAACCACTTGAATAAAAGTACTTTTACAGTAACCACATTTGCTCAATATTCCGTTATTCCCGGTGGAATCAAATTATTATGTATATATTGACTTCAATTTAAGATTTAAACAATTGCTTTTAATACTGTCTTTCAATTTTAATGTTATTTCGATGTAGACAATTTTATTTTATTGTAAATGGCTAGTTTAATTAGAATTGAAACAGGGTAAAATAATCAATTGACCTCATGGATTTGAATGGTCTACAGGGTATGCCAATGAACACATGTTTATAAGGAGAGGGACCTAGGTTAAGGGAAATAATTCCATCAGTACTTTTGTGTCAACCATTTTCATAAATATATTCTAAGCCTTTAGGTTACATAGATTTTTTCCAATCTTTTCAGGTAAAAGCTTAAAATACATTGATGAAATTTGTCTTTGATATATGCCTGAATGATTTAAAGAGTTATCTTTCTGAACCAAGGTCTCCCCCTTAAACCCCAACTTTACTACAATAGTGAGGATTCGAAGCATTGTTCCTTTATGAAAATATGAAGATTGACCTGACCTACCCATTCATGTATACGGTACAACTTTTCTAATATTTGTCAATTTGTGTCCTGCACATTATCATTTTCTCCAATGAATTTATAAAAATGTGATTTAGGTATACAAATGATACTCAGTCAAATCAGACACAAAAAAATGTTAAAAACACTATTTTAAAAAGTTTTTTAATATAAAGTTATTTGCATTGTACATAAGAAACATACACTCAATGATAGTTTTGAAGTATGTGAACTCAATGAGCAAAGATTCAAGAAGTTTATTCAGTAAAAAAATGTTTTGCTTTTGGGAATTTCAACTTGCAATTTTTAAATTTGAAATGAAAACATTTTCAATTTTTCACAATTTGTGTCCAAGGTTGTTCTTTCACAGCCTATAAGGAAGAATTTGTTGATTTTGTCGCTTTCAATCAATGTCCCTTTGATTATTGGTATTAACAGCTTTCAGAACTACAAGTGAATTAATATATTTTTGTTTTGATTTTATCTGGGTTCAATAAACTCTTGATTAGCACTCTCAGTATTTCCCTGTCCAATTAAAAGTACCATATATTTTTTTGGCAATGTAAAATTGATGTTTTTGAATGTTAATAGCTTATTTTGAAATTGTTAATGTTCATTGCAGAAAACATTTGTTACTGTAATAGCAATTAAAACTTAAAACTTAAAATGTTATTGAGTTCGGCTTTATTGTTTTCAGAAAACACCAATTCCACAAACACTTAAAGCTAATGGATGATATATTTATTTGGTATTTTTACTGCATATAAATCCCATACAATGAGAGGAAGATTGTTCAAAAAGGAGAAACACACCATAAAATTTATGAATATTTATAAAAAAGGGTTGTTACTAAGATGAGGAATCTAGTCCAGTATCCAAAATATTATAAATTGGTCACAATAACAAATCAGAATCAAATGTGCTAATACAAGTAATGTCTGAATTAAAACATGAAAATATCATGCCCTGGTTCAGGAGATTTCAATGCTCTTTAAATATCAAATACTACTTTTAACATTTTTGCCCAGAAGTCCAACTTTGTTAATTTCAGACTGGGAAAATGAAATCTATTATTATATTCTCCAGAATGTATGAATATGTTTTCAACTTTTCTTAAGATGTTTTAATTAACAATGATATCTTAACTGAAATAAAATTCAAGATGATTCCATCATCTCAAAAAAAAAACCTTGCACATGGCATTTTGTAATCCTTAAGTTTTTTAATGTTTGTTGAGGTAATGTCATTGGGTAAAATATTTGAAAATCTATAAACAACAAAGTCAGAGCAATGTTTGCACATATTAGAGGTAAAATCATCTCTTGTTCCAATTTATTTTTACATTATTTGAATTTGCATTCTCATTGTTATTTTACAAAGGTATGTATTGGAAAGGGGGGGGGGGGGGTCTGCATTTTCTGGGATTCAGCATTTAGGCCTTTTTAAAATATGAAATACTTAAAGATTAAAATAAAAGCGAAATTGTCAGGTATATCATTGTGGTACTAAATTCTGCCAAAATAGTTGACATTTGTATAAAAAAAAATCATTATTTTAGATATTGCACATACAGGCATATTAGAGACTCCAATGTTTTCCCTTGGATTTTCAAACAACTGAATTTGATATAAAATAGTGGTTTCTTCCTTAATTTATAGCACCTTATTTATGATGTATTATACAATAAAAACTGTTCATAAAGTCCATGGGAATTGAATTATCAATATTTCCGAAATATTATAGCTCCACATTTATAAAATTATATCGTAAATATCTATATAGAGCACCATATGACAATGGCGCTATCGCACCACATGAAAATGGCGCTATAAAGCCCTGGAAGAACCTTAGTAACTCCAGTTATTTTGATTATTTGTATGTTATGCTACCTTTTGATTTAAAGCAGCTAATAGGAGGAATTCATTTTATTTTAATGATATTAAAGAATTTTTCCACTTTATAGGTGTACCTCAAACATACTCTACCTCAGGTTTATTATCTGTAGTGGAACACAATGGACAGTATAACACAATTAGTGCTAATTAATTGATATTCATTTATTTATGTTTGTAATTTTAATTCAATGCATGGTGTGCATTTTAAAACAAAACTGAAGTGGGATTTTGTATTAATGTAAACCGTTAAGATTATATTGTATATGTAAATAGTGTGAAAGGGCAGCTTGTCGTCTGTAATTGGCTGTTCTGTTCATTCAAATTGTGAAAAATGTGTAAATCTTGCCTAAGTTAGAAAAGCACATTCGAAATACTCCCTACACTGTAATAAATATCTACTTAGAAACCATAGCAAAACAGAAAGAAAGAAATAAAAAAACTACCTGCTTTTGGCAAAGATATTTGCTGATTTTCCTGAGTAGATTTAAAAAAAAAGTTTCTTGTCAATAATTCTTAAGGCTAAGGGGCTTGTTTCTTTATTTTAATGTGTATGGACTTTAAAGAATAGAAATGAAAGAAAGGAATTTAGAATGGTTAATCATTTAAACAAAGAATAGAAAGATATAAGTTTATAAAAGAAATATATTTGTAATTACCTCCTTTTCTGATACAAGTAATCAATTTTGATTTATTAGTATTACTAAGATATTTCTTTAACACTTCTTAGTAATTCATAAAATGAAACTCAAGAAAAAAGTTCAGTTATTAAGGCACAGTGTATGACATTGTATACAAATTCAAGAATTTTATCAAATGGAAATAATAGAAAATTTATCAAACCATAAAAAAAAATATATGTACTCTAGATATTGTTTTAGATGTTTTAGACGCTTCAATTGTAACAGCTCAGGAATATTCAAGAGTTTCCCTAAATGTACATTCTTTCATGTTTGTGTGTTTGTTACAGTATCTATTATTGATAATGATCAAAATGTACCTATCCCAGTGATTTAAAACTAAATATAGGAGCCTTGGTAACAATATTTCTTTTATTTTCATTCTTGTTAATTTAAACCATATAAATTGTAAAAAAATATGGTTTAATTTTTTAACGTAAAAGTGAAGGAGTTTATGAATGTACAACTATATATTTTTAACAAGAGAATGTACAGTCAACGATAAGATGTACAACGAAAGGTTGTGCATATTCCATATCAGAAATAGTAGCTTTTGTTATCTTGTTGAAATGTGCTTTGTTAGAAGCTCAGAGGATCTATTTCTGTTGTATAATAAAACTGCAATAATTTAATTTTGTTTTTGACTTATCTCCCTTGATATGATCAGGTTTTTGCGTTGACAGTTTGCAAGCACACATTGCTTATAGATTCAGCAATTACAAAACAATAGACAATTTTCAAGAAAGCAATATTGATGAGCCTTTTTAAAAACATGAGACCAAAAACCAAAATTTATAAATTAAAGAACTAAAAACATGTCTTTCAGAATTGTATGAATCTATGACTTTTCAGACAGAATGTGAAAGAGTTTGCACTGTGAGTTTCAGGAATATAGACAATCTAACCCTGTTGAAAAATATTCTAAAAATACCAAAAATAAGCTGCTTCGGCGATTTAAGTCCTCTGTATCAAAATCTGGAGGAGAGATGCACACATGCAACATTTTATAGACATTTTAAAATGTTGGCAATGGAAATCTCAATCATTTTCAACAAAACATGACACTTACTGAAAAGTGCACACGGATTTCATGTAAAAAATCCTACGAAGGAAACATTGAAATTCTTGAAAATGATTTTGAAAAACAATTAAACTATTAGATGCCTACAGCTTTTGTTCTGCAGAAATCTTAGAAAGGATTTGCTGTTAAAAACTCCAGGGAATTTTTTTAACCTTTTTATGATAAAAAAAAATTACTTGAGGTGTAAAAAGGAAAATCACAAAAATATTGAACTCGGAGGAAATTTCAAAGAGGAAAGTCCCTAATAAACGACATAACTTAAAGCTAAAACACAATAAACAAATGGATAAAAACTGTCATATCCTGACTTGGTACAGGTATTTTCTTTTCTGGAAAAAATGGTGGAATAAACCTGGTTTGATTGGAGTGATGGGCTTTTTGGGCTGTGCTTACACATCGGAATATTAAACTTTTGGACAGGAGAAATAGCCCGGTCTTTGCATTTCTTTCGGTAAATTCATTAAAAGTATTTGAGGTTTTTATGGTTGACTTCCACATAATGATGATGAATTTATAAAATTTGTAAGAAGTGTTTTCAATGTGATTTTCTTACCAATTACACGTCAATAGTCGGATTTTCAAAAAAACGCGAGTATAAGTAGATTTTTCTCAGTAGTAATGCATGACAGGTCGACAACTCCATATTTGAATTTGCGAAGAAGAGTTTCTGACCTACTTAAAATGTGTCATTTGGTTTTAATCTCATATTCATGCTCGAGTGGACATGTTACGTTTTCTAAACTAAGGCTGCTGCTTATTGATTATGTTGATTTGTGAGATTTTTGATTTTCAACGTCGTGTCGCAGGTTAATATTCATTGGAAAGGTATGTTACCATGGACTCCATGCATGCTAGGTGAATACTTATATGGAGTTGTGTGCATATGTCAGGTTTTCATATATAAGGGTCATCATGGTCGTAACCTCATTTTTCACCAGTTGTTCGGTTTTGTTCAGGTCTTGTGAGAAGATTAACGGCCTGATTTATGATTAAAAAAAGCAAAACAAAACAAACAAAAACAAATTTGACATACAGCACCAAATGATTATCATTTGTTTCAATTACTTCAATGTTATCACATTTTGATATTATAAAAACTAGGCACTATTTCATATGTGTATGTCTCAAAAACTAAAATATATTCTCAAGGTATTATTTTTAGTAGTCGAGGTTGGTGTTATCAGTTGAACTGTCTGATTTATGATTTTCCCTTTTCCCCCTTTTATGTATGTGATTTTCCTTAGAACTACATGTATCAACCTCGGATTTTTTTAATGGCAAAGAAAATTCGCACTTTAGGCATACTAATGAAAGTTTGATATATGAAAGTCCATCTCGAAGCTGAGAAATGCAGTTTAATTCAAAATAGGATCCCTTTATAACTGAATTGTTGCAAGACAACTGAACATGAGTATAAGTATAAGAACATATTGGCGTCAGATCATAGGAAATAAAAGAGGTCATCATATTGTGTTGTCTGGAGTATCTGAGCTTTGTATCATGGGTTCATTCTATTTATTTAAATTCACTTCAAATGCTTCTTTCACTATGATTCTTGTTCTGACATATTTTAAGCACATATGTACCTATACATCCGAAATGTTATGGCTTTTCTAATTAGCCGCACATGAACCACAGCTAAACATTGTGTTTGTAGTACTACAATTCTCTTCTTAAATCTGTTAAACACCTAGCATGCAAAACCACAAAAAAAATCTGCCTTTAAAATCATGGCAGAAAAGGGGATATATAGTGCAATTTTTTTGAGAAAAGATAGTAGTTTAGTTTCGTTCAGCATTATGCTGTCTCTTTATAAATCCTGGAACTTGAGTATTGCAGCCCTCTGGTGAAGTTCAGCTAAGCGATTTCTAAAGTTGTCCAATCATACATTTTGAGTTCATTTAGCAACTAAGGTTTCAGCTCCCACTGTTAAGTTGACCTTAGATGAATTTGCCTATTTCTTAGGCCCTTTAGGTCATATAAGTCTTCGACTGTCTCGGTTTTTATACATCCCTGGCTTTCAAACTTTTTGTTATACTCGGTGCATGAAGAGAAATTCAGAAAAGTGCTTATAGCGCCTGAAATATATTACGTGTTGCTTTTTTTTCAAAAATGGTCGTGAATATGACATTCATAACAACTTATGATTGCCCCTGTTTCATTAGTTGGTCGCCATATAGGTACACAAAAAGGCAAGAAAAACGTATCAAAGATTATAATTTAAAACACAGTTTTTTTTATCTGTTGAAATATGTGTATTTGTTTTTGGAATGAGCACAGTTTTTCACAAGATTTTCAAGGACTAAAGCAGGGAATTTGTATCTACGAATCCCGTTTTTGTATACAATTCTCTTTTTACTGGGACAATGTATTCGATCTGTCGCGGGGAGTGTCCACTTCTGACTGACAACGCTTGTTGAATATATATACTCCATCGCAATAATTCCCGAGGCATTTTTTTAAAAGATGTTTTATAAATCATCCCGAAGACCCCTTTATATATCGTTCTTCATAAGGAGTTTATGTATTAAGTATAAAGACGATGATTTTCAAAGGTGAGGAGGACGGATTTATCATTTTCTTCAACATCCTTTTTATAAATGTTGTAAGAGTATAATTAGTTATCAAAGGTACCAGGATTATAATTTAGTACGCCAGACGCGCGTTTCGTTTACATAAGACTCATCAGTGACGCTCATATCAAAATATTTATAAAGTCAAACAAGTACAAAGTTGAAGAGCATTGAGTATCCAAAATTCCAAAAAAGTTGTGCCAAATACGGCTAAGGTAATCTAATTGATGAGACTGTCATTAAAGTGAGAGGGTTAGCGCTATAGAACCAGGTTTAATCACCATTTTCTACATTTGAAAATGCCTGTACCAAGTCAGGAATATGACAGTTCTTGTCCATTCGTTTTTGATGCGTTTTGTTATTTCATTTTGCCATGTGATTATGGACTTTCCCAATTGATCTTCCTCTAAGTTCAGTATTTTTGTGATTTTACTTTTTTCTATGCCTGGGATAAGATATAATTCAGATAGCAGTTTTGCTTTAAATTCAAAGGTCTTTAGGTTGGATATATAACAATTATGTTAGAAGATTTGTTGCTGGAACAACACCATATTTGTCTTGGAAAGACGAGAAGGCATCAACAACCTCGGTTTTCTTGTAGGGATAACAAAAAAATACGTCTTGTCATAGTAAGTTGTAGATATTAAATACGCTTCTGAATGCATGAACAAACTGTCTTGTTTCCTTTTGATAGAGTTTCTATGTTAGGTTCATCTAGCTTGTGCTTTAACCATTTTCTGACATAGTACCCAACTATATCCATCAGTAATCTGAAAATTTTCTTATTGTTACTTACCTTCGGAATTCGATATTTCCGGATTTTTGTTGTCAACTTGCGAGTTTTTTCTATTGTTAACGATACCGGTAGTAGCAGGACCAGCGGGACCATATTTCCATAAGAACAATGAACAGGAGCGATTAGGAAGATTGGATATTACTTCCTTGATGGTAAATGTTTCTAGTTGTAGTTTAAAATCAAAAGGTAAGGTGCAGGTACTTGAAAAAAACAGGTTAAGAATTTTTCTTTGAAGTATCCGGTATTCAGGTATAGATTTCTGCACATACTTTTGTAAGAAAATATTGTTGATATTGGTAATATGCAAACTCTCCTTAAAGAATTGTTCATCTAAACATTAAAACACACTACTTTTCCCTCATTTTTCGACGTAGTGATCACGATTTGAATGACCTGTGGTTAGCTATGTGCACAACCATTACAATCCGTTTTAAATTGAATTTGAAAGAAAAACGGATGAAGTCTTTCAATTTAAAATCCCATTGAAAGTAAAGATAGATAAATGTCAACAGTGTTTCTGCTCGAAAGGGATGAAGAATCATAAATATTTCAAAGAACGTCTTGTTCTCTTTCTAAATTTCCTGTTACAAAACTTTGCGAAAAAACTAAGGATTTTCTTCTTCCAGAAATATATTACCTAAGACGTTTTTTGGAAATTTGGGTCCTCAATGCTCTTCTTCAACTTTGTAATAGTTTTGCTTTACATATTATGAGCGTCACTGATGAGTCTTATAAAGACGAAACGCGCGTCTGGCGTATTAAATGATAATCCTGGTTCATTTGATAACTATCTAATACAAAGGTTCACCAGAAGATACCAAGACCTTAATGATTAGTCCTCATCAACTTCACAAATAATAAACGATGGTCTTTAAGTATAGATTCTATGGATTGCTGTTGTTTATCATCTTAATTACGTGTAATGGCGTTCTTTTAATTTGTTTTCGTATATCTACAACCTTTACTGTTTAGTCCATTTTATTTGACGTTGCTCAGTATTTATACATCACGCCCTTTGGTAATTTATTATAGTCTATTCTTTCATTTTTTTCGCTTGAAAGTGTCAAACCGCGAGACAAAGGTATTCTGTTTCCGGCGTCCGCGGCGTCAACAATGCATTAGTTTCTGATCAGGTCTACGTTATGGTGAACCACTAGCGATAACGTCAAAGATATTTGGTATGTAGTTGTATTAGTATTGGCACATCTCATTACCATGCATATTATTTGGCCCCGCCCCCTCAATTAAAATGTATTGACTTTGAAACTTTTGCTTTGTTTTTATGTATTAGTTTCTGGTTAGGTAGGTTTATGGGGAACCACTAGTTGTAGGTCAGTGATATTTGGTATGCAGTTGTATAAGCATTGGCACATCTCATTACCATGGAGAATATTTTATGCCGCCCCTCAGTCATGGTTTATTGACTTTCAAATTTTGCTTAGTTTACATGTTTTAGTTTGTGTTTAGGTTTGTATAAAGGGAACTACTTATGATAATTCAATATTATTTTATATGCAGTTGTATTAGCATTGGTACATCTTATTTCCATGGATACTGTTTAGCCATGTATCTTCAGTCATGGTTCATTGACCTTAAATATTTGCAAAACTTACATATCAAAGTGTTGCTATTTTAATTTCCAAATTTGCATGATCGACATTACAAAAAAGCGAGACATATCAAATCAAATATCAAACTCATCAAAGTTTATTGTATGTTATGTCTGTTTGTTTTGCTCACATATTGTTGTCAATATAACGGATCCACAATTTTATACATTAGGAAATGAATGTACCGAGACAGGAATATGACAGTTGTTTTCCATTTGTTTGATGAGTTTGATCTTTTGATTAGTATTTTGATAAAGATCTTTCCGTTTTAATTTTTCCTTGGATGTCGGTATTTTTGCTATTTTACTTTCTACTTGATTAGCCACTTAACTTAACCAAACAAGCAAACACACTATAACTTTTAGGGGGGTTTCTCATTATAATAAATGACGACAGAAAACGTATTTAAAACTTTCAATGTAGTGTTTGTGTTTGTTTAATTCAACAAATAAGATAGATAGTAAAACAAAAAAGATGACATAATCAACCACTTTTGTTTTCAAGGCTTTATTCCTAAAAAGTAAAGATGGAAAACAGAGATAATGGTTTTTAAAGTGTGAATAAATAATGAGGTTATTAACATTGCAAAAGTATTTTTTTTCATGATGTTACATATTTTTGAAAAATAACAAATTAGGTTAACTAACAGAATACCAATTCTAATTTAATTAGAATATTGGAATTATTCGTCACTTATTTAGCTACATAATAAAAGAGGGGCGAAAGATAGCAGAAGGACATTCAAACTCATAGATAAAAAATAAATTGACAACGCCATGGCTAAAAAGGAGAGATAAGACAAACAGACACAACATAGAACACTTAAGAGTGAGCAACATTATCATAATAATAATCTGCGTCATCACATTTACGAAATTGATTAATTAAAAGATAACTTGATATTGTTTCTGTCGACATACGTTTCTAAACGAACACAAATACGGAATATGTTTTAAGGGGCACTAGCTCCGAGTTAATTATTAAAAAATGAAATATGATTGTTTTTTTTAATTATTAATGAAAGTGAAATAAAACAATGATTCGCTTTTAGCAGCCATTAAAGTTAAATTTTGTCGAAATAACCTGGTAAAGATCGATGATGAATTATTCACCTCATGAATCAATATTCATGTGACCTTCAATTTAACCCTTTAGCTAAAGATGGAATACGCACGAATTATGCGTGATCATTTATTTAAATGAAAACAATGTCAACATTGAAAGTGAAACAAAGGGAAATAATTTGATTGACAGATTCGATCCACAAAAACTCATTCTTATACAGGTAAACACGATTATCAACATATCTTTTTAACTATACTATGAAAATAAACAGACATAGAAAAATCAAATTGCACAAGTTCGCTATCTATGTATATCCATACTTATGTTTATATCGCTTATATGATCGTCGGCAGTCATCGAAGGTCACCTCGATAATAAATTTGAAGGCGTCTAGACTAAAATACACACTTAACGATGAAGCATATTATCGAGCCAACGCCTCATAACTTGTTTATTCTATAATTTATAATTTAGATATACGTTTTAGTATGTTATCAATCAAATATGAGAATTTCATTCAAATCAGTGACAATGAATTTGACAGTCAATGCCCCTTTAAAAGGGTTTGTGCAGTACACAAAACGAGTTATGATGAAGAACAACTGTAGTCGACACTACATAGGTTTTACAGTCTTTCCAAAGTCAGGACCCTGTAGTCCAGTGGTAAACGATGATTCATGTCTGTCATTTTTGTTTTTTGTTTTTCGTATAGTTTGTTTTTAGTTATGATGTATTCTCATTGAACGGTTTCGTGTCCCATTGCAACAATACTCATTCGTATTTTTATTTGGACAGTCGATTCAGATATAATATCTCTAATTCGTTGTGCTTTTATTAGTACATATTGAAAAATAAAAACGCAATATTAATAACTTAACTAAGGTTGTACCTCTTACCATGCTTTGTCAAATGGAGACAAGATAAAAAATGATTTAGATGTTTGACTGTGCCATAGCACATATTTGCCGAAATATAGATCGCTAGAGCAGGCTGTTGATTCAAAGTTACGATTAAATTTGATTCAATATTACGAGGTAAACAAGAATAAAAAATTAGGCAATCTATTTTATATTGCGGTGTCCAAATTGGACAATCTTTTAAAAAAGACAGAGATTTAATAATTTGGTGTCGTTATCGACCTCATAATCTGTAGATTGAGCGAAGAAAAGTGACTTCGGATTTTCAAAATTTTGGCCTTATGTGAGCGTTCCTGATTGAAGGTAAATTCAGAAAAAGCGCTTCGGACCAATAAAATTAACATTAAACGTGGTTGTTTTAAATTTTTAACAGATCACTTGGGTCGATACACCTACTCGACTGGTGGACTATCAAGTCCCCGATGGGTATCATCCAGCTACAGTAGTTCAGTGCTTCGGTACTGACATGATTAAACAAACTTTACTAAAATTGTCCGTTTATAAATTTTGAAATTATTATGAAACTAAGGTTTCAACTCCCTCAGGCAAAGTTGGCTTTAGATGAATTTGGCTATTTATTTTAGGTATTTTTAACATATAGCTCTTCAACGATTTTCGGTACTTATACATCTTCGGATTTCAAATGTTTGGCTTTGAGCGTTCCTGATGAAGGTAAATCCAGAAAAGCGCTTCGGACGCAATAAATTATTAAACGTTTGTTTTATATTTTTACATCACTGGGTCGATACCTCTGCTGGTGGACTATCAGTCCCCGAGGGTATCATCAGCTCAGTAGTCAGTGCTTCGGTACTGACATGATTAAACAAACTTTACTAAAATTGTCCGTTTATAAATTTTGAAATTATTATGAAACTAAGGTTTCAACTCCCTCAGGCAAAGTTGGCTTTAGATGAATTTGGCTATTTATTTTAGGTATTTTTAACATATAGCTCTTCAACGATTTTCGGTACTTATACATCTTCGGATTTCAAATGTTTGGCTTTGAGCGTTCCTGATGAAGGTAAATCCAGAAAAGCGCTTCGGACGCAATAAATTATTAAACGTGTTGTTTTATATTTTCATAAAGTCAAGAACTGTCTTTTGTAATTAAGGATGCCAACACTAATAACCAAAGCATCGCATAACATTAATCGAAGAGAAATAAGATAATTGCCAAAGATTACCAAGGTTAAAGTAACATTACATGTCAAATAAATGTCACCAGTTTGACTCAATATTCGGTTATATAACCCGAAATAGAAATAAATACAGATATAAACAGATCTGGATCTTGTGTAATTGGATTTTTCTGGGTCTGTTTGATTTTATGATAGAGATAAACATATAAACAAAGCACAAAAATGTCAGTACTCACCTCCGAAGCTAACAAAACCTTTAAGGTTTATGTACCCTTCTGTAGCCATTTTTGTACGAACTTTTCAAACTTCAATTGTATCAAAACTACAGATATAATGAATAATAGAGATAGGCCATTTTGTACATATTCCAAGGGAAACTTGATGCAAAGCATTATTTTTTACTGTTCCATTGCATTTAATAGAAAAAGAGGACTTTGTGGCAAATAAATCAAGATTTTTGTAGAAAATCCACAGCCTTTATCCTTGTACTCTCATATTTGGCAATTTGATGACTGATAGATATAGGATTATTGCATGCAGTGCTAGCATTGATTTCCTTAAAACAAGTTTATAAATGTAGTTATTGGTTAAGACAAGTATAAATATGGCCAAAATCAAGTACACCTTTTAGGGTGCGCTCGACTTTAGTGACTCAGCACGAGGTGTTTTGGAATTTACAGGTTACTTAGAACTTTTTGTAAAAAATAAACACTAGCACATCATAGAAAATCAAGTGAGTAATTTATGTTTCAAATTTTATAACAAAAATCTCTGTATTAAAGGCTGTGGATTTTCTATAAAAATCTTGATTTATTTGCCACAAAGTCCTCTTTTTCTATCAAATGCAATGAAACAGTAAAAAATAATGCTTTGCATCAAGTTTCCCCTTGGAACATGTACTAAATGGCCTATCTCTATTATTTATTACATCTTTAGTTTTGATAAAATTGAGGTTTGAAAAATTCGTACAAAAATGGCTACAGAAGGGTACATAAACCTTAAGCAGACTTATTAAGAAGGGATATAACTACGATACTGTTGTCTTGTCATTAAAGATTACATATTTTGGCTTTAATATTGATTCACTTATAGGGTATTTGCATCTAAATTAAACACATTTATTTAAAAAACCAGTTGTTGACATGACACGGGTTATGTTCTTCTCATATATTTTTAAATGGTATTATACTAAATCGCTATCGGGGGGATTGTGCCTGATATTCATATGACGAAGACATAATCTTTCAATCAGTTTAATTGAGGTCTGGAGCTGGCATGTCAGTAAGTGCTAGTAGTCTGTTGTTATTTATGTATTATTTACATTTTGTTTATTTTCTTTTGTTACCTCTTCTGACATCTTACTCGTACTTCTATTGAACAAAATTTTACTATTCGTATTGTTATGCGTTTACTTTTCTACATTGGCTAGAGGTATAGGGGGAGGGTTTGAAATCTCAAAAACATGTTTAACCCCGCAGCATTTTTGCGCCTGTCCCAAGTCAGGGCCTCTGACTTTTGTTAGTCTTGTACGATTTTTAATTTTAATTTCTTGTGTATAATTTGGAGTTTAGTATGACGTCCGTTATCACTGAACTAGTATATATATTTGTTTACGGGCCAACTGAAGGACGCCTCGGGTGCGGGAGTTTCTCGCTGCATTGAAGACATGTTGGTGACCTTCTGCTGTTGTCAGTTCTATGGTCGGGTTGTTGTCTCTTTGACACATTTCCCATTTCCATTCTCAATTTTATATATATTAATCATTGTTTTACAATATAAAAATGAGTTTTTGTGGATCGAATCAGTCAATCAAATGGTTTATCCTTCTTTCACTTTCAAGCGTAATATATTTATAACTATGGGGTTAAACTGAAGGTGACATGAAAACGGATTCAATGAGGTCGAATTATTTATTTGCAAGTGAACACTATATCAGCGATGTTTTATTTTTATTTTGACAAAATCGAAGAAAACTAGCAGCTAAAAAAGATTTATTATTTCACTATTTCCCTATTTCACTTCATTCATGATTAAACCAAAAAAAATCGTATTTTGTTATATCGTGGTACATGCCCCTTTATGTTATATCCTGATTGCATGTGTTTCACCTTTCTACTTCATTTTTTAACCAATGTCTTATAGTGAAACATTGCTTTATGCAAATTTGCTGATTAGTAAGTAAACAAGGATACCAACAACACTATCTGTTTGTCAGGGAAGTTTGTACTTGGACAAGATATCCCTCTTTGTAAAAACACCTGGCATCATCTGATCGGTATGAGTAAACAATCATACTGGTTTGGAGTATGTACAATATTGAGCTTGCAGAATAGGTTAGTTGGTATTTAAGGTAAAATTAACCTCATGATTATGTTTTAATGCTATTTATAATAGCCCTCTATTGTTGTAAATAATGCAAGATCGTTGTCGTAAAAAGCCATAAAATAGTTGCCACTGAAAATTGAAAACACTTTAATATTGGCATTTGTTAACCACTTGTTTAACAGTTAAAACAGTTAAACCGTCCGAAAAAAATGTCAAAATATGTCTTTCGATTTATCTAACTCGTTTAAAAGATCTGTGCTGACTCATATTACTATACAGATAATTGTTTGTCAAATAAATTTCAATACTAGTATTTCAATTAGATTAGGATCGTGATTATAGTACTGGAAGAATTATGTAAGATTCAATTTATGTTGATGTTACATCATGAAATAGTTTTACTTTTCAATGTTAATAACCTCATTAGTTATTTGTACGTTTACAATCACTATCTTTGTTTTTTTTTTTTTTCATTTTAAGAATAACCTCTTTAAAGCCAAAGAGATGCATGCTGCCGTTTTTATCCAGCACTTTCGGTATATGAAATAAACACACAGTAGCAGTATATTGGAGCTTGACATAATTTCTTTATATTTCTGTTGTTATTTGTTATAGTGACAACTCATTTTAATAGTGATAACTTCTTAACAGTATAGTATTTTCGCCTGTAAAGATTAGTTTAGTGGCTTATTAAGCAGTTTTCACTTTTTAAAGGATGCCAATCGGATCTGATTTTTTTAAAGAGTTGGATGTTTCAATTCTTCAAAGTCAATTTATCTTTGGTATTAGTCAATAGAGTCATAGAGCTTCACCAAAGAGGTTACACATTATGCATCTTGTTTACCAACTTTTGCTCAAGTTAACTGATAATAAACAATGCATATGAGATTGTAATTGATAAAACTCACAGGTCAAGATAAAACCGGGGTAGTTTTTTTTTAAATAATTTGTAGTTATAAAATTAAGAATCAATTGGAAATTATAAGCCAGGAACTTTTATTTATTTCACACTCCCGTGGCGAGGTGGTATGTTTGAGCTTTGTAACACTGATTGAGCTGTCGGTTTGGTAAATCTATTTCTGGAGTTTCACTCAATTGGTTATTCATCAAACATCTTGTTTACAAACTTCTGCACAAATTGATTGACAAGAACGGAAAAGGTAGTACAGTTTCGTACAATATACTACAGAAACATGTCAGAAAAAAGTAACATTACAAAATACTGAACTCCGAGGATAATTCATTAAGGAAAGTTCCACATCAAATGGCAAAATCAAAAGTACAAGCACATCAAACAAATTGACAACAACTGTCATACTCCTGACTTAGTACAGACATTTTCTTATGTAGATCATGGTGGATTAAACCTGTTTTTATAGGTAGCTAAACCTCTCACTTGCATGCCTGTCATAATATAACATTATCATCAACGCCTGCAAGTGTTTTATTACAATCCCAGCGTATTCTCATTCACATCCTGATCTATTCCTGGTATTGACTCAGCCGGATGACTTCAAATTAGAATCCACGACACATATCAGTATTTTCTAACTTTGAAATTGTCTATGCAGTAAATAAAGGCAACAGTAGTATACCGATATTCAAAACTCATTAATCGATAGAGAGAAAAAAATCCGGGTCACAAACCAAAACCGAGGAAACGCATTTAATATAAGAGGAGAATGACGACACAACATTAAAATGTAACACACACAGAAACGAACTAAGCATAAGACAAAATCCGATGAGAATAACAAATATAACATACGTTCTATTCTGAAAAAAGAAATTACCAATTCACCAACATTCCAACTGACTCCATTTTCAGAAATCGACATCTGTAACAAACATAAACTTTTAGCTACCGCTTTAAAAGCAGTACCGAATACAATGAAAGTCCCTACTATGTATTGGCTTCCGAAGCTACACAAAACACCTTACAAATATAGATTTATTTCGTCTTCAAGCCATTGTTCCACTACTAAATTGTCTATTCTTCTTACCAGTACACTTCGTACAATCAAAAACCTGATAATAAATTGTTCAAATAAGGCCTTCGAAAATAGTGGAATTAATTACTTTTGGAGTGTCAAGAACTCGTTGGAAGTACTTGATAAATTGCATGCTTATATTGGTGATTTTGAATCTGTTCAAAGTTTTGATTTTTCTACCCTGTATACCACATTGCCTCACATTCTCATTAAGAAAAAATTCACCCACCTAATTAAATGGGCATTTAAAAAGTCAGAATGTGAATATATATGTTCAAACTCTTTTAGGTCATTTTCAGTAGCAATAAACAAAAAAACAATGTCAATTGGACATGCTTTGATACTATATATGCCCTTGAATTTTTACTAGATAACATTTTTGTTCGCTTTGGAGATTCCGTATATCGTCAGGTTATTGGAATTCCAATGGGGACTAACTGTGCACCACTTATTGCGGACCTGTTTTTGTATTGATATGAGTTACAATTTATGACAAAAATCAGCAAAGACCCATCGAAACAACATCTCATAAACAAATTTAATAATACTTTTAGATATTTGGATGACATTTTGGCTCTCAATAATGACGACTTCAGTATGTATACTAAAGAAATTTATCCTGTTGAACTTACTTTAAATAAAGCTAATACTAACAATGACCACTGCCCTTTCCTCGATCTTGATATCTATATCAGTAATGGAAAGCTTAATACTAAAATTTATGATAAAAGAGATGATTTTTCATTTCCTAACGTTAATTATCCATTTTTAGATGGTGACGTTCCATTGTCACCATCTTACGGTGTTTATATATCTCAACTTGTACGATTCGCTCGTGTATGTAACAATGTTTTAGATTTTAACGAGAGAAATTTATGTATTACTGAAAAATTATTACACCAGGGTTTTCGATATCACAAACTAGTCAAAACATTTACTAAATTTTATCATCGGTATAAGGACATCATTCGTAAATATAGCTCAACATGCAGACTAGCTTCTTATACGTTCAGGTATTTCACATCCAATTTTTTATGGAAATATTCTTTATAAAGCACAAAAATATTAGTATTCACCTCAGAAACTAACAAAACCTTTAAATAGACTTATCAAGAAGGGATATAGTTACGATACTGTTGTCAGGTCACTAAAGATTGCTTATTTTGGCGTTAATATTGATTCACTTATAGGTCTTTGCATCGGAACTAAACACATTTATTAAAAAACCAGTTGTTGGCATGACACGGGTTATGTTCTTCTCACATATGTTATGATGGTATGATACTAAACCCCTAACGGGAAGGATTGTGCCTGATATTCATATGATGAAATCATAATCTTTCAATCAGTTTAATTGAAGTCTGGAGCTGGCATGTCAGTTAACTGCTAGCAGTCTGTTGTTATTTATGTATTATTGTCATTTTGTTTATTTTCTTTGGTTACATCTTCTGACATCAGACTCGGACTTCTCTAAATTTGAATTTTAAATGTGCGTATTGTTATGCATTTTCTTTTCTACATTGGCTAGAGGTACTAGTATAGGGGGAGGGTTGAGATCTCATAAACATGTTTAACCCCGCCGCATTTTTTGCGCCTGTCCCAAGTCAGTAGCCTCTGGCCTTTGTTAGTCTTGTATTGTTTTAATTTTAGTTTCTTGTGTACAATTCGGAAATTAGTATGGCGTTCATTATCACTGAACTAGTATATATATTTGTTTAGGGGCCAGCTGAAGGACGCCTCCGGTGCGGGAATGTCTCGCTACATTGAAGACCTGTTAGTGACCTTCTGCTGTTGTTTTTTCTATGGTCGGGTTGTTGTCTCTTTGACACATTCCCCATTTCCATTCTCAATTTTATACTCTATAATATGGCGTTAACATATATCAATTGGAATGCTAGGTTCACGCATATTCACGCTTATGGGTTAACCTTAATGATATATATGTTTTCCACCTCACTAGAAACATGTTTTGCAGTCTTTGATAAAATACAGAATTGAATCCAGTTATTGGCCAAAGAGACAAAACCCTTATCAAAGAGGAGAATACAGCTGTATCATCTTTATTTATGAGAATACTCTGTAAAACCAATTGTTTCTAATCCCCCAATGGGACTTTCTATAGTTCAGTTAAAGTATCAAACTATCGAGTTATTACAATTCCCTTCCCTTAAACGAATGTGACCTACCGAATAAGACATTTACCGGATTTGTTATCACATAAGCAACACGACGGGTGCCACATATGGAGCAGGATCTGCTTACCCTTCCGGAGCACCTGAGATCACCCATAGTTTTTGGTTGGGTTCGTGTTGTTTATTCTTTAGTTTTCTATTTTGTGTCATGTGTACTATTGTTTGTCTGTTTAGCCATGGCGTTGTCAGTTTATTTTAGATTTATGAGTTTGACTGTCCCTTTGGTATCTTTCGTCCGTCCCTCTTTTAAAGCAAGGATCATTAAACATTAAAAGGCAACATAATGATTATATTATGTTGAAGTTTACTTTGAAATCGTGCTGATGTATTGAAATTTAAAAAAAAAATTAATTTTGGTAAATATCAAAAGAAAATAAGGAAACCGTTTAATCTGTAGAATTAAGAATGAAAAAAGATGTAAAAATCAATTTTTATCTGGACACTCTTTTTCAACATAACAAAATCTAGTCGAAAGTTTACCCGAAAAGTACTAATTTCTGAAAGAGAAAAAAAACCCTTTATCTATTGCAGGGGTCCTGGGAATACAAATAAATAAATAGAAGTGAAAACTATCGTCTATAAAATAATGAAAGTTTCTTTAACAATAGGAACACTAAAATCATACATTTTGTCATAATAAGACTCATCATAGATACCAGGATTAAAACCCTAGATAGAAGTAGAACTTCAGTGTTAATTTTAAAGATATGAATTATTCTTGTCATATCCTCAATTCAAGTTTGTCAGTACTTAAACAGACATATTTGAGATGCAAGAACTACTTTAAAAATGAACACATGGTTGTTTGAAAGAAAGGAATCCATGCCTCTATCTAACATTGAAATTAAATGAACAGCTATAAATAAAAATAAGGACTTGTGGTGAGATTCCTAGATAACCAACTATTTCCAGAGTTCAAATGACGTGGATATTCGGGACATGGGTCACCATACGGCCTTCAACACTGAAAAATATTCATACCATGTATTCAGATATAAAATGTCCTGACATTTACAAATATATAACAATTCATTCGAGAAAACTAACGATTTTTTCGTCTGGTGAGAGGGTCTTTTGGAAGATTTAGTATATATTGTTATATTATGATGCATAAAGGTATATATGAACAGCTCATCTGTCAGAAACGCCCTATTAGTACCCACTGAAATACTACTGGGACCTGAAATAAAGAAACATTCGATCAATATAAGCAGCTTTTTAATCGTTCTAACTTTAGTTTATCATAATAATTTGAATCAGTGTTATCCCTAAACAAAGTATAACAATACTACATCAGTTATAAGTCCAACATGGAAAGTATCTTTTCTCCAGCTAACATTTAATATATGATTGTTTTATACACACCAAAGGCATTTGGCATTACAGTTATATCGTCTTTATTATAACCAAATATTTCATATCTAGATATAAATTATTTTTCACTCATATCTACCTACTTTTGAGCGTTAATACGGATAAATATATATTACATATAAATAGTTCTTTTTTTGTCTATCGAGAGATTGAATCATTCTAATCAGCTAATCTTGGTCGTAAATGTACATTACTTAGTCATCATTGATCCCCCTTTCGTGCAAAATTATGATATACAGGAAATTAATATAGATAATGTATGGCGACTCTGAAATATGCTTTTGTTATTAGTATAATTACACTTTTTCGTAATCTTTATTTTATCCAAACAGGTATAGAACAAAATTATTTTTAACATACAACAAAGCTGATGATTGGAATTAGTATATTTAAAAACTGAATTTATAGTAATAACTCGATCTGTACAAAACAAGCAAATATTTCAGGTGCACTATGGGTGCCACTTATGTAGCATTTGCTGCTTTCTATTTAAAGAGAGTGAATGAAGCCAGTGTTTGCTAGATTTGCGGATTTTGCACCTTCACTCATTTCATATGTGTGTTGATATATAATAACTTTATACGATATATAATTTCAACGACAAAAACTTTTTGTGTTGATGTTATTATCAATTTAGCAATAAAATACACCTTATTTGTTGGCGTTTTTTGTTGAATTAATTTGCATGTTTGATTGCATTTGTTATCAGATGTGTTGTTTACCTGGATGAATGTTAACACATTTTTGACTGCCGAATCCCTGTTATTGCTACATTAACCTATTATGTCTGTTTGGGTTACTCATCAATTATTTTAATACAACTATAAATAATTCTCGCTCAAGTAGGAGGTTTATCTAGCTATTAAATCAGGTTTAATCCTCAATTTTCTACTGACAATTCATGTACTAAGTCACAAAAGATAAAAAGATGGAGTGCGTTTGTAATTTCCAGGAAACTATTTTTTCTGAAAGCCATTTACGGTGATATTCCGTTTCTAGCATAAAACAGCTATAATCTCAAGAACTTTTGAAACAGAATGTATAATGGTCAAAGTTAATGCTCTTCTCAAAATTTTTAACATACTTGATGTGATTTATAACGCATATAATTTCTAAGTATGTGAATGCCGCAACAATATACAATTCACATGTACAAACTATGTAAGTTCGTTGAACCTCTTGTTTCTATAAAGTGTTAACTTTACATTAAAAAAGTTAGAATCCTTTAAAAAAAAATTGATCAATTCCCTATTTCTTTCTGTGCTATAAATAAGTGTAACCAGGGAATAAAACGTTAAAAAAAATAGATTTTAAAGTCATTAACTGAAAATAAAAACAATTACAAAAATTATTTTGGAATAATTTCAACACTGAGGAGGAATTCTTGGATATTCATTCCTCAGTGAGCAACATATATTTATCGTGTTTTTTATCATATTTATCTTTATCGTTGTTTTGAACAAATGTGCAGTATTTTGTCAGTATAATCTTGATATAGGTCACGTATTAATATGAATAACTAAATGGAATAATAGTCAATGTCACAGCACCTTAAAAGTCCAGTTTAAATAAAAAAATGTTTTAAAGTTATATTTGATAATATAGAATAACCATGTACTAAGAACCGGTTTTCAAAAAGTGTCTTATATAATATACAAAGTACAGACATTTATGTTACTTTATTAATGCTTTATTGTTCTTTTAGTTCATTAATTATGTTAATCGCGATTAAAAATAGGAATATTTAGACAAAAAACTAGAGTTCAACCTCACGCCATATTCCTCTGTCTCTAAAAAATCATTTATAGAGCTTCACGAAAGTGGTTTTACATTAAACATCTTGTTTACCAACTTTTTCATAAATTGATTGACAAGAACGGAAAGGGTCACACTGTCTGCATACAAGTAACTACAGAAACATGGCTGAAATGTTTCATTAAAAACCCAGCTTTTTTTTCTCATTTCTCTGCTTCATATCTTGATCTATTCTTGGTATTGGCACATATGGATGTCTTCAAAATAGAATATACGATGATAAGTTCAACTGTTTAACTATGTATTTTTCCTTTCTGAGTAGTACGTTGTAACAAGCAGAGCGCCCAATCATATGGTGATTATATATATATATATATATATATATATATATATATATATATATATATATACAACTCGTCTAAACATCAACCCAACAATGTAAGATCTATATCAATTCATACTCTTGTACATGTTCATACTATATGGAATCAATCAGTGTTATGACGAAGAACTCTTAAATTCGACACATACGATTTTTATCGGTCGGTGTCACAAATCGGTTGACACATACAATTAAATAGTGTTCCATTTGACTAGCGAAATATTTTCACAGAGTTTAATTTTTGAAGAACATAGTACTCGTCATATTTATAATTTTGCAGATTGTGTTCTATTGGAGGTGTGCATTTTTACTATATGTAAATTCGCCTGGCGGATCATGCATGCATGGCAGTAGTTTTTCCTGTCTACGCATCCGATCTTGCTTATTTTTGTGATTCAGTTAAACTATAAAAACATTTTACTTTTTAAAAACTGTTTGTTTATGCAGCGTAACTACAGGATCATTAACATCAAAACGCATACAAGTGATTACCTTATAATTAAGTTTTCTTTGAAATCGTGCTGATATATTGAATTATCGTCAAAAACCATTGTAAAATAGATTGTGGTAAATATCAAAAGGAAGAAAAGGAAGCCAATTAATCTGTAAAATGATAAAAGGTTTTAAAAAATCCATATTGAAACCGAATACCCTTTTTTCTACTGGAGAAACTTCTCATTAAAAAATTACAGTAAAATGACTCATATATGAAAAAAAACATGCTCATTTTCTTTTGCATAAGTCTTGGAATGCAAAAAAAATATTCGAAGTAAACATCTCGGAGATAAAATATATATGTATGTCATCGACAGGGTAAGCACAATCTGTCATAGAATGGGTTAATATTACGTAATAACAAATGACTATAGGAACATTAAAATAATTGATTTTGTCATAAACTCTTAACAACGGAGTCAATCAGTGTAAATTTTAAAGATCTTAATATGATTTTTCTTCTTGTATCCTTAAATAAATCAACAAGCTCAAACGGAAATGTACGAGATAGGGATGGGTGTTAATTTACATTGAAATGAAATGAACAGGACATGTGGTATGATTGTTAATGAAGCAACTATACACCAGAGTTAAAGTGATATGGAAGTTATAGATTATGGATCAACATACGGCCTCTCTTACCATGAAAAACATTCAGCTTTAAAAGAACCCGACATAAATGAATAAAAATATTTCAATCGACAACTAACGTGTTCTTTTCTGATCTTCAAGAAGTATTTGACGACATATCTATTGCAAAATAGAACGAATATTCTATCGGTCAAGAATGCAAAAAATTACCCACCAAAAAAAAACACTCTCCAGTGACCATATACTATCTAATTGTTTCGTTACATGAAATTTATTATAAAATAGAGATAAAATAGAGCTAAATATATCATATTTTGCACTCATACATACCTTCTTTTAGTTTTATTACTGATATATACTTTACCACCAAAAAACACACTCTCCAGTGACCATATACTATCTAATTGTTTCGTTACATGAAATTTATTATAAAATAGAGATAAAATAGAGCTAAATATATCATATTTTGCACTCATACATACCTTCTTTTAGTTTTATTACTGATATATACTTTACACTGAATAGTTCAGTTTTGTCTCTAGAGAGACTGATACATACTTTGCAGCATTTCTGGATCATAAATGTGCATAACTAACTCGCCATGTATCTACACATGTACACCTTTCTTTCAAATTTATCATCTACACGAAAGCATAACCAATAACATATGGCGACTCTTAATTGTGGATTTGTTGGGAAGATAACAGTTTTTGTATTCTTTGTTTAAGCAGAACAAAATGTTAATTATTAAATAAAAATTAATACACTCAAAGGATCAAATAATGAAACTTAAAATGAAAAGAACTTAAGTTATTGTGTTTTAATAAAGTTCGAACCCTGTCATCTGTCTTAAACAACGTTTTGAAACACTAAGAGTGCCACTACTGTAGAAGATCTAGATTCAGCTTTCTTTTCTCTGTGTTTGAGAATTACGAGTTTGATTGTCTTCGAAACTTGGATCGTGTATAGATCACGGTTTTCTAAGTGTATATTTGAAAACATATTGTCTATATTATAACTGGTACGAAATTGATATGGAAAATACAAAAAGAGGTTTACAAGGACCTGCATCAATGGCATGACAAATATGGTTTAATTTAATCATTATCAATATTTGTTTATCTTAATAAATTAACTATCGTGTCCTTGAGTGTATCATTTGTATGTTACATTCCATTAGCATTTTAACTGCCTCCCAAAACACGATATTATGAATGTCCATGGTCCAATTCACGTTGGATGCGGTTGATTGCTTACTATAATATTTGTTTTTTCATATTTGTTTTGTAAATAAACATGAAAATAAAATTCGAAAAGCATGAACATGTTTGTTCATAAATACTGAGTTTTGTTAGATTATATCATTTTAACAGTTTCGTGACGATCCTAAAATTGAGTACTCAGGGACAAATGAAACCAGTGTATCCATAAATTGTTTATACGAGTAGAACTATTTCATTCAAAACATGTATGAAGAATCCACAAAATGGCCATCAAGTCGGCTAATTAATTGTATGTAGTTTGCAGACATTGTATGTTGATGTCAGTTAGTTGGCATATTTGTTAATTTCACTTGTTTAAATCGATTGAATTTTTCAGCCAGTTGTGTTTAATGTCTGTGATGTTTGTTTACACAGTTTTGGCTGCTGGATCGCAATTATTGTTATATTAAACTATTATGTCTGTTTTAGTTGCTCTGCCAGTTATATTAATATCACGAATTATAAACAGCTGTCATGCAAGTTTTAAAATTTATATAGTTTAAGATCAGATTTGTAATTATGTTATTAGATGTATTTTTAACAATTACACTACTATTAATATAAAATTGTATTATTGTATTATGTCAGTATTTCTTCTAAATCAAATTGTAAAAAAAAAATTCCTGTACGTTTAGTTGATTTAAACTAGAATCTGTGTGAATTATCTTTACTTTTACATACGAAAAGAAAAAAAAATGAATTACAACTTCACTCAGAACATCAGGTGTCTATAAGTTTTAACTTTACATTACAGGAATGAAAAATCAGCAAATACAAGTTATATTAGTAAAACGTTGAAAAATATGAAACAATTGTTTATTTGTTTCTGTCCTATAGATAAGTATACCCAAGGAATAAAATTTTAAAGTTATAGATTTTATAATCATTTATCAAAGATAGAACAAACATTTATAAAAATTATTCTAGCATAACTTCAAGGAGAATTTCAGGCTATGATATCCCCGTGGGATTAAAATATATATTGATTGTTATTCTATTACATTTATCTAAATCGCTGTTGAGATTGGCTAAACGCCAATGAGTAAGCAGCCAAAGAAAATTAGTGTCAAAAACACATAAAAAGGCAACCAACATAAGCTTTACGTCGAGTTAAATGATATTTTGTTCTACCACTGTATCGAGTTTGATACGAGATTGATCCACACGAGACAGTTCAATATTTGAAATTTATTTGTTGTAACTGGATAAAAATAGTATTGCACAAGCTTAAGAGGTGGAATCTGATTCCCGTAATAAAATTTAAACGATATGCAGAAAAATTCATTCCTTCCGTTTGAGTGATCTACAGATAGTTATCAAAGTCACCGGGATTATAATGTAATACGCCAGACGCGCGTTTCGTCTTCATAAGACTCATCAGTGACGCTCAGATCAAAATAGTTATAAAGCTAAACAAGTTCAAAAATGAAAAGCATTGAGGACACAAAATTCTAAAAAAAATGTGCAAAATACGGCTGAGGTAATCTGTAACTGGGATAAGAAAATTCTTAGTTTTTCAAAAAAATCAAAGTTTTCCAACTAGAAATTGATAAAAATGACTCAAAAGACTTTCTTGAATTAACAGTGTTTAAAGTAAAAGGAATCGATATTTTTATTATACTTATACGTTTTACAAGCATCATCATTAGCATGACAACACATATCCATAAAATTGCTGTGAATGAGGAATTTGAGTTTTATTACAAGATTATTTTGATAATCATAATAAGTATGCTAATAAATGCTCATTATAGATACTAGGATTCAAATTTGGTACGCCAGGCACGCTTTTCGTCTTGAAAACACCTCATTAGTAGCACCTGAAAAAAAAGCAATGAGGACCGAAAATATTGCAATTCAAAAAGATTTATAAAAAAGAAGATGTGGTATGATTGCCAATGAGACAACTCTCCATAAGAAACCAAATTGATTCAGAAATTAACAACTGTAGGTCACCGTACGGCTTTCAGCAATGAGCAAAACTCATACCGCATAGTCCACTATGACCCTGGAATGACAATGTAGAACAACTCAAACAAGAAAACTAACGGCCTAATTTATATTAAAAAAAATGAACGAAAAACAAATGTGTCACACATAAACAAACGAAAACAACTGAATTAAAGGCTCCTGACTTGGGACAGGCACATAAATACATAATGTGGCGGGGTTAAACATGTTAGGGGGATCCCAACCCTCCCCTAACCTGGGACAGTGGTATAACAGTACAACATAAGAACGAACTATAAAAATCAGTTGAAAATGGCTTAACTCATCAGATGGACAAAAATACAAATGAAGAGGCCGGGTGTTCTTTCTTTGTGACGTCTACAGACATGGTCGCCTTTGTTTGTTCCTTCAAACAGGAAGACATTAGAGAAATGCAAGAATACTTGACGTCATAATCGAATTTTGACCATTGACGAACTGAGATTTAATGAACAATATAGAATAAAAATGTACTTAAAATTTATTGTCTGTCTGTCTGTCTGTCTGTTTGTCTGTCTGTCTGTCTGTCTCTATCTATCTATCCATCCATCATCCTTCCATATATCCATTCATTTTTTCATCCTTCCATACATACATGTATATACATTTACACATCCACCCTTTGATATCTATAATCATTGCTAGTAAATTTGGTCTCAAATCACATCCATTTTATATCCGATAGTCTCAAAAACAGACAAAGGATTATCTATTCTTTATATGCATTTTATTGAAACCTGTGACATTTCCAGGAAGTTAACAGTCTTTTCCATGCAAAGAGCCTTTCTTGAATTTACAGTCTTGAAAGTCAATGGAATCGATATTTTACTAATTCACTTATACATTTATACAAACAGCGTCATTAGCATGAAAACATATATACAAAAAAGCTTCGAATGAGGAAGTTAAGTCAAAGAACTGAATGACCCTTTTTGAAATAAATGTCAACACGATTGTCTATATCGAGACAGTAAAAGATTTTTCAAACTGACAAAACTCCTAACAATATCATTCAATTAATTTAAAATGAAGAAATAATAATCATTTCAATGCTTGAAACAAGGAAGTACCAATACTGTATGGATTTATTTGGAACTTAATAGATTTTATTATTTTATTATTTGAATATTTTGATAATAATTATAAATATGTAATTAATTGCTCATATAGATACTAGGATTCAAATTTGGTACGCCAGGCACGCTTTCCGTCTTGAAAAAAATTCATCAGCAGCACCCGAATAAAAAAGTAATTTAAAAAAACAACAACCCTACAACACTCAAGGCATTGAGGACCTAAAATATTGAATACAATTTTTTCTTATGAGACGAGAATCTTGCAATCTGATTGATTAATTGTCCGGGTATTAATAACACGAAACCACTGTCCATCTGGATAAGTTTTTGCCAAAATTGTCCGTAAATTACAATATTGTCCAAACGAAAAAAGAAAGCAAAAGTACATACATAAATTGGTTGAAAAAAAGTAAACAAAAAACACGATGAGATAATTTTAACAGTGACAATTATTTTTCAATCTTTTCAGAAAACAAAAAAATAAAGCTGGCACCTAACACTACAGGGAGATAACTCTTTAAAATCAGCTAAACGTTTTAATTACGTTGTGATGTAAAGGGCATATTAACTTCTCAATGATCAAAATTAGTGTTTGTCAAACTGCTATATAACCAGTGTAAATTTTCTGATAAAATGGTTGGTTCAAATTTTTTCAAATTTTGATATTCTTGTCAAAATTTTATGAAAATTAAACGAGCCAAATTGTCAAGAATATTTTTTTCTTCATTTGAAGGTTTTTCTTTGTGTTTGTTTTTGTAATAAATAATATAGAATATATAATTTGTTTACTGCAGGTCTGTAAAGTCTTTGTTTAATTCATCCGCACACTGGAATTTAAATTGTTTTGTTGTTGTTAAAAAAATATTTTTGTATGAAATATATGGCGGCAATATTGAACTGTAATATTTACAAACCATTTGAATCGTATCGGCTGATTATATTCCTTAATCGGGCCTTCTTAATAATTATTCTTTCACGTACCTCTTCTGAATGTCATCTTTGAATCATACACTTATCTTGTATGATGCTATGTGATCTATTTTTTTGAAGATCTTAAGAACTGAAATAAAAAAAAAAACACACAAATCCGTATACAAACTATAACATCAAATAATTACAAACAAATAGTTGTAGTTTATTTACGATAAAAGCGCATCAAAAACTAAGATTTCCATGACCTATTTTTATCGTAAACTTTAACTTACTTTCGAACCAAAATAAACATGAAAAAATATTATCAAATCAACGATTATGAAAATCTCCTGTATTAGATTGGTTTGAAAAACAGGAAACGAAAATGCGGGAAATGGCTCAGAGAAATAGAAAACCATGGAGTGATAAAAACAATCTAATCTTATGAAAAGAAACCAGCTGTCTTTTTGAGCTCATATATGAGCATTACGCGTTTTGTAGATAAATAATAACAAGTTATGCTGCAAAACTAAATCATACACAAATCGGGTATAAGGGGCATTAATATAGATGAAATAGAAAGCTCCCCGAAAGCATCAGGGTCTCTGCATACTATTTGGATAGACATAGCCACGTATTTCAATTCTCAAATTCACTATGACAAAGAAACGAATATATACATGTTGTCCGTTCTAAATTACTTCTAATTTCCCGCTGTTGAATTTAGAAGGTTAGAACTCCCAGGAACGTTAACTGTGGATAATTTCCACTTTTCTGTTTAGTTACTTTTCTGGCATCTAGCTACGATCTGATTTTAAAACGATGTTATTTCCGTTAAATTTCTTCTTAAGGGAATTTGTTTTTGCTGGTGAAGGTACTTCCCCAAAATTGTGTGTAATTCTCACATACAAGATACCACAACTATTGACGAGGTCCCGATATTAAACAACGTTACGAGTCTCTGTACTATAACTGCTTTTATAAACCGAGTAACTCTTTGAAAATGAAATATTGTTACCAGGGTTAATCAACTAGCTATGCATTGTAATGATTTCAATAAAATAATGCATAAGACAGTTTCATTCGTTTTTGATATTTTCATTTATAACACTCAATGGAATAATTGGAAACAAATAGCTTTGACATCAAAGATACCTACAGTAAAATATTGTTTTACGAGTTCACAAGGGACATGAATTATCTCTTTCCAAGAAGTAAAATACAAAGCTCTGCAGTTATGTGTAATTTATTTGTTTCTAGCCACTCACAAATGAAATAGTGTCATAAAGAGACTTCCAATCAAACTGAAAAAAAATCACACTCTTTTTTTTCCATTTTGGAGGATCTAAAACGTGTACGATCTGATCTTTTCATGGAAGTATTATTTTGACTCGACATTCTTTTCAATGCTCTACCTTGACCTAGAATGGTTTACTTTTATAAAATTTGAATTGGATGGAGAGTTGTCTCATTGGAACTCATACCACATCTACCTATATCTATCTAATTAACCAGATTAAAATGGCAATCTGAGAGCATCTTTGAAGAGTTTATTGATTGTGTACATTGACAAGCACAATACGTTCGAATTGTTATCCGTCTGATGTTAATAGTTTAGACATATAATGATTTTGATCTGTCAAAATGTATGTAATGTTTGTATTTTCAATTCAATCGTAATATAAGCCAACTAGTTTCTTAATTTACTCTACTTGATACAGGATACTTGTCTGATGTAGGATAGTGATTAAATACTAGTACCACTAATGTTAATATCGTTAAGAAATAGTTTAGAACCGCTAATGTAAATGCTATAGAAGAACCGTACAACATCGCCATAGTATAAAATGATATATGAAATCGATAAAATACCGCTAACATTGAGCCTATGTAGAAATTATAAAGAACATCACAAAACAAACAGTGTTTATCTTCATGTTTTTGTAAGACTGAATATATCATTGGTATCATATACAGTTAATAAACTCATAGATACTAGGATTGAAATTTTGTTTTTGCGCCACACGCGTGTGTCGTCTAAAAACGACTCAGCAGTGACGCTCGAATCAAACAAAGTTAAATCGTATTAGAGGAACAAATACCTTTAATAAAAATGCTATTTAGAGATAGGAAAATATTCGCTCATATATGGCAATGCTACTTATGCTACTTATAGAAATAAAAATGATGATATTTAGATACAGTATAATACCGATAATGTCATTGCTACTAAGATAGTAAATAATTAGTCAAGAGTGTCTTACTTATGTTATGTTTTTTTTTACATTATTTGGTCTTCTATAGTGTGTTTTCCCTCAGGAAATAATATAAGTGGGTAACAAAGGTATATGTCTACTCGTCCATTTGTCTGTCCATCGGTCTAGATATTAAGTGCAGAACCGTTGAAATGTTTTGTGTAAATTCACTGGACAGGTAGCATATCGTTATCAGAAATTAGAGGTTGATTTTAGTCATTATCCGACAAACCGTTTCAATGATATGGGTTTTATTCTATTTTCCTTTTTTTTTTTATATATATCAAATTGATTTTTCTGACAAAATGGCTTACTTTTACAGTAAAAAGCAAAACAACGATTCTTAAAATCTCAAGCCCTACGATGCACATTATGAATACGAATATATAATAAAGAACTTTGCAATCAAATGGATTAAAATTCTTATCGAGTGTTATAAACAACGAAATGTAAGTGAAGATCAATATTTTATGATTTTGACTTTACCGCATACATCAATTCTTCATTTTTGTAAATTTACTGTTTACAAAACTTTAAAATCAATCGAATTACGAGTTGTTTTATTCCCAGAAAAAATTGACCTGATCCAGATTTGGAACAATATTTTTCAATTTTCTTTTTTTTTTTTTAAAGCTTCTTAACATGCTAATTGCTTTGACATTTCAATTGTTTTGATTCAAGTGTTTTTAGTGAGTTTTGTGTAGACGAAACGTTCGGCTGGCGTACTATATTATATCTCTAAGTCTGGTATATTTGATGAGTTTTAAAGGCCATTTAGTGTAAATTAGATATATATGTATTTAATTCTTATCAGTAAGTTAACAAGTATATCAGTGGGAAATGCATATTTTAACCGATTAAACTCAATCTACAATCTCATCTATACTATTAAATGAGAAGACCTTAATTTGTGTGTTGCTTCTCTTCCTTCCACAATAAATCAATCATCATGCCTCTGTGTCCTATAGGTAACATGCATAGTCGCATTTAACATCCATTCTTATGATTTTTCAGGTTGAGTTATTTGGGAGAAAAACGACAAAAAAGGAGTCCGGATATGATTCCGTCATCGGACTGACCTTTAGTCATAGATAAGACGTCCGGTTTGAAACATGCACAAATACAACCAATCGTATGATAGATAACAAAAATGAAAAATAAAAAGCCAATCAGAGCGTTCTCCATTTCATGGTGTTTAGATCGCAAAAACCACAACTATTATATCTCCTTATATAAGGCAATTATTTTTCGCTTTTATCTACATGTAAACTACGATTATACTACTTTAATATATAGACTCTCTGTATTCTGTCTACTGTTTTCTTTGAAATGTTTACTATTTAAGGGGTCATATCAGTTGCATATATTAAAATAAGTAAAACATGTGACACAACCAATCGTATGATGGATAACAAAAATGAAAAATAAATAAGCCATTCAGAGCGTTCTCCATATCATGGTGTTTAGATCCCAAGAATCACAACTACTATGCCTCCTTAGAGAGGACAATTATTTTTCGCGTTTCATATCATGGTGTTTAGATCGCAAAAACCACAACCATTATACATCATTAGAGAGGACAATTATTTTTTTTTATCTACATGTAAACTACAATTATACTATTTTAATATGTAGAGATTCTCTGTATTCTGTCAAGGACTTTCTATGTGAGTATAGAAAGTCCCTGATTCTGTCTACTGTTTTCTTTGAAATGTTTACTATTTAAGGCCATTAACCACTTGCATCGATCTTAAAATAATAAAACATGCACAAGATTCACAGTTTGACATTAATATATCTTCAATGATGTTCGAGTCAAAAAAAAAAGATATATTATATTAATATTTAAATCAAAATGCAAATGTTGTAGAGCTGATTACATAACATAAAAGTATAGTCCATTTTGACATCGAATGGAGATTTGTAATATGGAAATATATTCCTGAATTTAAAATAATTTAAATTTAATTCACAACAGCTAATATTCAATCAAGGAATATCTGCAAGGATTTCATAAACTAAAAATTGTGTAATTAGAAACTTATTTTATCTCAAATTCTTATAATCTTATTTTATACTTGCATTGCAATCAGAAGCGCTTAAATAGGTGAACCTAATTTAGGAACGAGCATCTTTGGGAAGATTTTGCGTGTCTTGATTGTTGATATCATTCAATCCTTTTTTGAAATTCCTACATAAAATAGTAAACTCAATAACCTAATCCAATTTTGTATTATAACAATTTAAAGAAAAGTAGGTCTGTCCAATATATCGAACATGATTTCGCAAAATGATTCAATTTTAGATATACAGGCATTTATTGGAACTGTTCTAGTTCAAAACTACAAACTATAAGATAACATATAAAGTTAAATGAAAACAAAATCTTATTCAGTATAACTGTAATAGAAAGATATTAAATAAGGAGAAATATGGTACCTTCGGTATTGACTTAAACAGATTCACAATATTTTCATCTTATTTTATTCTCTTGAAAAAATAGCTTTACAGCGTAATCCGATACAGTTTTATCTGAGCTTCACTGATGAGTCTTATTTACGTTTCACACCTGAATCTAAAATATATATCACTACTAGTGTACTAACGTTTATAAAGAATGTTTACCACCTTTCTTTATTTCCTAAATTTACCCTGCATTATGTTAAACACTACTGTGCGTTCTCGGTTTTATAAAAGTCATATGTACTATACTTAATATTACGCAAATAATGATGTTACTTGTCTTATTGGAAATTTTTTTACTCGATTGAGTTTGGTGTTATGTAATGGTTTCCCAATTAAATGCAACAGAAACGTTAATTGAGGAATATTGATAAATAAATTGAAACGTTCTCATTAGAACTATCTCTAAATTGAATAGAATTATAGTTTTTTGCATTAACCTAAAATAAACGTGTATATAATGCGCAGTAGCAGTTTTCTTAAAGTAATGAATGATAACTTTTTTTTAAATTTTGTTATGAATTGATTTGTTCAAATTTTCATTAAAGCAAGGTACTTGAAATATGATAAAAACTTTCGTTTCTTGTTTGTATTAACGATAATTTTGCCATATAAAAAGCGTGTATATAAGCGCAGTAAGCAGTTTTCCTTAAAGTAATGAACTGACTACTTTTTTTTAATTTGCTGTTATGTAAGATTTGTTCCCAAAATTTCATTAAAGCAAGGTCTAAATAAGATAATTTTTTCGTTTTTTATTAACTGAAATTTTGCCATTGAAGCGTGTATATAATGCGCAGTAGCAGTTTTTCTTAAAGTAATGAACTAGCTGACTTATTTTTAGTTTGCTGTTATGTAATGATTCAGTCATTTGATCCATCAAATATTTCAATTGGCGAATATTAATACGTAGTAAATTTAATTGTTCCCAAAATTTCATTAGATACTAGTTCTAATTAGATACATTTTCGTTTTTGTATTAACTGAAATTAAGCCAATTAAGCAATTTTATCATCAAATATGTTAATTGACAAACATTAATAGATAAATTTAATTGTTCTAAAACATCGTCATTGGAACGAGGTCAAAATTAGATACAATATTTAATCCTGTATCTATGATGAATTTATTTATACAAAATTATCGTTTTTGGAATACCTTAAATAAACCAAGTAAGCATGTATAATGTGTACTTGAATTTTTTTAATTTCACATTCGTGAGTTTTGTTTTGTTCTTACTTGTTTCTTTTGAGGTCTAAGTTTGTAAGACAGTCGTCGATCTTAAACGACAAAATGATCTCCTTAATATAACCAGTGTTCGGATAAATTTTCTCGAAAGATATGGTGGTATGTTTCACTTAAATATTTGGGTCTTTTCGTTATTGAATCAAGAAAGACTAAGCCAAATTTGCAAAGTTTTTTAGAAGCAACGAAAAAGACAATCTTTATCATATATGGGAAGGGTATAAGTATGATAGCGTGAGGCAACTAATTAACTTTCATTTTTTTTATTGAAGCAAATCAGCACAGATGGCAGAACACGTATACTTTTGAAATGGGATCATCAAGGACATTTCGGTTTCGTATTCAGTAAGATGTGTTACTTGGAAGGCTTCACATTGCATGATACTAATTGTGGTTCTTGTTTGGTTTCCATCTCATAATGTTTCATCGCCTTTGGTTTTGTTTTAAAGTTTTAGCCGGGGCGCTTTTGAAGTTAATCACAATGTTTACAAAGCTGTTGTAAAACTGAAGTAAAGTAGATGTTGTTTTTTGAGTTATTAAGATAAGAAACCAGCTGATTGCTAATTCTAGAAAAAAAACTTCCTGAGACTAAAAACGGTCTTCAATGATAGAAATTTGACAATGACAGGACCACCACGACATTAGTTAAACTGTAAATAGATGTCTGTAAAACAACAAAAGATTTGTCACCGATAAGAAATACTTTATTTATTTCCTGGTATTGATAATAAGCTTGTTTACCAAACACGTTGTAAGCCTTAGCAAGATTGAACACTCATCTTGTTTGCATTATCATAAGATACGTCTCTATATGCATGTTTCCATATTTGTCTGCAGTGTAGATATATGCGTCAATGAACATTACTTTTGGTAATTTGCAAAATAAATAACGTGCAAAATTGATCTTCATCGGTGAAATTGCATAAAAACCACCCATCAGACTTTGAGGAGGGATTTGTCAATTTTGACATTTTTACCTGTTTTTTTTATCAAATATTTGTTTGATTTGCTGACACATTTTTGTCAGTTAAATGGAATAAAATGCGACTATCATATTGCTGAATTCTATAATCATTCAAAGCAGTCATGATCTTTTTATATGTTGTTTCATTGAAATTTGCTGAAAGAAAATTTTGAAAAAAATCATGTTAATGTGGCCTAGGTGCAATAGGTAAAAAGCAAGACTTATTTCAAAATCACTGTACATCTGAGATTATATATATCTGATTTAAAGCTCATATTCCTGGTCCGGATTTGGGAATATTTGAGGTCAAGTAATCAGCTTTGTAAGCTTTTTTATTATGAATTATACAATATTTAGGTCTCAATCATCACTAAAAAGTAAATAATGTCTTAAAGGGCATATGGCACAGTAGTTGCCTTTCATCATTACTTTTATGTTTCGTTTTTAACTGTTTTTCATAAACAATATAAACGTTCTTCCATTGCGTTCATATAACGAAGGATGACCCCTTAATTTATGATATTATGGACTTTTGTCTCTCGATTACCTCTTTGGAATTGTATGAATGATGTTTTATATATTAGAAAAAAGACGTGATATGATTGACAATGAGACAACTCTCCACAAGAGACTGAATGACATAAAAATTAACAATTATAGGTCTCCGTACGGCCCTCCACAATGTTTATTTAATGCATCTTATAGTTCTGATTGTCTCATAGTTATCTCTTTATGGTTTTCATTCATCACTTTTAATTTCTTCTTAAAACTAATCATGGTTGTCATTAGTTGTATCTTACCAATTATATTCATTGGGTAATACATTGCTATTTGAGCAATGCTTGGAATAATCCCAAAAATGTTCATATTTAAGAAATAATTCATGGAAGCCATAGATTTGTTGGAAATTTACACATGGCCTGGGCCGTGATATTCGAATTTTATCCTGAGCGTTAGCGAGGGATAAAATTAACGAATATCACGGCCCAGGCCATGTGTAAATGTACAAAAAATCTATGGCTTTCATGAATTATTTCGATTCTAATAGGACAAATACGATCATTAAAAAACTGAAGCGATGATGGGTATACCGTGTGTGTGGCTGTTCTATTTTACCCACTGTTCGATAAATGTAAAACAAATCTAATAAACCTGCATGAATGATGTCTTAACTAACCGCTAGAAAAAAATGTGATTACTTTTTTTACTTCTCAGTAAACCCAACATTTGCAATTTTAGATTTGCATTTTTTATCGTAAGCTACCGTCAAATTCACGGTTGACATGTTGTAACCAAGGAGCCGCCATGTTGACTTGCTGAAATCAGTAAATGTGCGAATATTGCAATAGAACAGAAAACAAGCAACACCTACCTCAATACTTTATTATAATGCAGTTGTATCCGAGTTTAGAAGGTAAACGCAATAGAAAAACCTTCAGCTTTGACGTTTTCATTCGTATGACGTCATGTTTTGAAATGACGTTAATGCGCAAAAATCATTACTGGAATTTCGCGGAATTTTAGTTTGCTTTGTTTTTGTCCATTTTTCCGTTCTCTAATGTGTAAATTCTTTTTGTTATGCACCAGAATCAGAATAAATGTTCTGTAGGGTTTTATTCAATTGTAATTGTTAACACAGCGAAATCTACAACCGTTTACACATAGGTTACGATACATGTGGATTTACGTGGGAGGCATATTTAAACAGCCATTTGTGTACATCTTGGAGTCTGCGCTAAGTATAGATACATCGAGAATTTTATCACGGTGTTGTTTACAAAGCGAAAGAAGCACGTCATATTAGAATTGAAGGATATACAATATGTCCTGTCAATTAATCTATGTGGTTGCAGCTTCTTTAAATAGAACTCATGACTATCTTGTCAGATGCTATCTGACCTATTTCAGAAATTCTATATCATTATAGAACTGAAATTAGAAATAAAAAATTCTTAGAGATTCTATCACATCCACTATTTACAACAATTTTTTTTTATGGTAAACGTGCTTTATTATGACCCATTTTCATTGAACCTTGAATTAACGTTTGAACCAAAATAAAGATGAATAAAAAAATAATAAAAATTATCAAATAAATAATAAAAGACAAGGCTCGATGTATTGTTTTGTTTTTTTAAAAGAAAATTGTGGTTTTGTGTGAAACACATTTGGATTGATTGTTATTATTTTTTTTTATGGTAAACGTGCTTTATTATGACCCATTTTCTTTGAACCGTGAATTAACGTTTGAACCAAAATAAAGATGAATAAAAAAATTAATAAAAATTATCAAATAAATAATAAAAGACAAGGCTCGATGTATTGTTTTGTTTTTTTAAAAGAAAATTGTGGTTTTGTGTGAAACACATTTGGATTGATTGTTAATAAAAAGACATGTAGAGCATGGGCAAATGAGACAGTTACCCAATGATATTTCTTTACTTAAGACTTTTAGAAGACAACAGGCGTATATGAACAAATTTAACATAAAACAATCTGTAAATTATACTCAATTCTCCAATAATAAAAAACAAATAAGATCTTTCCCTTTTTTTAGAAATAAAGATACCAAATTCCTTAGGCAAAGATGACTTTAGTTGAAGTCGGCTATTCACCAAGGTCTTTTTACGTCATTATACACATTAAGTTAAGAGTAACATATTGATACACTCCGGGTTTTCCAGTGTTTGGTTTTGAGCATTCTTGATGACGGTTTATCAAGAAAAGTACTTTGGACTCACGAGAGTTAGTTTACTTGACATATATGATACATGACATGATCTTTGCAGTGATTAATATTTCGATTGTCTGTACTATGAATCATTGCTAAAATTGAGTAACTATTCCAAAATAAGGTTTTGTTATTGCAGTTGCTTAGTTAGCTGTTCATTTTATATATATCACAAAATAACTAATCATAATTTTTTCTTCATGTTCCGTAGACAAGTTTCATTGGTTTGTCGTATGTTTCCTCAATACCTAATTTGGTAACGACTATGCTGTTCAATCAAAGTTACCTACTGTAAATTAATGTGAAAAGAATTCACAAGGCACCTAAATTATCTCTATAATCGAATTTTAAACATTATTCTGCAGTTGCATACCACACATTTGTATACGCCAATAACTAGTAAATTAGTGCCCAGATGATTCTGTTCATCAAAACTGACACAGATATGACTTTTAAAAATTTTATTCGGGGATAATCACTTCTATGTTCTTATACAAATGCTAATAAAATGGGCTCTCATTGCCGTAACTCCATACTTTATTTTGCGTATTTTACTATTTTATAAGATCTATGATAGACATGATTAATATTGTGGTTCAATGTCCTCAGCGTCGTACTTTATTTGGCATTTCAACTTTTTTTCTCAGAGCGTCAAAGATGATTCTTTTGTAGACGAAAACTGTTAATTGATTCATGTATCGATGATGAGTTTATCTATCCTGTTTCATCTTATATTGCTAGCTAAGTATGTCTCAACAAGCAAATAAAGGTTGATGTGTTGCGTTGCCAAGTATAATAAATTATAAAAGATATCCATCCGGTCTTGTCACCTAATACAATTAAAGTTTTTTTATCCATCGGAACACCTTACTTTATCTGATCTTTGACATTACATTATATTTTTATTGTGAGCAAACTAATTTCTATTAGTATAACTCGACATAGGAGACATGTTAATTGTAAAAACATAGAAATCGGTAGTAAAATACATTAATGCTATATAGAAACGGCAAAGAACATGAAAAAACCCAATAGACAGTCTTTTTCTATTAATGCTTTTTTTGATATTTTTTTTACAATATTTTAATGTGAGAACAAATAAGCAGACAATATAGGTAAAAACATCAGAAACAAGGGTACAGCTGTCAACAATGTCTTTAAATCTAAATCACCATAGAAACAAACAAATAATGACACGTATCAGAGCAAGGTCAACATATATTTGTGACAGCAAAATAAAGGTTATGTATGCCATCCTTCAAATATAAAACAGGTATCGTTAACCTGAAATACATTTGATAAAGACCGCAATAACAGCTTTTAATTAGGACACTGTGAGCGGGTATACGAATACATATTATACAACCTAGTTTTAATACTTTCGCTGCTGTTCCCTAAGTTTTTGTTTTTAACATTGAAAACTGTATTCTGAATGTTACATTCTATCCCTTTAAAGACTTTTCCTACAGTTCATATTTTATTCATTGATCAACAATTTTAAGATGACAAACAATGTTTGTAACATTAAAATTGTACTGTGTTGGTAAAACTTGCGTGTAGTCAGGAGCCTCTGGCCTTTGTTAGTGTTGTAAGATTTTTAATTCTAGTTTCTTGTGTATGATTCGGAGTTAAGTATGTAAAGTGACGAAGATTGGTAAATAAAAAATAAAAAGTATAACTAAATTCGGTTAAATCGTTTGTATTACATTAACTTACATTTATCTAATACAATTTAAAGTTTAAAATTTATTGCGCAAATAACAATTTTCCATCATGGTTTTCAAACTTTCCGACCTTTATGATAAACTAGCTTACACTGGTGTCTTTGTAAGTCTATAAGTTTACTGATTTCATAATTGTCGGACAACATTTAATTTTTATTGATTTGTCTTCCGATTTTTTTTCGCATCTACGTCGATTTATGCTATATACTTGAAAGTAATTATATTAAGCTTGTACACAAATTATTACCATGGAAAGATTGTACATCCAGCATATTTGCCTCATACATGGACATGTCTCTATATGCTACGAAATGGCAGTTTATTGTTTTTATCAACACCACTTTTTAAAAATAAAAAAGGCAATGCAGCGCTGTCCTATTTATGTATAATTCTATATGAACACCATTTAAATCAACAATATAGAAATAACCTATAAAATAATACGAAACGAAATGACATCTTGTGGCCGATAAATGACCTAAATCAATAAACATAATAATACAAAATACGTGAACTGACACGAGATTACTAAGAAAGTAATGAGATGTAGAAAAGACTTCAAAAGATTTGTCATCGACATCTGTGAATTGTTCGAAAGACAAAAGAAACTACAATATGAACAGAGAAAAATGGTGATGTCCCCCGTCAAAACTATCAGAAAATGGAATGTTAACGCATTACTCTAATAGATAGATTAATAATCAAGAATTTAACTTTAGTTGCATGCGTAGTTTCACGCTGAACTCAAACATCCATATACAAAACATTCTAACAATTGAGTATTAGCGTTGATTGGAGCAAGTTTACAGAACGTTGACCGAATAACCTTGTCTTGAATGATTATTTATAGCGAAAACATTTAATAATAGACTCGTGAATATCGAAATGGCCCTAATGATAAGTCTGTCTCTATTATCAAAATAAGGTCATCTGAATTCTATACAAATATACCATGCTTACAAGGGGTATTTCCCAAAAAGAATTAAGAAATTTCCAGAAACGGTATTTTTTTGGCAAATAACCCTTGTAAGCAAGATATAATTAATTAAACAGAATGTGCTTTGTATCCATTTTGACCTCAGAATGTGCAATGTAATATGTATCATATAGAGATTTTTTTTTGTGTAACACACACTTTTAGGTTGATTATAAAAATAAGAAGAT